>OZ024911.1:43422608-44022608 GCA_964017125.1 Flabesymbios commensalis | reverse complement strand
TCACAGCTCAGCAAATCCATAATTCTGCCAAGAAACAGGAGAAAAATCGAGCAAACCATCCGAATAATAGTGGCACGTGCACACCCGTGCCTGACACAGCTCACCATCAACTCACAACAAGCATTGTGAACAGCCTGATGCCCGCGCTCACCACAGCTATCACTACGGCTATACAGGCTGCCATGGCAGGCTTCCTTAATAGTATAGAGGAGAAAATAGAAGAAAAGGCCAAGCAATCTGTTAATAAAATTACAGAAAAAGTGCAAAGACAGCAGCTACTTTTAAAATATGAAAACGATGCACTCGAACAATATTCCCGACGCGAGACACTGAGAATTCATGGATTAATAGAGAATGAGGGTGAGACAAATGAAGAACTGACAGAAAAGCTTCTGACACTCTGTCGGGATACAGGAGTGGGAGACATAGCAGCCAGTGACATCTCTGTGTGCCACCGTATTGGAGCGAAAAGGCGGAATGGGAGACCAGTAGCCAACAGGCCGGTGCTCTGCAAGTTCGTGAGCAGAAACATTAAGACCAAAGTTCTTAAGAACAAGAAAAACCTAGCAGGTAAAGAACCCTACGATCGTGTTTATGTTAATGAGGACCTAACAGGGCTGCGTGCACGCCTATTCGCATTTGCCAGGAAACATGCTAATGTTGAGAAGGCCACCACCTCTGATGGTAGGATTTTATGTTTTTTGAAATCACAGACTGAAAGGGGTTATCCCGTTACCATAGAAACGGTTGATGACCTATTTAAGCTGGGCGAAAATTCGGTCAACTATAAAGACTTTGGCTTGGACAATTTCTTATTAACAGCCTAGGACAGGCCAGGGGTACAGCACAAACCCAATTGTGCACCACAAGTCTGTACAGAACACCCACCACCTGATGACATTAAGTTTTATGTCATTAATATATGTGGATTGAACTCTAAATTCCATACTCCCGACTTTGAAGATAATTTACTGAAATATGATTTTGTGGTACTGACAGAAACAAAATGTGACGATATTGATACGGAAGTATTATCCGACAAGTTAGATAAACTTGGGTATTTCATGTTATATAAAAATAGACAAAAATTACCTGTTCACCGTTCAGGCGGAATAGCAATATTTGCGCGTGCCATATTCAAAGACAAAACGAAATTGTGTCCATCAGAAAACCCAGCTTGTTTATGGTTTTTAATCAGTAAGAGTATATTTGGTTATGATAAGGATGTGTTATGTGGAGCTGTTTATATACCACCCGAAGGCTCCAAGTACAGTGATGTTGGTTTATTTGACGATTTGTCTTTGGATCTGGTTTATATAAATCCCGATAACAAATACTATGTTTTATTAATGGGTGATTTCAACTCAAGGACTGCAAATCAGTCAGATGTTTCATATGTAGATTTTATGTATCCTAATGATATATCCGTTGACACTGATAATCCCGTATTGAACGGAGATACTTTAGCATCATTTTCTATTCCAGAAACGCGAGCATCCTTAGACAAAAATTGTAATAATTATGGTAATCGGTTACTAGATTTTTGCAAATCATCGTCCATATATATGTTTAATGGTCGAATAGGCTCTGACAATTTAACAGGCGAATTTACAACAACTAAGAATAGCGTTATTGACTATTGTATTGGCTCACCATACCTTCTTTCTAATTGCTCAAAATTCAACATATTAGACTTTGATCCTTTATTTTCGGATATACACCGTGGGACCCATTTCGAATTAAAAGCCAGACACCTGTATAATGTAGTTCCACAGTTTATATCTGAAAATCCTTTTACAGACACCAAAGATAACAATGAGAATATGTACATATGGGATAACTGTAAAAAAAAACAATTTATTGAAGCTATTGATAATTTAAAAATAGAAGCAATATTAAAAAAATTTAATTCTGTCGATGTAAATGTTAATGAGATCGTTACAGATATTTCCTCTTTATGGGAAAACAGTGCGTCTAAGACTTTTAAAGTCAAGAAGAGCTACGTGAATAAAAATTCCAAACAGAAACGTTGGTTTAACGACAAATGTAAACAACAGAGAGTCACATATGTTAATAGTAAAAACTTTTATAGAAGGTCTAAAACGACACAAAACTTTCAGAATATGAAAGAGTGTAGTAAAAAGTATAAATTAGAAATGCGGAAAGCTAGAAAAGAAATGCAGAAAATTTTTGAACAAAAACTAAGAGGATTAAAATCTTCAAATCCTAAACATTATTGGAATCTCTTGAATTCAAAAAATAAAAAAGCTAGTAAAAATGTACCAGATATAAATTCCTTTTATGAACATTTTAAATTTCTTAATGAAGAATCCACATACCCTGAAATGCAAATTAATAACAACACGCGTTCTGTTCTTGAGTTAGATAAAGAAATATCAGAAGAAGAAATATTACAAGCTGTAAAATCTTTAAAAAACAATAAAGCATGTGGTGATGATAGAGTCATAAACGAATATATTCGTTCCACTATAGGGCTTTTGCTCCCCGTTTTCAAATGTCTTTTTAACTATGTCTTAGAAACGGGAAATATCCCGCAAGACTGGACATTGGGAAATATTATCCCTATTTACAAAAAGAAAGGAGACACTAATGACCCCGGAAATTATAGAGGAATAAGTTTGTTAAGTTGCTTTGGGAAATTTTTCACAACAATAATTAACCTGCGGTTAAATAATTTTTTAAATTTAAATAACATTTTACTAGAAAATCAAACTGGATTTAGAAAAGGTTATTCAACTTTAAACCATGTTTTCTCACTAAAATCCCTAATTGATATTTTCTTTAGCAAAAAGAAAAAACTTTACTGTGCCTTTATCGATTTTAAAAAAGCATTCGATACCGTTTGGCGGTCAGGTTTATGGATAAAATTAATTTCATTTGGCATTACCGGAAAGCTTTTCAATGTTGTTAGAAATATATATGATAATGTTAAATCTTGTGTACAATTAAACAATAATAAATCAGCATATTTCAACTGTTACACCGGTGTTAGACAAGGGGAAAGCCTATCGCCGCTGTTATTTGCTTTGTACCTAAATGATTTAGAGTCATTCTTAAAATACAATAATGTTAAAAACCTCTCCTTGTCCGATAATGTGTTTGACAACTATCTAAAAATACAAATATTATTATATGCAGATGATACAGTTATTTTTTCTGAAACTCCTGAAGGCTTACAAAAATCACTAAATTGTTTGGCAGAATATTGCAAATGTTGGAAATTAAGTATAAATACAGAAAAAACAGAAATTGTCATTTTTTCAAAGGCTAGATACAGAGGTAATTTTAACTTTAAACTGAACGGGAAAAATATATCAATTGTTGATTCATTTAAGTATCTAGGTGTATTTTTTAATTACAATGGTTCGTTTGTTCGTCACAAAACACACCTAGTAGTGCAATCTAGAAAAGCTATGTTTGCATTATTGAAGAAATCAAAAGAGCTCGATCTACCCATTGACTTACAGCTAGAACTGTTTGATTCATTGATTTTGCCAATTCTGTTGTATGGCTGTGAAGTTTGGGGATATGAAAACGTTTTAATTTTAGATAGACTTTACCTCAAATATTTAAAGTATGTATTAGGTCTCAAACAGTCAACACCTAGTTGTATGGTTTACGGAGAGACTGGGCGCTTTCCACTTTCTGTATATATTAAAACTCGAATGATTTCTTTTTGGTGTAAGTTAGTGTCAGACGACGAGAACAAGTTGTCAAGCCGCTTTTATAATTTACTTTGTCACTACTCCGATAATAGGACATTATCCTCTAAATGGCTAGACACTATTAAACATATACTAGACCATACTGGTTTTTCCAATATGTTTGTAATGCCTCAAAACAACAGTGGTCATCTTTCTAATTTTCATATGGTCATCAAACAACGATTAGAAGACCAATACGAACAACAATGGCGAAATGAGATAAACGAATCTAGTAAATGTACTTTGTATCGTATTTTTAAGACGGAATTTAAATTCGAAAATTATCTTTGTTTTTTACCATTGTACGAAAGAAAAACATTTTGTAAATTTAGAACCTGTAACCACAAGCTACCTATTGAAGTCGGACGTTACACAAACACACCAAGAATCAATAGAATATGTATTTTTTGTAATAACAACACACTATGTGATGAATTTCATTTTGTTTTAGAATGTTCAATCTTGTCTGAAGTAAGAAACCAATTTCTACCCAAATATTGTCACCAACGACCAAACGTTTTAAAGTTTAAAAACATTATGTCAAGTCAAAATCCAAATGTGATTAAAAAATTAGTTAAATATTTAAAAGAATCTTTCAATATTTTTGATCTTTACATTTGATCGCTGCTTACATTGTATTTTTTCTGTTATTGTTTATAATCTTTATAATTATGTGTATAAAAGATGTATTGTTTAATTTCATATATATTACACTCCATGCCACCCCGGCCAGAGTTTGAATAAATTATTGTCTATTGTCTATTGTCTATTGAACCAGCATATGAAATCTCATATTTTTTAACGTGTTATATCTATCAGCATAGAACGGCCCTTATGTTGTGTAATACAAGGCAATCTATAGAACGTTGGTTTTTTTTAATAAATTTGGTACGGACGGTTGTAGAAATTGGCCATTAGATATACCAGGTAGGCCATATTCATGACGAATAATTAAGTCAGACTTAATTTATTTCTGTCTGCCAGTCTGTGTCTATCTCTTATTACGCATACTCCTGTGCTATGTAGGCCATCCTTGGGCCAACGTCTCATGCTTGCTGGGATAGTGGTCGTAAGCTTCCTTTGTATTTTAAGAATACGTTGCTATTGGTGACTTGCAAATTATATTTTGGCTGTTCCGGTTCTGTGTAGTTTTAATTGTAGTTTGTTCTTCTACGCTTCAGTAATTCTGGGTGGTAACAAGGAAAATAGAACTAAGTCTGTTATTTTCCTTGATGGTAATGAAAATGAATATAAATGAATCAGGTTTTAGGCCACTTTTGTGCACATATAGGTAAACTTGGCTCCTGAGGATGCTGAGATGATTGAGATGACACTGCGCTCCAGACACAGGATTTGAGATTCGATCCCTGGCAATCTGAGGCCGAGCACACTACCTCTCGGTCACGGAGGCTCTCCACAATATTGAATATTTACGAGTGAGCGGGAAAGGAACATTTTATTCCTTTGAAACTTTTAAGGCCACATCGAGTGGGGTTCGAACACGCGATCTCCGACTTTCCAAACAGGCATCTTTAAACACTGCACCAGGGCCCCCGCCCTTTCCTTGGATAACATTTACGAAGCTCGGTCGCGCCGCGTAGTGTGGCTCTGAGAAGCAGAGTAGGCCCAGTGACAACAATAACTTGGATGTGATAACTAGTGTTGTACCGCGCTGAACATGGACATAGCAGGTTATTGTGCAAATGAAAATCATCAAACAAGGCCGATACCGTAAAAAATTTTTTGTCTGGTGTGTGAGTAGGCTCGTTTTCTCACACAGCCTTTTCCATGTCCTTGATGTCACTATCAATCGGGTGATTCACTGCATAGTTTCTCAGCACCGGGTGATCGATTCCCTGCATGGTGTGGATGATTAACCAAGTTATTAGTTGGAAATTTCTCCGTCATGCTCAGGAAATTCCCTGTCGCAAGGAGTAGTACTTTTATTATGATTTGTGCTTCAACTACACAACGCCTGCATGATAGATTATAGGTTATTTGAATATTTAAAAATTATACTATTTTGATAATATATATAATGACTACTATTTTGTGTTTCACCTAAAATTTAAATTGTGTGACGTTTTTTATGATAATCGTAATTTATTTTTCTCCAACAATATGCCCCATATTCTGATTTGCAATAATATTTGAGTCCAATTTTGTGGTTCATTTGAAACTTAAATTTTAATAATAATGATGATAGTGATGATGATGATGGTGATGATGGTCACAACATTGTATTACAGCGTCGCTACAACGTTAGCACAACGTTAATATATTTTTATTTGATTCTTTGAGTTTATTGTGAAACAGGAAGGCCATGGCTATCAAAGATACTTAAAATTGTGACTTCTCTGCGCTTTTCAATAATAATGTGTGAATCGATCGCACTGAAGAAAGGGAATGATAACAGACAGACCTACGGACAGACAAATGTCAAGGGGATAACAATAATAACCAAGCGCGCCTGCAGGCATTCGCAAGGTACGCAAGTGCGTACCATAACATTTCAAGGCATGTGTTTCGGGAATGTTGATATAATGTTGAGCCAGCGTGGTAAATGAAACATTAGCTCAACATCTCGTGTTTGTTCGACAGCGGTGTCAATTCCATGATTGTAAAGAAAACATTACCGGCAACAATCACAGGTAATTAGTCGATGGTTTTTATATTATATCTTAGACCTTTATTTTTGGTTTACAATAGTTATGTGCCTCATATATAGGCCCCTATAAAGTTACCACACAAATTTAGTATAAAATAATTTTGTCCACAATTATAAACACTCATCGTGCCTATTATTATGACAATGAGCGACATATAATATTAGCCTATATTCCAAGTGTGACAAATATAATTGTAGGACAAATTGAGACCTGAACTTTGGCATTCGGACTATTTAACCAGATATTTCACATCCACAACCTGTTGTGAGAAGTGCTAATAAAAAACGATTTAAACATTTATAGCCATTGGCGATCGAAGGTTTTATTTCTATGACATATGATTCAGCCACCATTTTAGTTATATATATTGCAATGTTATGTTTCAATGTCGCAGAAATATGAATAAGGCCCGCATTTGGAGCTCATTTATGTCATACAAACCCAAGTTTAATGTCGGAAAATCAATGTAGACTTATATGTCATTAAAGTGAACAGTACATTATATCATACAGTGCAAAATATGATAAAATAGAATATGGTGTTATTATAATGTACATATGTGCAACTCTTACACACTTTTTTTAGTAACGCGGCTTCAGCTACCATATTACATGTTTAATTATAAGACTATTATTCGAATTTTTCATCGTATCTTCCAACTGCTCTTATTACAGTGTGATTTTTATATTGAAATTTTTCTTCCACATAAAACTTTCATTCTGTATCTGATTATATGGTATATATATATCGGTACACTATTAAAAACCCCATTTTGTATCACTTTTTTTTTTAAATTTTAGAGAATCTTAATAACATGAAAGCACGTGCCGATTTTCGTATCTAATTGCTTATGTTTTTTTCAGCATTACGTTTGCGTACCATCAAGAAAAATCCTGCACACGCGTTTGATAATACTTAGCCAAGTGATGGCTAAGTATTATCAGTGTATTTGGTGTGCCACATATATATCTATTTAATTGTGTGGGATGATGATGTGTGTAAGATGTCAGAACATTACAATAAAATCACACCGCCACAGAATCCAAAATAATGTGTGAGTCGATCTCACTAAAGAAAGGAGATGAGGACAACAGAACGACAGACATAGATATGCCATGATGACAACGATATAGACTTCAATGTTTTCAGTGCATTTGGGTAAACAATATTAGTTCTTTAATAAATTTTGCATCATGAGTGTTGAGTAATGTCAATTCATAACGTGCTTATCTTTTGGAAAATATCATTTTTCAAAATTTTCATTTGGCGGTCATTTTATTCTGCAAAAATGTTACATTATGTACATATCTCCAACCAATGTAAATCCACCATGGCCATGGCCTAGATACAGTATAAATAAACTACATTCATGTACAACTGATATAAAAATAGGACATTACATTTGGTAATTTAGCCCTCAACACCAAGGAACTAAAGGTAAAAGGCCAAGGTATAGATTCGTAGTCTGATATGAAGTCTGAATTAAGACATCAATATCGGCTGATTTTACAATTTACCCTCTGGTCTCTCGATCTGTTCATTTTTGTGCCATTTCAACTCAACGGAGAACATACAGTCCTGTAGCTATTTTGGTGCATTGAACATATCATACACATTGCCATCTTTGCCCTACCAGGTAGGCTGGTCATTTACACCTAAGTCAATTGAATCATGTGAGGATAAAGAGTGCCTTGCCCATATATATTTCTCATATATATATATATTTCTCAGAACATTGGAATAAAAATATGATAGTCAATCATGATAATATGGAAAATATGTTTATGCTCAAGTGGTGGCCATTTTAAATTTAATCTGTGTCATTTTCGAGATTTGTCCTGTGACTTTGCTGGTGAGCATAACATTAAATTTGCGTCAAGTTTACAAAATGGTGTAAATATCTGCAAGTTAATTACGCTTAAAGGAAGAATTTGTCATGCCCAGTGGTGGTTTTTGGTCAGGATTTGTTCCGAAAACATGTGCTTGAAACAGAGATAATTATACTGTATGATTTTTTGTCAACGTTTTACGTCGGGCCAAAGTAACCACACTGAATGTGGTTACTTTGACCCAATATAAAAAATGGGTTAACTTAACCCACCATATTTGTGTGGTTATTTACTCAACGTCGTTTAATTACCACAAGACATAATATTATGTCATTTGTGTGCATCTGGTGTCCCACAACGCTCTATCTTTGGGTCAATACTGTTCTTGATATACATAAATGACGTTATTATGCATTTGTGTGTAAAGAAATAATTTCTGTGGATGACTGGGCATATTCCAGAATGAACTAGCTCAACTAGCATTATGGTAAGATTTATGGCTAATTAACTTTAACCCGAGTAAGTGTGAGGTTCTGACAGTCACCAACAAAAGACTCCCAATTGTATTTAATTATACCATGCATGACCAAACACTCAACAGAGTCTTTGGTGTTTCCATAATATCTGATCATAATTGAAATGCACATATCAACCATATAACAGACAAGGCAAACCAGATGTTGGGCTTTATGAAACGTAACATCTGAAGACAAGGGAATACAAAGCTCTGGTACATCCCCGCCTGTAATACTGTGTTATTGGGTGGGATCCGCATACTCAAGTTGCAGTACAGAGGTTGACCATGCTATGTAAAATTAAAAATAATACTGTTGCAAAAAATCCATCTCCCTACCCCAAGCCGACACATTCTGTTACCACAACAAATTGTTATTCTTCCCTTTTCTACAGATTTAATACAGAATCCTTCAAATTCAGTTTTTTCCAAGAACTAAACCACTCTGGAATAATCTACCAAGTACAATATACAGTGCAATCCCCGTCCCAAAATAATTCCAAAACTGCAGCTGCAGTGTCTCAAATGTATTATTCTAACAGCACAACTTAATCGTTATTATTATTGTTTATATTATTTTAACTGCACAAGTTGGCAAACTACAATATGTCTTATTTTATTATCCAGTTATTAGTTTTACCCTCAACTCTTTTGTTTTTTTTTGTTCTGCACCTAACATTTAAACATATGCAACTCCGCATACCAATATTATTGTACACATTCATCATAAGTGTATAACATGTAATATGAAACATCCAGTATAATCTTGATTTGTATTATTATAAATTCGTTGATCTTGTAATACACTGAATTGCTGGCGCACACCACTCACCAGAGCAACTATAAGCCTATATATAGCCTTCCATTGGAAGTTTCTACTCTGTTCACAAAGAAGAAGAACATCTTTTGACCAGAAGTGTGCGGGCTTATTCGTATCTACTGTAGTACAATTAATTGGAATTTTCTGTATCTGTATCTGTAAAAATACGATGCAGTCCTCTTAGTGTAGAGTATCACGCATAGGGAGGTGCGCATGTGAAGCTGTCCATTCCGGCTGTCACTCTGTCTATAGGCTATAGTCCTGAGACACTGAGTTCAAATTATGTATGGTACAGGGAAAGAAGCTGGGACTGTTGCTACACAGTCGTGTTGGCAGTAAGTTGTCTGAAATTATGTTTATTTAAATTACGGCTTTTGTTAGCTGGCTATCTAGGCCAAAGAAGGGTGGTTCTGCTGCGATGGGTGTGCCCCCGCTGATGATCTTGTGCAGCATATATAATTAATCTCGCATTTTTCCTCCTATCCTGCAGTGTGGGAGTATCTTTGTGCAACTACTCAGTCTGCGGAAATTGCCTACTATGAAGCAAGACGCATGTCACTGCACTGCTTCCCATTTCTTAATGTTTTCACCAAGTGAGGATCCCACCAAGCTAGCAATTTAATGTTCTGAAAACAGTAGGAGAATATTTTCTTAAGATTTGAGGGATATTTTTTGAGAATGTTATGGGAATATAATTGTGTGGAGTTTCTTAGACGTTAGCAGAATATTATTCCAAAACATTATGAAAAAACATTGTGAGAATATTCTGGGAATACTTAAAAAATATCCAGAGAATATTCAGGGAATGTGCTAAAAAACATTGCGAAAACGTTCTGGGGATATTCGAATAATATTGTGCGAATGTTTCAACATATTAAGAAAAACATTGTGGGGATGTTCCCACAATATTAAAAAGATAAGCAATGTATGTTATGGGAATGTTTAGGAAATATTATGACAAAATCTAACATAATATTGCTAGAATATTC
Organism: Flabesymbios commensalis; assembly: GCA_964017125.1. Taxonomy (NCBI): domain Eukaryota; kingdom Metazoa; phylum Annelida; class Polychaeta; order Terebellida; family Flabelligeridae; genus Flabesymbios; species Flabesymbios commensalis. The sequence continues at coordinate 44,012,062 of OZ024911.1, read as the reverse complement.
TGGGAACATTCAAATAATATTGTGGGAATGTTCTGGGAATATTCAACACGAACATTGAGAGAATAACCAACACCAAACGCCAGAGATCTTCAACACACCAACGAATTTATTTCAAGTACATTAAGCCATTTTATTCATGGTTGTTGGTTTGTGCTCTTGAGCAACGTCATTTTCACACACGGCCAGCCTACAATGATAAACAGACGAATAATAGTTAGTGGCTCTTCATGATCACGTTTACTTTAACATCTTGAAAAAGTATAGTACATCATAACATGAAGCAAAACATTAACAATATAGTGATAGCAGTGTCTGTATGCACGCTACAGAGAGCCATATACACTGATACTAGCGTAGCCATGTTAACAGTATGCAACTCGTGACCTCGCACCAGTTGAAGGGTTGGGGAATAAACACTGGAATTACATGATGAATAGATCGATGATAAGTCAAATTATTTTGCCAGAATAATCTCAGGGTCGTAATGTATGATATACTCACGTTGCATTGTTTTTGTCGCTACGAAAAATTGTGAAATCCAGACTATTCAGGATCCAACCTGTCTGGACTGTGCATCAATTCAAACTGACAATTCAAAATTCCACGCATGCGCAGATTCCCCCACTAAATATTGGCATCCACAACAAAACAAGTTACTTCCAACACCTCGATCCGTGGAAACATTCTTAGAACGTTTGTATAATGTTTCCTGTTGCAGAATATCCTCTGGATGTTATGCAAATGTTTTCATGTTAAGAACAAATCGGGAATACTTTGAGAATTGTTAACTGGGAACATTCTTAGAACATGCGTATAATATTCCCTGGTGCAGAATATCCCCCGTATGTTGTGCAAATGTTCTTATGACAAGAACAAATCGGGAATACTTTGAAAATTGTTAAAATGAAAACATCCGTAAAACATGCATATAATATTCCCTGATACAGAATATTCCCGAAATGTTATGCAAATGTTCTCTTATAACAATAACAAATCGGGAACATTTTGCGAATTGTTAGCAGAATGTTTTGTGTTTATAGCTGGGCATGCACACAGTAAGCCTAGCTATGCTTACTGGCATATTCCAAGGTTGATCTCACAAGTGAGCTATGCGCCAGTTCATTCAGCTTCGTGGACAATATCTTAGGTTTCTGCACAGGAAGGCCAGGGTAGAAATGTTCTTTTTTTCTTATTATTATGTCACCCCCCCCCCCCACCTTGGCATCATCACTGAGCATATTCTCCAGGTATTGATTTTAGTTTAGGCCTACCTGAGAAAAAGTTGTGTGTCACAGAGTATAATCACACTGCATATCTTCTCGACCAGGTAAACCTCATGGAGTAGGCCTAGCTAGCACTTTACTGGAACTTTATCTGCCACAAGTTGGACAGTCCCGGAATGAGTCCAGATCTTGTTGCATGATCATCTGGTCGATCCTTGTCTCAATTATGGGTCGATACAGTCAGGATCGAGACAGTCATCCGCAAATAAATGTAGGCCCATTTGCGATTTGACCACGAGCGACAGGTCGTTTGTATAGGCCCTAACACAGAAACAAAAGCACTATTATCTTATATAAGAACACGTGATGGGCAGAATTCAACACGTGGTGGGCACAATCAGGCCTATAAACACATCAGAGACTGAGAGCTAACACCACACTGGGACAAAATCCTTTTTGGCATCGAGCCATCCCTGATTGGAATTATCTTCCGGCAGCTGCCATAGAATAGAAAACTGTGGCAGCATTTAAGAGTCAGCTGGGGCCGTATTCTCGTGACCATTTACGGAGTTCCGCATCGTAGATTTTTGGAATTTCCTCAAATATTTCCGCATCTTTGGTTTTTTTCCGTAAGTGCTATTCTCGTTAATTTTTTGAGATGCGGAACTCACCTAAGTTTTAGGTAAAAGTTACGGAAAGAATTTGGGTGCCCTAAATTCTAGGAAAAAATGGCGTGTTTTGCATAAAAGTTAGGATGCGGAACTCCGCAACTACAGTTTTCCGCAAATAGTTTGAGAATAGCGATTTACGGAATTCCGCAGTTACGGAGTTCCGCATTTTAAAGTTGCGAAAAATTCTTAAAGTTAGGTGATCTTCACGAGAATACGGCCCCTGGTCGAATAGATTTGCTGGCCTCTCCCCCACTCCAGCATGCTACTCCACAATGGAGGGCTGCTGGAGTATAGGCCTACTCAAAGTAAAAAACGCTGGATCAAAGCTACACCACTTTGTATGTCAAACTGCAAGTGAAATGAGGCCAAGTGATTTTATGAAAATGCCATCGGGCCTTGTTCGTCATCTCCAATGGAAAATAAAAATATTAAAATAAAAATAGACTAACGTTAGTAATATATCCATACAATTTATACGGTAGTCACAAATTACTAACCAGAGGTTTTCGGTGCTCGCGCATACTTTCTATTTCCATTTTTCACACTTTTTACAGGTTGACATTATTATCAAATACTACAATAAGTCTTGCAGAAGTATAATGTTTAGAAATATAATATGTCTGACTAAGGGTAGGGCCTATATTGGATTATTGGCAGACTCTTCGCTTTATTTAACTGGTTGTGAATAATCGAAGTCATGCTTGAGCGATAATAAGTTGATATAGATCTACTATAGGTCTGTCTATAGCATTACCATTTAACGTTAACGTTACCAATACCAGGTTACTGTGTCATTAGTCTATAGGGGGCCTAGTTAGATTCACATTAAATTCATCAACCAGGATTATGGAATTTTACACACACTATTTTCCATTCATGTCGTGACTACCCTGAAAATTTCGCGAAGTTTTGATAAGTATTTTAGAAGTTAAACCATTTGACATGTAATACAATTTTGAGACGACGTTAATGGGTTTATAGAGGGCAACATTTTTATTTATTTACTACATGTCAAATGGTCTAACTTATACTCTTATACTTGCCGTCAAATTAACCAGGATCGCATGATTTTCGGTGATTTCTCCGTCAATTCTGGACCGATTTTCTTGAAATTTTGCAAATGCCATTTTCTATTCAAATCCTAACAGCGGTAAAAAAATTGCAAAATTATATCGAATATTTCAAAAGTTAGACCATTTGACATGTGATAAAATTCTAGAATTAGTTTGATGGGTTTACAGAGGGACGTCGTAATTTCAATATATTACATGTCAAATGGTCTAACTTTTGAAATACAATATATAATTTTACGAAATTTTCAAGGATATTAGGATTCTGCTGAAATATGATTGTTACCAAATTTCATGAAAATCGGTTGACAATTGACCGAGAAATCGACGAAAAACATGCGATCCTGGTTGATCACTTTTAATGTGACTTTGGGTATAAATACTTATCTATACTCGCCGTCAAATTAAAAATGATCAATCAGGATCGCATGATTTTCGGCGTTTTCTCCGTCAATTTTCAACCGATTTCTTTGAAATTTTGCAGTTTTTTTTAAATGTATAATGTCGGACAGACTTATACCCGCCGTCAGATTAACTTGTAGATCTATAGTCTATAGGATATACTATAGGTAGGCACTTGACAATAAAATATAATCTACCTTTTTTATTAACTCTGCTTGATTAATTTTATTCTACAGGGTCTTACGATTTTAAAAAGGCCTCATTTTTCATAATCTGATAAGGAATAAAAAAGTTACGGCCAAAAATGTATTTTGAAACAGGCTTTTTTTTGTGTATGATAACATAAAGACACATTGAAATAAAATTGTGATTTGTTACTGTTTTTTTTATGGTCCGCACTGTACTGAAATGCTGTAGCTGCTTCAAAAATGTTAAAATTTGGCACAGTGATAGCTATAAATAACAGGAACAATATGCTGTGTAATTTTTTTCAATATCTGAAATAGTTTTTGAGAAATTGTCATTTTCGCCTATGCAAATTTGCCTTTTCTCTGGTATTGTTAAGAACCGCAGAATTTTTGCAGGAAAAAGCTTCTTTTTAATTAAAAATGAGAAAACATCACAACTTTTCTTAAAATTAACAATACTTTTTCAAATTTAAATATATAATAACCTGACATTTTTAGGTTCGGTAAATATTATGGAACGTGATTCCACATTTAATTATTTTTTTCGGTGACCTTGACCTTCAATAATGTCAGTGAAAGGTCAAGGTCAAATGCAAAAAAAATGCTGAATTTCACTTCACGCCAATTTCTTGTTGCTTAGAAAAAAGTATCTGCTACCCCTTTGATTCTCATAAAATTTTACAGACATGCTCAAAAATATATACTTCAACTGTACCAATATGTTGTACTAGGTACCAGAACAAAATATTTAGTTATAGAAGTACAAGCTAATTTTCAGAAATCTGTACATTGAGCGATAATACAGGTTTCGCCGTTATTTTTCTTCCAGACCCTAGTTCTAAGTTTAGACCATCATAAAAGGTATTTTGTCAAATAAATTTAGAACACCTTTTTATGCCTTCAGAGACCATAACATTTATACCTTTTTTCTACATGTACAAAAAATGACCAAAAGAAGACGTCATAAATTTCCTTTTTTTAGACCCCAGTTTCATGTTTACACAAGTACCTACTATAGGTCGTACCCCCAATATCGTGAACCACGGTTTTCGCCATTTAAAAAATATTTACCGGCTGAAATTTTTTTTTTTTACTTCTATTCAACTCACTAACATGTCCGGCGATCTCCAGGTATAATTTTTGGTTTAAAATTATTTTAACTTGGGAAATCCTTTCTTTGTTATGTATACCGATTTCTCCGATTTTCACTTAATATCGCCCACCGCTCTAATGATGAATGACTTGCACCTGTCATCATACATGACAAAGAAAAGATCAGACGATGTACAGTATTTTTTGCCGAAAAAACGGCAGAAATAGGCGCCGCCGTATAACTTTGCAAGTTAAATGGAGTTGAAAAAAATAAAATTCACCAAATATTTTTTAAATGGCAAAAAACGTGGTTCGCGATATTGGGCGTACGACCTATAATAGTATAGGGTGGTGAACGGTATTTTCGCGCAGGGGGTATTTTCGCGCACCTCATTTGTTTTTTGCCCTAGTTCTTAAAGGGTTTTGTAAATTTTTATCTTGTTTTGATTTTTGTTTGTTGACTGGTGTTTTAATGCAGCGTATATAAAAATCGCGTCGTTTCGTGGCAACCTTTTTTTTTCATCTGCCATTAAAATAGTTCCTTTTTATTTTAAGTCCCAGAAAATGCGGATTTTTTTATTTTCTAGAACTCAAAATCAGTGAAATTACATTTTTATATAATTTTTTTGCTGATTGTTGTATCAGGTTGAAATAAAAACAGACATGTGCCGGAAGGAATCCCAAATCCATTTGGAAACAAACTAAATGAAAAACATATGCAACATGGGTCTCCACGCTGTTACACAATGCGGTTCGCGAATATACCCTCAACTGCGCGAAAACTCCCCCTGAAACATAGGAGATTGAAATAATCTAGATATGCTCCCTATTCCCAATTGACCCGGAAGCATATTTTTATCAAAACGGAAATGGCTCAGACATACCAATCACAATACGGCCCACAATATTCATACGCGTCCATTCTGTGCACGCTGTGGGTCGTATTCGTTTAGGTACACGAAAACTACCGCCACCACCCTGCTATAGTTAGTCAACATTGTCAACCGCCGAACCGGTCCCGCCCCCGGTTGACAAGCTCCCTATTGAAAAAACAGGCAAGGCACCAGTGTGATGTCTGCACACCCTCATCTGACTGTCTAGTGGTGTACAATCAATTTGTGAGGCTGAAAAAATGTATAGCCGCCACCGTTAATAAGTTTTTAAGGTCGCGTCAGGAAAATATAAACAAATGAAAATTCAAATCGAGCTGGTATGAACAGTATGAATTGCGGCCATTTTGTTTGAATTTCTGGAGTCAATAAACAACATCCAGCTCCCCGTCTGGAAACGAAGTGCCAGACAGGTGCTCCATCTATTCTATAGTATAATAAGTTAAGTCTTAATAAGATAAGATAGATAAGATAAATTTTATTTTCAATCGGCATGGCCATGAGGTAGTCTACCTCCGAAGAAGTCATTTTGGTGTTTTTTTCGTGTTTTTTTCAACATTTATGTAAATTTGTGATACACTGCAATAAAAGACATATTTTTCTTTGTTTGCTCTTTTTGCTCAGCCTCAGTATTACTGGTAGAAATGAAGCCCTCATTGTAGAATTAAAAGAGTAATTTGTTTTGAATGCCACTTTTATCACCTGTTTTGGGGGTTCCCATCATTAGATTTCTCGCAATTACGAAAAATGATGCCAGCTCTCGCCTTTAATTTCATGATAGCTGCAACAAATGCTTGACTAGATCTAGATACCGTAAGTGGAACAGGCATGCTGTGGCCCCTTTTGATAATTTTATTTACGCAGGTGCCATTTTTAAAATTTTTGTAAAAAAAATGCAAAAAATGGAAATGGACTATGTCCACTGCCCTATGAGGAAGTTCTGTAGGACATCATTGAGACCGTTTGGACAGAACAATGTAGGAATCTCAAAGAAATGAGATACCTGAGGAAGGCTGCACTAGTTTACCCGGGGTAAAACCTAGGTGAAGTTTTTTTTGCCTACCCTGCCTTTCCTCATGGGGCCCACCGAGGGTAAAAATAGAATTTTCATAGCTATAAGGATAAGAATCCAGCAAAATTTTTCTTCTTCCATGACCCCCTCGTGAAAAAAAAAAAAAACGGAGGTCGGCGGCAATGCTCAAATTTCTGATTCTTATGTGCATATGTGGTACAGTAGATCGTGTCACCAACGACCTTGCTTCTGCCAGACAAAAAAAGTCGTTGGTGACAGAAAGTCGCTGGTCACAGGAATGAGTTTTTGCTGTAAAATAGCTAGGCTAATCACGCTAACATAGCACACGTTATATAAGCCCAGGTAGCTTTTGACACTTTACAGGCATGAGGCGTTGTATATTCACATTAAATGTGTCACTATAGGACAGATGATGTAGCCCTGGTTAAACAGAAAAATACCTAGTGAAACAAAAAGGGAACAGTTATTCATTACTGATGAATAATACACATGTGTGTTGACACTAACAGGAGCATTATGCCCACACTAGGACGTTTGTACCGTCCCCGTCCCAGCAGACACAATACGTTGAATCAATCCACCATTGAATCAACGTCTTGTGTTTGCTGGGTATATGTGGCCGGACCACGCTCATTTAGGACGTTCGCTACCTGTGAATAAACACGCGTGGACCGCTAATCAAGGCAGTGTATTGTATTAAAGTGACTGGGGGATTAGTTATGTCCCGACGCGATGGTGCTCTAATGTTGGCCAACCCTGCATCAAAGTCTCGTGCCAGTTGTCTAGTAACCTAGTAAACATGAGCCATTGAACCAATATTGTTTAGATGCGGGCCGACCTCGAATACAGTGGCCCAACGATAAAACAACATTGGGTCAACGTCTTGTGTTTGCTGGTCATCGACGGCGCGTCTCATGTCTTCGAGAGGGGTGTACTGCTGACTGACTGACTGTGTATATAGCGTATGAAGGCGCCGCTCGTCTACCAGACAACACACAACTGAATAGCACTTCACATTTAGTGTGCTATAGACAATATTATTTGTATAATTGAATCATGGTGTATCCTCTTATTACATTCCCTGAACAATTTAATACGATTGTATTTTAAAACATGTTTAATTAGCGCTATGCAAAATAAACAATTGTATATATACTTTTCGACTACTGCGAGCATTAAATTGATTCATAGGGCATATCTTTAGTTGATCATTGGACATGAAGGGTTGGATGATTTCCTACCAGCGGGAGGTGATATCGGTCTGAGGTAGATAGGCCTCTTGCCACAAAGATCAGCGTTATACCTCTCTGTTAACCATGATATCGACACAGTCAAGATTTGACATGCAGTGGTTTGCTAATAAATGTTACCAAAAGTCGTATGACGAAAAAAGTTGAGGTCGTTCGACACAAGTAATATAATGACCTTCTGCCAGATATTTGAGATCGCAAGTCGCGTTAGACAGTCGTTGATCACAGGTCGTTAACTATAGAAAAATGTTCCGTGCAAGAAAAAATAGTCGTTGGAGACAAAAGGTCGTTGATGGCAGGGTCGTTGATGACAGGATCTACTGTATATTTGCTACTGCTACTGTAATTGCGGGCACTCGTTGGGTACCCTGATGTATCTAAAAACTAGAACTCTCAACAGCGACAACTCCTCAGTAGTTTTCTTCGGGTGCTTCAAAAAGTGGCTGGGTGATGTTTTGGATTTTGTATCCCTTTAACCAATTTGCAACATTGAGGTGCCATCTTTTGGACATTTTTATAATTTAGCTCAGATTTTGATCTAGCACAGCATTTTTCTTGCTCAGTGAAAACTTTGGAATGTGGTCAAGTATTTCTTTTAGCATGTCGGCACAGCATAAAAGGCTCAGCATAATTTTATTTGACAATTTAAAAAAAATTTTGACTCTACCTACCATGGTAGAGTTAACCGTAAAAACAGTAGCCTTAGGCTATTCAACCGATCTGTAGTACTAAATTTCAACAAGGAATAACATCAACAATATCACATTATCCATTAACCCTTACACTGCTATGGGTCGCCCAACATAAACCAAGCGCAGCCTGCTGTGGGCATCGCCAAGTAAATTCTTGAAAAAAAAAAAAAAAAAATTATTTTTATTTTGGTTTTGTGTTGTCTTTCTCTTTGCGCATTAAAGATAGCTAACTGACTGATTTTGTAATATAATGGCTTTTAATATCAGTTGTTCATCAGTTGTTTTTTTTGAAGAAAAAACGTGCCAGATATTACTTGGTGGGAAACCACACATGCTGCAAATTTTATGCAGCAGTGTAAAGGTTGAAAACAAAATGGCTGCCGCGAACATTAAAAAAAAGATTGCCACCTAGAAAGCTAGTGGGCACGATAAATTATGAACTGCTGTTCGGATTGCATTCAAATTCGGTATGATTGTTCTCTAGGTATTTCTTATGATCCGATTAACTTTAGGGATGAATCCATTTAAAACAAAATTGCTGCCTCAGCCATTTAAAAAAAAAATCACATGGTGGTAGTGTGGGTCATTTTTTCTCATTATTTCTTGATATTGATGGACAGAGCCTACGGCCGAGGGGTCCTGCCACCAATTGATGGCTATTTTATCACATTTGTGTCGGCTTTTGTGTATGCACTTGTTTATTCGTGACATGTTTTTTGCCCATTTCTCAGTCAATTCTGAACCGATTTTCATGAAATTTTGCAAGGACTATTTTCGAGTCATGCGGCGATCACCGTGAAATTTTCATCGGAAAATATTGTATGCCATCTAGCATGTAATACAATTCAAGGCTAAAAACTTTAATTTTACCAGTTTAATGGGTTTATAGAGGGACGTCGTAATTACAAATTGACTACATGATGCACCACGCGGTACCCTGGGGTACCAGACAGAAATCCGCCATTTTGTTTAATTATTTTTTTTATTTTTCAGGGATGTACCCTGGGTAGCAAAAAGTGTAAAACAATTTTAAAATAGGGCAGAAATCGATGTGAAACGTTCCTGATTTTGGGGGCATTTTCGTCACTAAAGACTGGTGGTAAAACAGCTTTCAATGTCGGAATCAGTTGCAACGCAAATTGCCACCGCATTCACCAGGTGGCGCTGCAAATCATGCGGTACCCAGGGGGACAGCGGTACCCCGGTGCACCGCGTGTTGCATCACATGTCAAATGGTCTAACTTTTGTAATGTATATTATTTTTAGCTGAAAATTTCACGGGTGTTGCCACGTGACTCGAAAATAGTCCTTGAAAAATTTCATCAAAATCGGTTGATAGTTGACTGAGAAATCGTCGAAAAACATGCGATACATGTTAATCTGACGGTAGGTATAGTTAGAGGGATCTCGCTCTCCACTATGTTAGAACGCAGCATGTATCAGAAACCTAAGATACTCGATCATCACAAATGCCCGGATGATTAAAATGGCCGAAATATTTTTCGGGAGATTTTTAAAAAATACTCTCACATGATACATAATTGATGGAATGTATCAAAATCAGCTGAGTGGATGCATAAATAGTCACTAAGTTGGGTAAACCCAATTAAAATGTATTTCGAGGGTGTTAATAGGGGTTAAATAAATCACGTGTCATCGGCGACACGCCATCTTACAGTTCAGATATGGAATGTTTGCTAACACGCTGGGGAGGGTGGCGTTTGCTAACTAAGCAGTCTCTGCTGGGTAGCCTATGTCACAATTTTTTTCAAATTGTCCTTTAAATTATGCTGAACCTTTTTTCGTACCTGCAGACATGCGGCGATTACCGTGAAATTTTCATCGGAAAATATTGTATGCCATCTGGCATGTAATACAATTCAAGGCTAAAAACTTTAATTTTACCAGTTTAATGGGTTTATAGAGGGACGTCGTAATTACAAATTTACTACATGATGCACCACGCGGTACCCTGGGGTACCAGATAGAAATCCGCCATTTTGTTTAATTATTTTTTTTATTTTTCAGGGATGTACCCTGGGTAGCAAAAAGTGTAAAACAATTTTAAAAAGAAAAATAAATATTTGACCACATTCCACTGTTTTCACTGAGCAAGAAAAATCTTAAAAAACGAAGCGTAGGGAATGTGAACAAAGCTTCACTCGGGTTTCACCCTGGCCCTGGGCAAACAAGTGCAGCCTTCCCCAGGTAGTCCATCTTAATTCTTAAAGATTCCCACATTGTTCTGTCCAAACGGCTTTAATGATGGCCTCCAGAACTTTCTCATAGGCAAGGACTTAGCCAGGAAATGATAAAAGGGAGTCCAAATTTACTTAATATTAGGCCAGGACGGGGTCTGGGGTCCTCCCACAATGCAATTTGGGGGAATTTGGCGATATTTTTCTACGTCCAGGCTGAAAATAGGCCGTCCAAAAGCCGGCTGGACGGGTCTCTGTATGGGTCCTTGTATGGGTAATTCCATGTCAATTGGACCAATATTTCATAAATTAGAAGAGTGACCACTATGAAAATTTCTGAACCTTATAATTTGATTTCAGCCATTATTTGAGATCACATTCGGATTCCAAATTTGTAACATTTATGAACATTAAGTCATTAGCCTTGATTAGGCCAGATTTTTTTATTATATGTTATATGCGGAAATTGCCAGGACGCAACATTTGTTGGGATTCTGAATAAAAATAAAATTTAGATATAGATATAGATGGCTATAGATATCTTAAAAATGCATCTTAAAACTGCAGACTGTGTTGAAAGGCGTAACTCTTTAGAGACCTTCCGTAATTGGATCAGACAAATGTAAGAGTGATTTCTGGGGATGACCTCAACATCTGATAAACACGCGGGACAGCTTTATAGGCCACAGATAGTTGTGTGTGTCAGTTCTCAGGACTGCTAAACATGGTGAAATCAAAGAGTTTTCACACAAAATACATGGGGAGATCTGAAAGTTTTCGCAAGACAAAAAATACATTATGTGTAATAACACACTGACGACGTTTTAAAAAAATAATAATGAAAAAAATGGAAGATAAAATGGAAAATGACAAAATGACAATTTTTTTTATTTTGGTTAAATCAATGTCGGCGGGCCTGTATAACATATAATAAAGAAAGTGTGGCCTTAGTATTACATTATTCATCAACCACCCACCCTATTTTTTAGGACCTACTTCCTTATTGAAGTTATTCCCCCTTCTGATTGTCATTAAGCTGTTGGCGTTGCTAGCTTGTATTCACTAAGAAGTTACAAATACTAATGATTTCAACAGCATCTATTTATAATTTTTTATGTGAACAATATACAGAGAGTAGGGCATACAACTTGTACAAGTTTATGTATTACACTGATAGTTCGGGAAACTTGTTCAAACATTCTGAGATTTGCCATTCATTCTCTAAATAACCAGTAAACATCCAGTCCTGCTCTCTGCCTAGGACCTACAGTTGTCCAGGTTGTTCAGGCAGAGGGAAATACCATATGAAACGCATAGTAACTATAGTCTAGGAAACAATTATTTTGGTAAATCTGTCAGTGTAGCGCATGCTTTTTGGCGATTTCCCCGTCAATTCTGAACAGATTTTTGAAATATTGTACATGTTAAAAATTTTTTGTTCAATTATATGCAGTGTTTTAAAAATTAGACCAATCAGCATGCGAAATATAAAGGGGCTGTTTATTTTAACTATTAAGAAAAGGAACTTTTTCAAAATAATGTCCAAATGCATCACTTAAGTGGGAATCAACTATATATATATATATATATATATATATATATATATATATATATATATATATATATATATATATATTAATAAAAATAATTATATAGGGGTCTAATCCCTATACACACATCTGTTTTCATTGTAAACAGAGGTAAGGCCAGCCTTAAAAATATGCTTGTTTCGGATTTCATGGCAGCTAGAAAAGTCACGCGGGAAGGAGGTAATTATTTTATTTTTCCCTTGACATGCCTTGAAAAAAAGTCCGTTTAGGATTTATCAGTGGTTACTAAAGTCATGAGGGAAGGTGATTTTTTTATCGCTTGCTAGACCAAACAACAATATGTATGGTAACATTTTTTAAATTGCATTAGGACTGCTCGAAGATTTTGGGTTTCAGACGAAACCCGATCACTGCAAGTTAACCAATTGACAATGTATTTTCGGAAAATCACTCCTAAAAGTATTTGTCTGGAATTTTTTTTTTCATCCGGCCGGCAATCCGAAACAAGTTTTTTTTAAATTTAGGCCTAAGAGGACTTGACAATCAGAAAATGACGTAGATTTAGAAAGTAACTACCTCAGAGCTAAGCATGGGCGGGGTTTCAGCGACGTGAGCAAAGCACCAAATTTTTTTAATTTGTTGATTTAAAAAAAATGGTGATCAGTGCTATTGTTGAGCCATGGGAAATCATTCTTTCTTCAATATATTTTTCAGACTCACAATGTTTCTCACTCGCTCTGAATATGATCGTGGTGTTAACACATTTTCTCCAGAAGGAAGGCTATTTCAGGTTGAATATGCTATTGAAGCAATAAAGGTAAGTACCCATGACAAATACTAAAAAAATGATTGTAATTTAGACAGACACACATATTTTTATTTTGACCAGTGATATACATAGGCCCTACATTAAAAAGATATTCATGAACAAAACATCATAACAATATAATTAAAGGTGCATCCATTATACCATAGTATATTCCGTGTACTGTTCGGTGTTTTGGTGCTAGGGGTGTACTGTAGATGTCATTTTTATCGTGGGTTATGACCATTAACATATCTAAAGTATAGAACTCAAGAACCAAATAAGCTTAGACACAAACAGTCTCATTTCCGGAGCATATCTCTGAAAACCCTTGAGGAATTCTTTCATACTGCACGCATTTATCCCTTAGAGGGTGTAGATGTGTCTTTTTGGAGGTTATAAATTTTGACCTACTTTTTTACCTACATCTCTGAGTCAAATGAGCTTAGACACTAACAATCTCTTTTCCAGAGCATATCTCCTTGGTTTTTTTCATACTGCAAACAAACATCCGTCAGGGGGTGTAGATGTGCTTTTTGGGCTTCTGACCTACTTTCTCAAGTTTCCCATATATCTGAGCCAAAATTTTAAACCTATCGGGTGATTCCTTGAATCATATTTCACACTCGCACCACCCAGAGTGTGCAGGCCTACATTGTAGATATTATTTGTTTTTTGTGTGTTCCTATCATGAGGGCGGGGGATTATGGCGGCCGTTGACCTCTTGATTATTTTTCTCGAAGTTTTTTAATTTTTGTGCTGCGCATTTACCAGTTAGGTTTGATATAGAGACGAAATTCCGGTTTTTGACATGGTTGTCCAAAATAAGAAATCAGGAGTTTCGTCTCTATATCTAGCCTAACTGGTAAATGCACAGCACAAAAGTTAAAAAACTTTTGCAGTTCTAGTCTAAGGACATGTTTACATCATATGGTCATATTAAGAAGCCAAAATAAAATCACCGATTTTTTTATGATTTTAGCCTGGGTATGGGCCTTTAAATAAAAAAATTAATTGTATCCTAAATTAAATGGAAATGTTCGGTAAATTGTGCTAAACTAAATACCATAGTGGCATCCATGGATCTCCCATTGTGGTGAACACTATATACTGTATATAGTTATCAGGCATTACATCATGCCAGGGTGTGAATGCACAGCACCTGTGAACCAGCTAAGGGAAGCATAGCGCAGGGCCATGTTAGAAATGGCTCTGATGAAATAATGTAACAGGCATAGTTGAATGCTTATTTAGAATTAATGTACATGTGCTAGATGCTGTGAAATTTTGTGAAATGTATCTTATTTTTCTCCCAAAGCTTGGCTCCACAGCAATAGGAATACAGACAGCAGAAGGTGTGGTTTTAGCAGTAGAGAAGCGTATCACATCTACTCTCATAGAACCTAGCAGCATAGAAAAAATAATGGAGGTTGATAACCATATTGGTCAGTTGCATTTTTAGATGGTAATTTAGAAAACATTTAAAATGATAATGTACATGATTTACACACATGTGAGTTATTCGCTACCCGAACATATCTCAGAAACCCATGAGGGGGATTTCTTTCATATTGCACACATACATGTACATCCCTTAGAGAGCATCGCAAAAGTTTGCTATGTTTCACAATGCAAACATTGGTAGGTGTCAGAGTGGTTGACTGTCTCTTTTGTATTCACATTTTGACATATTTTTAGTGTGCACTTTTTGTTTTCTTCTATATAAAAAATGTAGATTTTTTAATTCTGTTTTTTTTTTGTAAATTTATGAAAACATCAATTGATTAGCTAAAGATAAGTATATAGTTTTTACATTATTTGAAGTCATTCCAATAATGTTTTAATATGGTTCACAAAACGGATTTTGGGCACTGTTTTTTCGTGTCCATATAATGTGTGTCCCAAATGACTATCACTCACATCTTTTCAAATACGGCAAAACACATATGTTCCTTTTTCTGCCATCATATAGCCTACAATAGATCCACCAAACGTTGTTTCTGAATAAGAATAAATATTTGTTTTTGCTGAGTTATTAGGATTTCCATCGTCAATTTTACGACAGTTAGGGGTCTTGAAATTTTGAGCTGTTGGCTGGGCTATTGATTTATACCCTGTAGATAGCCAGTAGATTTTACTGAGAACATTGCCTACCTTGGGATCAAACTAGGCCAATATAATCTTAAGAAACCACCAGAATGAAACTTTGAGACTGGGGAAAGCTAACAGATGTTTTGCTCTTGAGACCAAATCTATCATGATATCGATACAATATTTTGCAATATTATATATTGCCTTTGAAAATCTAGCCCTTGGTTTGAATGCCTCTGACACCACAGCTACAATTGTTGTGAAGAACATTCTGAGATAGGCTGACCTACATCTTAAGCAGATCATAGGACGAGATAGACATCCCTGACCAATCAACATACACAGAATCTGGGTCGTCACATCCCTGGACATTTCAGTACAGTGGTTATTCATTATAGGACGATCGGTGGGGTCCATAAGTACACATCGTGTTATAAGCCGATCGTGTTATACGAAATGGCCCGATTTTATCTAGTACTACTAGGTCGATATGACTGGAGATATACGGGATGCGGTAATATAAATAACTGACACGGGACACTATACTAGCTTGTAGCATAACGTTATTTCCCGGCCTTATTAACTGTAGAAATATCAGAGTTTTAGAAGTTATATTAATTATTATTTGTAAATAATAAAAATGTGAATTGGTTGAATGTGTCTAGTAGAAATAAAATTAGTTGAATCAGGAATACAGGACTCGCGAACAGAGTGACGTGGTGTATACAAGTCCGTGTCATGTACAGTGTTTAATGACGTCATCGTTTTGAGGGTAGAGGTGTCAAAGTCTCGTGAAATATCACTCTCAACGTGAGATCATACGAGACTGTCAATCATCTTGACACGGCCCGGTGCGATGGGAGGCGGGTGTTGACCAATCAGCGTTTGAACACAACAAACACAATGTATTTGCATTTTTTGTATCGTGCAATCAATTACTACAGCACAAATATTAAGTTTTTCCAAATCGTGTAATAAAACAGCATATCACTGATGTTATATTACTGTAAATCTGGTAATTTTCGCGTGTTTAAATTTTCCAAATTTCTGATTTGGGGACTTTTCACGAAGTTTAAAATTCGTGAATTTTTCTTTTTCTTTAGTAGCGCTATTGTAATAATAATTTTCGCGAGATTCTTGAATTCGCGAATTTGCCTTCCTCGCGAATATCGCGAAAATTAAAACCTCGCGAATATTACCAGATCTACAGTATTCATAGGATAACTACCAAGTCTGTAGGCTTGAAATGGTTTGACACGCTCACGTATACTGACGGCACCGATCATCGTGTAACTGCCCACAAATGAACCAGTGCTGATTTAATGCTGGGCCAGCGTCGTGGTCAGGTGAGATGGGAGGGAGATATTGACCAATCAGCGTTAGAACACGCTTGTCAATCAAACTTGTCGGTGAGCTGTCCATACTGACGGTGATTTGTGACTGATCATATCGGCATAAAAATATATTTATGCAACACCATCATATCTAATATAATAACTTAATTTATGAATTATTTAACAAAATGACATGTTTATCATAACACGAAATGTTCTTTATATTTTCTTTTAATTTGGTTAATAAATTAATCTAACACCAGTCTTTTTGTATGTTTTTTAATAGTGTAATAATTTATTATAACACGAATATGTTGCTCGTCTAAATAATGTAGTAAAGTATTATATCCCTGATATTATATTATTAATAGGATAACTAACAAGCCTGTGGGCTTGAAAACGTTTAAGACGCTTCAATAAACTATCCCGACCATGGCTAGACTTTTACCAGCAAAGGGAGGGGGTGGGGGGGGGGGGGGGTTAACTGATCCCAAAATAAACTGAACAATACATGTACTGGTCACTTTTCACGGTTCATCACACACACTTGATAGAACACCCGAGCTAATCGGTGTATTTTACATCTGCAATAATCCAGTCTATATGAAAATATAACCAGCGCCAATACACATTCCGTACTGCAGACACTAACCTTGCGGTCATTAAGTCATCAAAACTCAAATAATAATCATTCACAATTAGAACAACATAGTCCTCATTATACTATAAATATATCTATTGCATAAAATATCGTGCTGCAGAAACATGGTGTAGCAATTTTGTATCATTACTTGGTATTGTTCTGACAAAAACTGGGTTTTAAATTTACATGAATCAGGTTTTATGGGTGTAAAAAGGTTAACGTGGCCAAGCGAGAGGACAATATTGTTGCAATGACGGGCCGGCATCTGTAATGCTGGGCCAATATTTAAGCATCATCTAGCCACTGCTTTCATTTCACTGACGGCGCCGAAGATTGCGTAACTGCCGCCGATGGTAGATAAACGTTTTGGTCCCAGGAGATGAATCTCATAAGATTTATGTTTATTTTAAATAATTGGGAATGGAATAAGACGGCGATAAATAATACAAGAGTTAGCCACGTAGTACTTAACAGTGTACTACACGTCAAGAAACATGATGTGCTTCACAAAATTGTCGCAAACATAACACCTTGCAATAGAAACGAGAACGCTGCTCGACATTGCACAATGTGAGTTGTGAAGAAGTGGCATTCATCAAAAGATCGGCGTGTCATCACCTCTGGCTACCTATTTTAATACGTGACCTAAAAAAAATATTTTTTTCAGTTAAACCTGCTAAATTAAGGTAATTTTATCTAATAACTAGGATTACTGACATCAAATCGTTCACGTCATATTCGTGTTATAATATTTTATAACACGATATAAAAAGCACCATATTCGTGTTATAATATTTTATAACACGATATAAAACACATCATATTCGTGTTATAATATTTCATTACACGCGATTTTAAAAACTTGCAGAATCGCCATATTCGTGTTATAATATTTTAATACAGATTAAAAAAAACATGTAAAAACATTATTATTCGTGTTATAATATTTTTATTACACGATTTAACTAAACATGTTCTTTTGATAAACACGCCACATTAAGTAAATACATTTTCTGAGATCAAATCGTGCACGTCATATTCGTTTTATATTATCTATTACACGATTCGTGTTTGAATTGAATTTAAGCTCAAGTACAAAATGAGATACTCTTGTTCTAAAAGGGTGCCGTTATGTGCTGTGCATTACTACTTGCTGGTGACTTTGCGTGAGCGTCATGCGTTAAGGATCAGGCCTACCGCTACTGCATGATTAACATGTGACGTTGGCGAACAATTTCATGCTTTAATTGGATGTTCAAATATTTATAACACGATTTTTCCAGAAAAATGGTAAAAAAAATAGTGTAAAATTTTGGGATCCATGGTTGCATCGTGTTATATCCGATTCGTGTAGTAACGATTCGTGCTATAACGGATAATTACTGTATATATGTACGGTATACCAGTAAACATGTGACATTGATCTGTGTTGTTTCAATGCTGGGCCAACGTCTCGGAATGGTCTTATTTACGATAACATCTGCTGATTGGCTTTCAGCGACCACGTGATAATGTGTAGCCTCTTTGTACATGTTGTATAGGAGTTCTCTTACAACTGCCGTGCAAAGCCAAAATGCAGTATCTGCTCAATTTACAAGTGAGCACATACTGCCTTTGCAGACTTTGCAGAGGGGATAACGTACTACAACGGAGGGGGATGCTCATTCTGAGGCGTATACGCCACTGATCTGCATGTGCTGGGCTGTGGTAGGTAGGCCTATACACACTGTGCCACGCTTTAGGCCTACCCTGGCTACCCACCTGTGATTATGTAATATGTTACACTGTGACATGTCTAAACTACTCACTGTGGATTAAATCTATTTTATATATAAATATCTAAGGAATAAAAATGACATATTTGTTCTTTTCAGCTAAAACTATCTGAGATTGATACATTATAAAATCCTCTAGCTAGAAAATTGAGGAAATGACGATTTATTTCCCAGCAAGCACAAATCCATCACTGTATGTTGTTATATGGTGATTATGTTATTGTTCACTCTGGATCAATGTTGTATCAGCGTTGTTGACGGCGGTCAAGCATTGAACCTGCATTGGGTCATTGTTCCGTGGTCGCTGTGTGGTGTATAAGTGAATAGGCCTACATCCAGGTATTATCAGCTTGGCTGTCTAGACATCCCCATCCTGAGGTGAATAAATATCATAGAGATGAAAAAATATCATTGTAATTAACTAACTAAATTTAAGTAGGATCAAACGTCAAAGTAAATAATAATGAACATTAGCAAAATATCACGATGGAAAGTGATTTTCAACGTCACATAAAGGATGGATGTATGATGATATTAAGATGCCTGTGGGACTGGGAGGGTCGGGTTAAGCACTCTACTCACACAGCTTATTAAAAAAACACGCAAATTTGGAGCAAAGTTAGCGGAAAATGAACGCTTAAGGCTTCTCGGCCTAAAATGTCAATGTAAAGCACTGACGTCTCCCAAAAAAATGTAAAAAGGCATACATTTCCATTATTTAGCATTATGACCCCATCCACAAAACACTAAATTATATAAGGACACTGCTGGTGTTACTGCATAGTTTACTCCTGTACGCGGTTAGCCTGTAGACCATGCATTTCATCTTGGAATGTTCCTAATAATATATGTATCCCAGAGATGTGGGTGACTAAATAAATGAATGAATATACTAGTATATGAAATTTCTATAGCGTCATAGGTGCGAAAATCAGAAGGGGTGTTCAGTATGGCAGTTGTTATCTCATTCGGGGTCTTGCTAAATTAGGGGAGGGGGGGAGGGGTGTACAACTATATTCTGGTCAATTTAATTTTGTTATCAATAGCACCACTAGTATAGTAGTCTATGGTAATAAATTCAAACCTAATTATATTACCGTAATCGTTCGTATATTATACATGTAAGCTACACCCGTGTTTGCATTTTAAGTTGCGTATTAAATTAATGTAATAACTACAACCACAAAATATTATAATAGCGATATTAGAATTATGACTAGGGCCTGTACTAAGTTATAATCATTTTGACTACAATTGCGTGTTTCTCACTTAATATGACTGACGCTCAATGAGAATTATCGCGTTCATGTGATATATACATATATATATACGCTAAATAAAAATATATTGCGTACTATCGTGCTCTGTATTAGCTCTTGGCTGTAAAAGGTGTCAGCTAAAGGTGTTTACACACCGGCTACGTGTTGCGATGGAGTGGCCGTATCTGGGTATAGCCAGCAAACACAGACGTCCAACCAGGGTTGACAAAATGCTTGGTCAGCGTTGCCGACGGTGGACCAAAATTGAACAAACGTTTGCTCAATGGCAGGTCAATTTTAGACCTTTTACACATTTATTGTAAATAACGGAGCAAATGAAACCCATACTTATTTCGGCGACCGTCGATGAGCAGTGAAGATATAAAGATATGACAGTGGATCAGACCATAGACTGAACGACAGCCCTCTCACTCCGCTGAGGGACTGAATTCTTTGGGGCCTCCGGTAAATAATGGCAACTTGCCAACTCGAGGTGTTGGCAGGTTGCCAGGTCCACTCAGCGACCAGCTTTGGCGGAATCTGAAAAATGCTGAAACTGACGCAATGGTTTTGATAGAAGGGGAATTCCCGCTGACCTGGTTTTTTACCACTGCATTATTATCCAAGCGAGAGACGAAGGTTAGCAGTGTCTACACATGGACAGATGACACTGCTGAAGGAGTGTAATCAGACCACTGAGCGACCACATATCTCAGACACGGGGTCGACGTTTTTCATAACTAGTGGTCCCTCATTGTACTATATATTCAAAATAATCATAAAGAATCATGTATTTTTTATATATTTTAATTTGAAATAACATCATTTTTTTATAACAAACTACGTATATAGTATCAATAACTAAAAAAAACTACTATCTTTTTATTTTGCTTTGTTACCATATAATCATGTAGTCATCTACCGAAAATTTTGAGTAGTGAGAAGAATTAAATCTACCACCTTTTTGTTATTTTCACATTCCCCTGGAAACGATGGACCCTCCTCATATAGGTCGGTCAGCGCTATGTATTACCATGCTTACAATTGTAGCATTTTCACTTATATTGTAAGGTGTTATGTTCGTACCCAGCAAACACAACACATTGATCCAATGGTGGGCCAGCGTCGAAGACGTTGTGCCAATGTTAACCCAACATGCAACAAAAACGATTCTTGTCAATTTAAAAGTTTTTGTCAAAACAGTACTACCATGGGCACTCAATAATGCTAGAGCAGGTTATTTTATGCAATATATATATATTTATATCATAATGAAGTATGTTGCTCTAATTTTATTGAATTACGAGTAGGGGGCCTATATAATATACCGTAGTACCGGTAGTTCTAGTTACAGTGCATGTATGAGGACTTGATGACGCAAGGGTGTGACCCCAGCAAACACGAGACGTTGGCCCGATGTTGGTTAGATATCGGGTAGACGCCGTAGACGGTGGGCCAAAATTTAACCAGCATTGGGTCAACGTCTCGTGTGGGTCAGCAGTGCGGCACTGTGTATTGGCGCTGGTTATACTTTCATGTAGTCTGGTGTTTGATGATTGCAGTTGTAAGTACAAGGATTAAGTTGTTGTGTTTATTGGAGCGTGTTGAGCCCTGCTTATAGAGGCTTGGTAGTTATCCTATGAATAATATAATATCAGTGATAATTATAATATCTTATAACACGATTTATTACAAAACATCATATAAGTTTTTATTACACGATTTTTAAGACAAGTCACATATGCGGGACGGGGTGTTTTAATATACTGCTATCATGTGAACTAACAAAGAAAACATCTTGCACTTGTGCATCTAATTATTTTTAAGCAATCTAAAGTAGTTATTGGCGGAAAATATATATTTGTTTTGATTACAGTTTTACATGCATGGCCCATTGCTTTAATATCAACTTCAGTCAGTCAAAAAATAACTCTCAATAATGTTCAAGAGCAACAGAGATAGGTGACCATTCAACTGTTGACTTGAGGAGCTCTCACAACGTCAGATAGAATTCAATCCGGTGGCACAGCATGAAGCCCCTCTAGTAGGCAATATTCTTTTCAGTCTTGGAATGATTTTCCACTCCCACCCCTGTAATAATACTTTCTTAGTGCTGGCTGATAATAATAATTATACCTGATTACATCATACCGGTAATAGTAAGACTATAAAAATCTACATCAATCAGATGTACATTATGCATGCAGGCACCACCTTGCTGTGAGTTGTGTTGTGTACACCAGGCCATACACAATTTTACCCGAGGCTGTGAGAGCTGCGCCAAGTGATCTCCTCGATGAGTGGTCACCTATTTCTGGTTCTCGTGACCGTGTTTAGGTATCTATTGGGTTCAGGAACACATTG
The DNA here is from genome assembly GCA_964017125.1 of Flabesymbios commensalis. Lineage (NCBI taxonomy): Eukaryota > Metazoa > Annelida > Polychaeta > Terebellida > Flabelligeridae > Flabesymbios > Flabesymbios commensalis. Next base: position 43,989,532 of record OZ024911.1, on the reverse strand, counting down.
AATGGTATGGCACAGTGTAGTTGGTCACTTGGTGATCTGCTGTTTAAATGAAGATGCCAGTTTTAACAGCAAATAACATTGCAACCTTGTAAAATTGTAGCATTTAGTTGTCATAGATCTAATGATAAAAACAATGATCCTAATAAAAATGATTGAAAGTAATTATGCATACCGTAGTTATTTTAGATTGCTGCATCTCTTTGTTCAAATAGCGACCTCCATTCACAAAAATGGCTCTCATTCCAAAACCACATAGGATATTGACTGATGTCTAAAATGTTCACACCTTTAGCTTATTGAAACATGCTGATGGATTTTTTATTGATTTTAATTTATTCATATATTTATCTGATTTTTCTTGTGAACATGATATCGTGAGAAACACTAGTCCAAATCACTTCTGTTTTATGAGCATTTTCAGTTTTAGTGCCGTGAAACTATACTCTAATACCTAAATCTTACCCGGGATCTAATTGTTTCCATCTGCATGCTCTTTTTCATGATAAACAGGTGTTTCAACTTGTTTCTCATTGACCGTCAATAATTGTAATATATAAAGTACAAAGACACACTTTTTATTGAAGACCAGTATTCTTAATGCTGATATCTTCAATAAGCCTGTACAAAAATCCCACACTGGAGACCCAGCGTTTATTGTAGGAATTCCAATAGCAGCTCTAATACATCTACACATTTCTATGTAGTATCACAGATAGTTTGCGTACAATTGATTTATTTTGCTCTTCTTTAGGAACTCGACATTTAGGTAACCTGCATCCATTCAACCCATTTAAATTAAGATTTGTACTCTTTTAGAGTTTAAACTGATCTGATCTACGCAAAGATCTTGTGGCACTTAACTATACTTTATATCATATTTTAATTTTTTAACAGTGAATGAATAATGCTTCTGGATAACGATTATATTGAAAAAAGCAGCAAATGGTAAAGCATCTTAATATATGATAAACATGATAATGTTTTATTACTTTCAGCTTGTGCTATGAGTGGACTGATAGCTGATTCACGTACATTAATTGACAGAGCCAGAGTTGAAGCACAGGTGAGAAAATTATGAATCATTGTGAATCATTACGTTTACTACTTAGAATGGCAAGACAGTCAATCTCTTTTACTGGCTTGTTTAATGCTAGATAGTAAGCTATGAACATCATGCAATATATATTGCAATGTGCATGTATTGGTTTTTACCCCTCGGCCCGTTGGGCCCGAAGGTGTATTGTCGTCCTCTTCGTCCGCCGCCGCCGCACACACTCTTTAAATTCATAATTCATACAAACATTCAACCCCTCCCTGCACTTTTAATCTTGTTAAAGCGATAACTTGAAAAATATTTATTGGATCTCTCCAATTTTTTAAGTGAAGTTACCCATGAGTATGGAGATCACCTGATTAGATTTTCAGCTTTCCACCGATAATCAAAATGGCCGCCACCTGGCGACTACTTTTTTTTTTTTCGTCTTAATTTTTATTTTTTATAATTTCCTTGAAACCTGGTATATATATGTTTTCAGGGTCTGAGAGTCTGTTGGCATTATCCGTTTTCACGTGCAACCGAAAACGAGGCTATGGCGGCCATCTTTATATTTTAATTACAAAATTCCTTGTTAACACGAAAACTTGAAAAAGAATCATTGGATCCTTCCATTTTTTTATGTGAGGTTGCCCATGAGTATGGAGATGACCTGATTAGATTTTCAGCTTTCAACCGAAAATCAAAATTGCCGCCACCTGGTGATTAAAATTTTTTTTAAAACTTTTTTTTCAGATTTCCCTCGAAACCTGGTATATATAGGTTTTTGGGGTCTGCGAGTCTATTGGCATTGTCCGTTTTAGTGTGCGACTGAAAATGAGGCTATGGTGGCCATCCTTGTTAACGCGATAACTTGAAAAATAATCATTGGATCTCTCCAATTTTTTATGTGAAGTTACCCATGAGTATGGAGATGACCTGATTAGAATTTCAGCTTTCCACCAATAATCAAAATGGCCGCCACCTGGCAACTAATTTTTTTTTAAATTTTTTTTTTCAGAATTCCCTCAAAACCTGGTATATATATATAGGTTTTCGGGGTCTGTGAGTCTATTAGAATTTTCCGTTTTCATGTGATATTGAAAAGGAGGCTGCGGCAGCCATTTTGATTTTATCAATTTTAATAAATCGTTCTTATTTTCAATTAATTGCCTTGAAACATGGCATATATATTGAAACATGGCATATATAGAGTCACTGCATGAGGCGAGGGGTATTTGAGTGCTTGCACGGTATTTTTTACTGTTAAACTTCATAATGTGACCACCATCACTCATTCGTCCACATAGGTAGCTGGCTTGTAGCTATTATAAAAAAAATTGCAAAAATAATATTTAACTAAAATTAAAACAAATAATAAATATTCTTGATCCTAGAAAAATGTCAAGGTTTAATCCAAGTGGCAAAGACTATGGAGTTATTTGTTTAAATTCAAGAGATGTTTGTTGAATAGAACAAGGTGATATACACCTGGGTGTGATAGACCAGGAATATAATCCAAAAAGGGGCTTAGAAATTAAGTCGGGGGGGGGATGAAATGTTACAAGCTGTCACCCATTTCTACATTGTTCCCGGGTCCCTCCTGATCATTTTAAGCCCATACGACACTTGATATATTGATTTCCCTCAAAATAATGACTTATTTTATAAAAGCAAATAAACAGGATTTAGCCGATTATACAAAAACAACAAAATCGCGAATAAAATTCCAACTAAAAATCGTAGAGCCTTCATAAAGGTGTCAAAATGTGCAGATTAATGAGTCACATCATAATATTACAATTTTGTTTGAAAATAATTGATTTGTTGTTGTAAGAGACCAGGAAAATACAAAATTAATTTTTAATTTAGCGAATGTCACTTAGAGATTATTTTTTAAACCTGATTTAGATGTCTTACATTCTGTTAAACAGTCAAGGATTGTGCCAGGTTTTATTAAAACAAAAGAGATAAAGACTTTTAATAGGTATCACTTTAATGAGCAACATCATAATAATACACTATCATAGAAGCAAAAAGCGTAAACGAGGTGGTGAAAAGCAGCATGATTTCATAAACGCAACATGTAAAAAATGTTTGAATATGTCATCTCAAAAGCCATCTATATAGGCATACATGTAGTATAAAACGACAACTTTTTTGCCTATGCATGATTCACTAAACTGAATGAAATGTCTCTCAACACAACCTTCGAAATGATTTGGTTTATGTTAACAGACTATATAATATATCGAATAGTATGAAGAATTCAGTATAGGCTAAACATGCTAAATGTACAAAGACCAAGACTGAATATTACTGATCAACTACAACAATACCCCATTTAACATTATACCTATCAAACAATGATTATAGATGAATGCATAGCTCACAGTAAAATTGAAAAATACCTTGTTATAAATCAACATCATATCACATCATTAATACAACATGAATTATTGTCTCAGAAAAAATAAAATTGGCTAGATAGTATTAGTATAATATTCAGTAAACACAATTAAAACGTTTACCCAGCATCAAATATGATATAATTTGCAAGATTAGAGGTATACAGGTATAGCTATTATTTTAGTTAGAGTCTGCGTGATCAGAGTCTGTCACACTATATGGATTGTGGCATATGCCATTAATACATTTATACAACTATCATCGACCGGTTTCGTTTATTAAAAAGTTATCAGGGTACAATTTGTTGGTGATAATCACTGCCTTATATAAAGTAGAAGTTATGTACACATGCCAGAAAGAGTGAACCACTGGCGGTTTACATAAGGCAATGAATGATTCTGGGAGAGCCTTGAATTTGTTTTGATTATTTTTTGTAATAGAATTAAACCCCCAAGGACGGCCAGAGGTATACTAGCAAATTCTTTGGGGTTTCTCTCAAATAATCGAATATAGACAAAGTGCCAACCAGAGAGCAGTGGTTATAATTATGAAATGATTCAATAAATATGACGTGGTAGATATCTATATAATCAACAAACTCATCACAATTAGACATACGGTATAGGAGAATATGCAGGACAGCTAAATAAGAGAACAAACAGTGAGGAATAATCTTAACATAACACATTGAATAATAAGGTATACTATATCTACCTTAATATACAATGTGTTATGTTAAGATTAATGTAATTTAATTGTATGCTACTTAAAGCCTACTTGTTATTATTTGCTTACATTGTTAATTTTTAGAATCACTGGTTCACTTACAATGAGAAAATGTCAGTAGAGAGTGTAACACAAGCTGTCAGTAACCTGGCTTTACAATTTGGTGATGATGATGCAGATCACGATGCTATGGTGAGTTGTACATGTTTTGTATAAAACATTTTGTTTTAATTATTTTCCAGTTTTTAATAAAAAACGATTGGTACTCGTTGAAAAAAATAGAAAGGTATTCCAGACGGCCTAATGTGTCATTCGGAGTTGCTGTCCTGCTTTTCCTTTTTCCTTCGGCATTCAAAGCTCTAAATCAAGTCACTCACCACCATGACATGTAAAATCGGGAGCTTTGTGTAAATATTATTAACGTGCTGCTTATTATTTTGCATCTCTAAAGAAAAAAATTGTTTACTACTCCTAAGGGTTTGATAATGGAACTTTTCATCAAGCTGTTTTAATGATATCTACAAAGTATATCTTTTTTTTAATTTGCCACCCACTTCAAGACATCTTCATCCAGTAGAAGTCAAGAATTGTGACAACAATTTGTGGCTTGTAGTGGATGAAAATGACGATTGTAAATTCAGACTTGAAAGGATTTATGAGGTAAACACGAAAAACTGCACTTTTTAATATCTCTTTTTAATAACTCTTTTAAAGTAATTACTGTATATGTGAAAAACACATTTTTAAAACAATTGACATTTATGTAGGCCTATTATTTCTATGTACAATATTTATGTACCAGGGTATATATCATTGATTTTTAGAACATGAAGATATCAAACGAATAATTAATTAAAAATTAATCAAATTATACTTCATACACCAGCACTGTTTTTTTCACGTTTCAGAGCCGTCCCTTTGGTGTAGCCCTATTGTTTGCGGGTATTGATAGGAAAGGCCCGCAGTTGTAAGCTCACAATTTCAATAATTTCACCCTCAGTATTTAAATTTGCTCTAGGATTATTGTTAGACAAAACAAATATTTAGCATTCTTAGTAAACATGAAGATCATATTTTACCTGAAAGGCTTATACCATGTTATTATCACCTAATTTATTTTTAAGTCTCCACCCACTATGTGGTGGTGCCCTATGTGAGTCTGCCCGCCGCCGCCGCATTTTGTTTCTGCTCTCACTCGAAAACACCTGCTCGGATTATTCCCAACTATTTGCAGTATGCATACTGGCCCTGAGGAATTTGCCTTGTAAATTTTGTTTTTGCATTTTTCAGTTTCTTCAACAAAATCCAGGATGGCCGCCAAAATCCTATGTCGCTCTCTATAGCTTGAACTGCTTTATGGATTTATTTCATGTTTGGTTTAAAGGAAAGACCTTACCCTGGCCATGAGCTGATTATTTTTGGGGTGATTCTGATAATAAAAATTTCGATTTTTTTTTTAGTATTTCAGCGGATATTTCAGTTTTGCTCATTTTGGCCATCATCAAAATTTGGTAATACATGTATAGCCACACACCCCTACTCCGGTTATTTCTAAATATTTCCAGTATTCATATTGACCCCAGTTGATTTGCCCTGTAAATTTTTTTGGGCGTTTTTCAGCTTTTTCAACAAAATCCAAGATGGCCGCCTAAATCCTATGTCACTCTCTAGAGCTTAAACCACTTGATGGATTTGTTTCATGTTTGGTTTAAAGGAAAGACCCTACCCTGTTCATGTGCTGATTAGTTTTTGGTGTGATTCTGATAATAAAAACTTTGTTTTTTTTACGTTACAGAATTTTTGCGGATATTTCAATTTTGTTCATTTTGGTCATCATTAAAACTTTTTCGTTTAGCTATACACCTGGCTCCCTGCTCGAATTATTTCTAAATATTTGCAGTATGCATATTGGCCCTAAGGAATTTGCCCGGTATTTTTTTCTAGGGTTTTCAGCTTCTTCAACAAAATCCAAGATGGCCGCCAAAATCCTATGTCACTCTCTAGAGCTTGAACAACTTCATAAATTTGTATTAGGCTTGGTTCAAAGGAAGAACCCTACCCTGGTCGTGTGCTGATTAGTTTTTGGTGTGATTATGATAATAAAAACTTATATTTTTTTACATTTTAGGATTTTAGCTGATATTTTAGTTTTGCTCATTTTAGCTATTATCAAAATTTGGTAATATAGTTATACAGCTCAAATGTTATCTTTTGGGTATGCTCACTGGTCCTGAGAGAGTTGTCAGGAGAATTGTTTTTCATTCATTTTTTCAACAAAATTCAAGATGGCCGACGAATCACATGTTACTCTCAAGAGCTTGAACTGCTTCACTGATTTGTTCCAAGGAAGCAATTTACCCTGGACATATGTTGATTACATTTTGGTGTGATTCTGACATCACATTTTTACGTAGTTTACATAAAAAATTGGTGACAGTACTGTATTTCTCTATAATTAATGTATTTTGGTTGCTAAATCTATGTAGGGCAGGTGGAGAAGCAAGCTTTGCCCCTCTGGCAAATCTAGTATGTTATGTTATTATCACCTAATTTATTTCATGTTATGTTCTTATCACCTATTTTTTCTTGATAACAGATTTCACCTAGATCCGTCTGGTACCTTTATTCAGTATGACGCAAAAGCAATTGGTTCTGGATCTGAAGGAGCTCAACAGGCTCTACAAGAGATTTACCACAAGGTGGGTTAAACTTCCGAAATACTTGGCTAGTATTTTAAATCTGCCATATGTAGCTACCCGGTAAACACAAAACATTTGTATAACATTTATGCAATGTTGGACCAATGGCAAAGACGTTGGACCCACATTGTATAAATGTTACACAAATGTTTTGTGCTTACTGGGTAGTGTGATTTTCCTCCTTGAAAAGCCGAAATGCTTCTGAAGTTGAATTTCCAGATTTGCTTAGTATGATATTACCTAGATATATTATCCAAAGCTCTCCTAATGTTGGGATAACATAGCTGATGCTGCCCTAATATCTATGTCAATGTTGACCCAATTGGCCGTTTTGACTGGGTACATACAACTTGTTTTACATTTATTATTATAACTGAAGGATGTTTTATATTTTTGAAGTTACAACACATGTGTACATGGCTTGTACACCTCTGCTATGAGTAGATAAGTTAGAAAAAAGTGGTTTATATTAGTCAATTTTGTAGACAAAGTGAATTTCAAATGTATCTATTACAATGTATATTTATTCCAACAACTTTCTGTTAAAGTCTATGACATTGGCAGAAGCAAAGAAAGAAGCCCTCAAGGTGTTAAAGCAAGTGATGGAGGAAAAACTGATTGCCACAAATGTTGAGGTATACCTTCAAACTGTATATAATATCAATCTTTATTTAAGCAGCAGGCTAGTAGTGTGTGTGCAACAAACCTGGTAAAAACAATAATAGAAAAAAAACATGTGGAGTATCCATGTAAAACAGAGGAGACTATTGGATTCTACTAACAAAAGTATGCATCTGTAATGTTCTGCTTTAATCTGAAAAATATTAAAGTTTTCGAAAGGTATTGAATGAGTAGTTGACAACAAAATTACAATGGAATAACAGGTACATTTAATACTATTTTAGAATTTATTATCTTCCAAGGTGACTGTACGTTGGCCACAATAACACAAAGTGGTACATGTATTCATCACCAAGAAGAGTTTTTATAAAACCTATACATTATGCCATCTGTGCTTTGTGACATATAATTATTCCATTTTAATATGTATGTATCTTCGATCCTGCATTTACACAAACTTAAAAATAATGAAATATGTTCCGACTCCTTGATTATACCACTCATAATTTAAAACCATTTTATATTACAACTGCTTCACTAATACTACCCAACGTGTGCAAGAAACTCCATTTCCACATTGAATGTACAGAGCATAATATACCGCTTTAATTGGTGGACACGTATCATGCTTTACAATGGTTATAACTTTCAGCTGCCTATCATTAATAATTAGATATCAACCAAGGTAAACACATATAAAAAATTTAGTGTAGTACGGTACCTTTCACGTGTAATTTAATATTCTTTTACAAATTTGTATGTGAACACCCTCGATATCCAATGCCGTGTAATATCTATCTATTAGTCACATATGGCTGGTCAATTTTATTCAACAATTGATTGTTTAATTTTGTTGATTCATAAATAATTGTGATTCACCAATTATCGCTGAGAAATTAAAGCATAGACATAATTCCCAGTTTGACACATAAATTTGTTGTTGATACTTGGATTATATTGCCAACATGGATCAAGGGTACCTGCAGAGATCTCGCCTCTCCTGCTTGGTATCCATATTGTCACCACAGTGGTTGCAGTCCATCTATGGCGCGCTGTGATAATGTTTATACTACATTTACATGACTTGTAATAGTTTCACTTAACCGACTAACTATGATACCAGGTAACCAGTTGGTTATAATGACCTATTATAAATGAAATTCCAGTCAATTCTTATCACTGATATCTATTCAACCAAAGGTGCTTATTCATCAACTTGTCTTTGTACTTTGTTGATCATTTAAAACAGATTTTGATCATTTTTCTCTTTTTCATTTAATATTTCTGTATACTAACTTCCACTTGCAGACTATCTGAGGATTTAGGAGCAAATTCATATGTATAAACGCATTATTATTGGGTCTTTTTTGTCCTGTTTCAGTTGGCAGTCGTCACACCTGACAACATGTTCCAGATGGCAAACAGTGAAGAGTTAGAACTAATTATCAAGGATATTTGAGTCTCCGTTTTCATCATTCCGCACAGTACACTCAACAATGAGATATGTGTCCAACTCTAACTGATGTAACATTCTTTAAGTGATAATAAACAACTATAATAGTGAAAGTGTTTCAAAGCCACTAAAAATATTTGAAAAACCGGGTAGTGTCTGATCAATAAAAAAATTCTGACTCATGGCTATTTTAATTATTTTATAAGGTAAAGTATGTTTCGAAGAAATTCTTTGAAAAAAAAAAGTACTTTTGTATATGAATTTTGTCACTATTAACATTATTTATAACATGTGGAATACTGTACAGCAACTATCAATTAGACCGGTGGACATTTATTAAATCAAACAAAGTATTTGTATTCAAATGTTGTTTTCTTTTTTTTTCTTTTACTTACTCCATTATAGCCCTGAAAACTTTAATGATTCACTCCAGTGGTGACAAAATATCACACGAGATGATGTGGTGTATAAGTTTTGTTAGGCCTCAGCCAAAATTTTGGCGGATGCCTATTGTCGTCACCAGGCGCGTCCATCCGTCCGCCTGTCCATCTGTCTGTCCGCCACTTTAGCACTATAAGTTTTTTCGCATAACTGGAATGCACATTAAACTTCACATACAGGGTAATCATGACTAAAGCTTGACTAATTTCACATTTGACCTTTTTGTGACCCCTATGACCTTGACTTTTTTCCAATCAACAATTTTTCTCCTTAACATGATTTACTCAACATTATTGGAACGAGTTCCAATAATGTTTTAATAAGGTTCACAAAACGGATTCTGGGAACTGTTTTTTGTGTCCATTTTCTGTGTGTCCCAAATGACTATCACTCACATCTTCTCAAAAACGACAACACCCATAGATCAAGTCTTTTGTCAAAGCATAGCCTATAGTAGGCCCACCAAACGTTGTTTCTGAATAAGCATAAATATCTGTATTTGCTGAGTTATTATGATTTCCGTCGTCAATTTTAAGACAGTTAGTGGTCTCCAGTATTTGAGCTGTGAGTTGAGCCATCAGCTTAAAGCCTGTAGATAGCCCATAGATTTTACTGAGAAAAATGCCTATCTTGGGATCAAACTATTCCAATATAATCTTAAGAAATTGTGACAATGATCGTCTGAAACGGGGGGAAGCTAACAGATGTTCTACTTACCAAAGCAATTATAATTATTATAATATAGATGCAATATTTTGCAATGATATATCTTGCCTTTGAAAATCTAACCCTTGGTCTTTATAGCATCTAGCGTCATAGCCACTATTGTGGTAAAAAAAAATCTTAATGCTGCTTATCTTCATCATAGGCACACCGTTGGACGAGATAGACTTCCCTGACCAATCACACACACAACATCTAGGTCACTCACATCTCTGGATATTTCAACATGTATGACAGACACGTGACATTGATACAGTGCAATGTCAATGAGGCTGAACTAGATCTCAAGCACATCATTGGTCGAGAAAGTCATCTCGACCAATCGCATGCACAATATCTGGGTAAGTCATATACTTAAGGGCCATCCCGCTTTCCGTGAGTGAGTCTATACTGCTATAAACTCGAAAGGCAGTATCTTCTTACTTGCAATGTAAGCAGCTACTGTGCTTGTTAATTGTGTATGTCCGTATATACACACCCGGCTCCAGGCAAACTCTGCTTTTATAATACATGAGGACTCGCCACCTTTCTCACTTCTGACTGTGAACTAAATCTATTCAAATTGTAAATATATTAGGATTAAAGATATATATTTGTTCTTTTCAGCTCAAACTATATTCAAGATTGATATATTACAGACTTCCTTCGCGCCAATATTGACGAAATGATAATTTTTTTAAGTCAGAATCAAACCAACTGTACAGAGGCGGGAAGCCAGATGTGGTATGCCTGTGGATCAGCCATCACTCGGCAAGCACAACTCATTGACCCAATGCTGGGCTAAATGTTGGCCCAGTGGTTATTGTGAATCAATGCATGCGGTTATACAGGAACATAGCAATGCCCGTTTAAATAAGTTAACTTTTTCATTGCGGCGATCTGACATGGAAAAAACAAGGACAAAGTATGGTGAAATATTAAATATAAATGTCATTATTTTAAAGGGACTGCTCAGGCTAAAATCATAATAAAATCGGTGATTTTATTTTGGCTTATTAATATGACCATATATGATGTAAACATGTCCATAGACTAGAACTGCAAAAGTTTTTTAATTTTTGTGCTGCGAATTTACCAGTTAGGCTAAATATAGAGACAAAATTCCTGTATTTCTTATTTTTGACTTGGTTGTCCAAAATAAGAAATCAGGAATTTCGTCTCTATATCTAGCCTAACTGGTAAATTCGCAGCACAAAAATTAAAACAACTTTTGCAGTTCTAGTCCATGGACATGTTTACATCATATGGTCATATTAATAAGCTAAAATAAAATCACCGATTTTTTATGATTTTAGCCTGAGCCGGTCGCTTTAAGTATTGGTCTTTTGAATTGGGCTGAGTTTACGAGGATAGTGAAAAGCTTTCTTACAGAAGGTTTGTTGTTTGTAAAGTTCAGTTTATTTTGGCGTCCATTACTCCTTCCCCAGTAAAAATCTAGCCATGAATTAAGGTCGGAATAGTTTATTGGAACGGTTCAACCATTTCAGGCCTACAGGCTTGGTAGTTATTTTATGGATAATATAATATCAGTAATAATTATAATATCTGATCACACGATTGTTTAAAAAAAACATCATATTTGTGTTATAATATTTTATACGGGTTTTTAAAACTCACAAAAAAATCATATTCGTATTCCTAACACAAATCATTGTCATATCGACAGGTTTGATCGACAGGCGTGCTCAAACTCTGATTGGTCAACATCTTCCTCCCATCTCATTTGTCTCATAGGATTTCATGCTGACAGTGTTATTTCACGAGAGGTAGACAAGGACACATGTACCCCCCTCCAAAAGATGACGTAATTAATCGCTGCGCATAGCATGGCTTCGATTAGGCCCACACATCCTCAGTTTGCTTGGGATTCCGCGATTTCACTACCTTAGCTTCTATACTGCATGTACCGTTTGTTTATATCAGCCACATTTAACCAATTCACATTTTTATTATTTGCAAATTATTGATGTAACGTTGCACCATTTGTCTGGTAAATACCGTTATGCTATAAACTATTACCGTATCCTGTGTACATCTCCTGTCATATGGACCAAGTGGTGGTACTGGATCAAATTAGGCCAAAATCGTATGACACGTCTTAAAATTTGAATTACCATTATATCGAATGAATGAATAAAAACTGTATGCGTTTTGTGGTCTGTGAGTATTGCCAGCAGTTGTGTTAAATGTGTGGCCTTTTTGAGTCGCTACCAATGGCCACGGGTTGTTTGGAGTGCTTGCACAGTACATGTATTTTAATTTACTGTTATCATGTGAACTAACAAAGAAAACATCCCGATCTTGTGCATTTGATTATTTTTAACAATTTGTTTTTTAATCTAAAACACTTTTTGGCGGGAATAAATTTGTTTTGATCACAATTTTACATGGCCCATAGCTTAAATATCAATTTCAGTCTGATGCAAAAAAATTATCGGCCATTATTTTTTTAATATGCCTAATATCTGGAAAACCAGACCAGATAGCTAGACCATTACAATAGCAGAAAATGTGCAGTTCCAGGTACGGATATACCATAAAAAATTTCAACACGATAAAATTAAAAATGGCCGACCTGCGGCCACTTTCGATTGACAAATTTTCTCGTTAACGAGATTGACTCAATATTTTTTTATGTTTCGCTCCAAAATTTATACCATATAGGGTCTATCCATTTCACTAATAGCTCGGATGAGTTTGAAATTGGGCAAGATTCGGACAGAAACTAGGTCATGACGGCATGAGTTTGAAATTTGGCAAGATTCGGACAGACACTAGGTCACGTTGGCCAAAATGGCAGAATATCGGCCATTTTTTTTTTAATATGGGTAATATCTGGAAAACAGGACCAGAAAGCTAGACCATTACTATAGAACAAAATGTGCAGTTTCAGGTAGGAATATACCCTGAAAAAAATCAACTTGATCAAATTCAAAAAGGCCGACCTGCAGCCACTTCCGATCGACAAATTTTCTCGTTAACAAGATTCACTCAACATTTTTTCATGTAGGGGCCTATCACTCTAAAATGTATATTATTCCACTAATAGCTTGGATGAGTTTAAAATTGGACAAGATTCGGACAGAAATTAGGTCATGGCGGCCAAAATGACTAATTATCGGTCATTATTTTTTTAATATGCGTAATATCAGGAAAACTGGACTAGATAGCTGGTCTATTACCATTAAACAAAATGTGCAGTTTCAGGTGGGGATATACCATAAAAAATTAAACTTGATCAAATCTAATTCAAAATGGCCGACCATTAAGTTATATAATGGTGGCGGGCTATTGTCGAGTGTGCTCTTGTTTCAAATGGTTTTCACTTTTAAACGATGATTAGAGGCTGAGGCCTATTTCCGTCGCCGACGGGCCTTGTTATACTTTTAATCCCCTTCCGGAGGGGGGGGGGGGTAATGCCGACGGGGGTTATGACCTTTGGTCTTACTTCTTGACCTGAGGGGATTACTTTTAAATTGCACACCTCACAGGAGGGTTATGACCTTTGACTTGCATCTCCTAAACAATTTAGCTCAGACACTAACAATCTCATTTCCGGAACATGTCTCTGAAACCCATTTTGCACACACACACATTACTTGGGGGTGTGGTGTGCCTTTTGGGGGTTGTGATTAAATTCAAGATGGCCGACTTGCAGCCATTATTTACATTCTTATGCGAAATATCTGGAAAATCGGATAGCTAGACCATTACTATAAAACAAAATGTACAGTTTCAGGGAGGGATATGCCTGTCAACATTTAAAAGGGCCAACTTGCGCCACCATTGACTTTAGTATCTATTATGTACATGGCAAACTGTTGTAGATAGCTTGACTATTTATGTAAAGCAAAATGTTATAGTTCAGGGAAGGATGCACACTGTAAAAAATTCTATCACACTGGCGGGCGAGGATTATAGTGGCAGGCTGGCCTCTTGTCTCACTAGATTAGTGTCTGATGAGGGTTTCATGAGCAGACACATTCATTGCAAGATATGTGATTCCACGGTAGCTCATTTAGTTAAATTCCACGCCAACTGCTGATTGTTAAGTCTCCACCCACTTTGTGGTGGAGACTTATTGTTTCAGTGCTGTCTATTGTTAGCATATCCAAGATGGCCACCCCGGCTCTTCCTTGCTAATGGACGTAAACGTTTTCCAGTCGCCAATATTCATCAGATCTTCACAATTTTTTTCTGTACACCCTCTGATGGATTACCCTGGTTGAGCTCGAAAATCAGCTAATTTGCATATCCTAGATGGTCGACATGGCTCTTATTTAAAAATCGATGTACACGCTCGTCTCCAATCGCAAATATTAATCTGATATTCATGCATTTTTTTCTGAAAACCCTCTGATGTATATAAATGTATATATGACTATGTATATCAATTCTGCTGAGGTTTTATTTAGTTTAATTATACTCTTTATATTTTCATGTGATTTTACAGAACTAACTTACCCTGCTGTACATTACTATCCATTTCAGTGACATATTAATTTGGTTTAAATTTGCTTGAAACCGTAATATATGGGCCTATTTGTTAGTGCAGAGTGCAGAGTATTCTACACATCTGTACCATAATTTTATGCAATTTTTAGAATTTAGCAAAACATGTGACTGTAACCCGGCCTCTTCTATAATTAAGACGATGCACTAGACACATTCGTCAGTATGTAGGCTATATCGGTCTGAAATTGGGTAAAATGAGGTCACGGCGGTCATTTTTGTGCACTACTTCTGTTCATAATTAAAATTACTTGAACGTTTTCCAATCAGGACAAAGGATTCGTTCATGAATGTCTTATATTATTATAGTAGCAATGATTATAATTATATGTTTAATGTATTGATACTGGATGGGGCTTATATAAGAACTTGAAACAATAGTTTAAATTATAATCAATACCATGCAACAATAAATTGAGTTTAGCGATCTATCTGACCAGTACAGTATGCCCGTTATTGTAGAAAATTATAAAATAAACTTTATTTTTTAATATTCGCGCAAACAAACTGTAAAATATTAATTAATTGAATGATATCTTGCAGGATTAATAGGGTTAATAGGCCACGCGTTTCAAGGGGATTATCCAGCAAACACAAAACATTTGTATACCATTCGTACAATGTTGAAGCAACATCGAAGACGTTGGGACGGCGTTGTATAAATGTTTTACAAATGTTTGTGTTTGTTGGGTAGCCGCAATATGGTCGATCAGCCGAAGATATTTAGTGACGATAACGTAATGTTAACATACATATAGGACATGTTACGTCATGATGATTACTGGTCGGAAAGTGTGATGACAATAAGTGGTACGGCGAGGTGACTATTTAATGTCTCCGGGCTAAAAAAAAATCCAGCAAATCAAGAGACCGAGAAATACTGAAAACAATGGTTTTGCGTGAAAATTGATATCCACAAAATTGCAGTATACGCTACAACAAAATATAGATTGATATAAATTGTGATCATTCACTACTATTTTTTAAGTGACGCCACGAAATATAAATATATCCTATGTTTAGCACTAAATTATTCAGGGTTTATGTTACATTAGACTAATTATAATATAATTGATATCAAATAAATTATATAAAGTACATAATATAATAATAAAAAAATATTACGCATGGCTTGGTGTAAATTATCAGCTAAATCCCCCGCATATATGGATGGGGGGGTGAGGGGGAGGGGGGGGGGGAGTGGAAACTATAGAACCAGGTATCAACCGTGCGTGGTTACGTTATGCAGAAAATAGGCGCGTAATTATCACCAGGTGAAAAGTTGACAAAACACCTGAGTTGGGCAAGTGTGGAAAACGTTGGGCCAATATTACAACAATATTGTGGCTACCACGTAGACATTGTTCAAGCAAACTTATTTCCTCATCGTGTTGTTTAACGTACATGTAGTTATCCTGGTACAATGTTAAGCCAATACTGTATTATATCTTATGAAAAAAAGAAAATATCAATAAATATGTACACTATTATCCGTAAGCATGCGACATACATATATATATATATAATATATTTTTGAAAAAAAACCATTATCAATAAATATATACATATAATATACACTTATACGCATACATAACAAAAACATGCTTATATTATATACATGCATCCCTCATTAATAAAAAGAACTGAAGGAATATGAATTTTTGTTAATTTGTGACAATGTGAGTTTTGCGGGTCGCTGCGGACCTGAAAAAAATTGTGCGGGTGCGGGGCGGATGCGAATCCAACTTGTGCGGGTGCGGGGCGGATGCGGGTACAACTTGTGCGGGGCGGGTGCGGGTACAGAATATAAATTAATGTGCGGGTTCAGTCAAGCGCGGGGGCCCGCAGGGCGGGTGCGGGCATGATTTAGAGACCCGCGCAGGTCTCTAGTGTATATATTGGACCATTCTACCACCAACATTTAAGGATATAATACTGTTCCCACTTCAAAGAATTTACTTGATATATTGCAGCTGATATGATGCAGATGATGTAAAAAACTGAAGTCATTATTTCCGCTATACTACATCACTCGCAGGACAGTATGATATACACGGGTCTCGCCTACTTTTACCAACCCTCACACATCACTGAACATAGACATCATAAACCCTGAATATGAGGTGTAGGCCTGTTGGTAATGTATTTTCAAATCGTCCCTTTAATTTGCTAATAAATATGATAGCATGCAGGAGAGTTCTAAAAGAACGATATGAGGATAAGGTTACCTTATTGTTGTTCAAAATAGTGTCATGTTCAAATTCGCTACTATAAAAATGAGACATGATTTGTCAGTTGCCATGACAATCAATGGGTCATTCATATAGAGAGGGTGTGATATAACAAATCTGTAGTGAATAAATATTATATATATTATCAATCACCCATATCATGCATATAGACCCACTTTTTTCAGGCCTCAACCAAAATTTTAGCGGATGACTATTGTCACCAGGCGCATCCGTCCTGCCGTCCGTCCGCCACTGTTAGCAATATCACTGTTTTGTGTGACTGGACTTCACATTAAACTTCACATGGGCCAACAGGTTAATCTTGACTAAAGCTTGATTAATTCCACATATGAACTTTCTGTAACCCCTTTGACCTTGACTTTCTTTTATCAAGAAATTTCAACGTTATCGCGATCCACTCAACATTTGTTTATGTATCGCTCCAAAATATATACCATATATCCATTTCACTAATAGCTCGGATGAGATCGAAATTGGTAAAAAATCGGACAAAAACTAGGTCATGGCGGCCAAGATGGCAGATTATCAGCCATTATTTTTTAATATGTAGGTCCCTATGCGTAATATCTGGAAAACCAGGCCAGATAGCTAGACCATTACTATCGAACACAATGTGCAGTTTCAGGTAGGAATATACCATGAAAAATGTCAACTTGATCTAATTCAAAATGGCCGACCTGCGGCCATTTTTGACTTTATTATGCATAATAACTAGAAAACCGTGCAGGGTGGCTGGACCATCACTATTGAACAACTTGTGCCATTTCAGGTGAGGATATAGGCCTACCGTGAAAAAATTCAACTTTATCAAATTTAAAATGGCCGACCTGCGGTAACTTTTGACTTTGTGTTTAATAACCGGAAAATCATACCAGATCGCTAGACCATTACAATTAAACAAAATATGCGGTTTCAGGGAGGAAAGCGCCCTTTAAATTTCAACTCGATTAAATTAAAAATGGCAGACATGGGGAAATTATTGACATGAAAATGTGTTATATCTGGAAAAACCATACCAGATATTTAGACCATTACTATAGAACAAAATGTGCGGCTTGAGGGATGGATATGCCATTTAAAATTTCTACTGAATAAAATTTAAAATGGGCGCCTTGTGCCCATTATCAATTTCAAAATGCGTAATATCTGGAAAATCGTGCCATATAGCTAAAACATTATCAACAAGCAAAATGAGCGGCTTCATAAAGGGACATGCCCTGAAAAATTATTCTCCATACAATTTTAAATGACCGTCTTGTGGTCATTATTGACTATAATATGTGTAATAGAGGAAAACCGTACCAGATAGCTAGACCACTACTATTGAACAAAATTTGTGGTTTCTGAATGAATTAGCCCCGAAAAATTAAAACACGCTTAATTTAAAAAATAGCCATCAATTGATGGGAGGACCGCTCTGTCCATCAATATAAAAAAATAATGAGGAAAAAATGACCCCCACTACCACCAAGGCAATTTTTTTTTAAATGTCCGCGGCAGCCATTTTGTTTTTAATGGATTCATTACAAAAGTTAATAAGAACATCAGAAATACCTAGAGAACAACCATACAAAATTTGAATGCAATCCAAGCAACGGTTCATAAGTTATCGTGCCCACAAGCTTTTTAGGCGGCCATCTTGGAAAAAGGCCGCTTATGGCTTACTGCCAAAAAAATATATGGGATGAATTGCCCAGGCACATAGGTCATGTCTGTAAAAAATAAACAAAATTTATCAGATAACTTTTCTGTAAGAGCTGAATTTCTGACCGACCGCCCGCCTCTGGTGATCACTATACCACACAGCCTTAATAGCTGAGTGGTAGAGGGGTAAAATAGCCTACTCGGAGCCATTAGGACTTGCCATATTATGTTAATATTTGGAAAGCCGTGCCAGATAACTAGACCATTACTGAAAAATTTGCGGTTGAAGGGTGGGACATGCCCTAAACAAATTCAACAACATAAAATTACAAAAGCCTTCTAAATTGCAGCCATTATTGACTATAATATGTGTGATCTCCGGAAAACCGTGCAACAAAGCTAGACCGTTACTGTTGAACAAAATGTGTGGTTCCTGGGAGGGTTTTGCCCTCAAAAATTTCAACTAGATTGAATTTTTAAATGACAGACTTGTGGTCATTTTTTTCAAATAATTTTCACTTTTAAACGATGATTAGAGGCTGAGGCCTCTTTCCGTCGCCGACGGGCCTTGTTCTGATTGTCAGCGGATTATTCACCTTGGAACCATGTAGTACTACTGTAGTCTGTGAAAACTATATGTAATAATATTTTCAGAAATATGTTATCAACACTAAAATACTTTAAAAGCAGTATTCCAGTAAATATGATGCGTTGATCCGATGTCATTTTAATGCTAGTCCATCGTCTTCGACGCTTTCCCACCATTAAAACAACAGTGCGCGCCGAATATTACATATATCTAGTGATAGGGCATACGTGTCGTAATACAGTTATAGTTTAAACAGAAAACACATTATTATGAAATATATGTTTATAAGCACAACACATGTAGGAATTTTATTACACACAACGTGAAATGAGCCTTCGAGTATACAATATTGTATGTCCTGATCTGTCATAACTTTATCAGCATTATCAGTGATTGAGCTTGTTTTTTATTGTATTGCTATTCAGCAGCCTATTCTGAAGTAAAATATAAGACGTGGAATGGTCGTATCTTCCACTTTACAAGTGGCATATACGACATTTTAAATACTAAGATATTACAATATGATGTAAATGAAAAATAGAATCATTTTAAAAATTGTACAATTCATCACAATAACGACGCCCTGAGCTTTCATTTATTTTCACATAATTAATAATACTTAAGTAATTTGTGATATAAAGGAATTTTCTTTCACCTTGAGGTGGGAATTGCGGCGGCGATTTTCACACACTTGAAGTTGTGTCTCGCTACCGCGATCCACAACTTCAAATGGGTGAAAATTTTGAAGTGGGAATTGCGGCGGCAATCAACATCTTCACGCGATTGAAAATAAGAATAAAGACCTGGGTGGTCGATTGAACAACATACAATATTAACCCCGCAAACACGAGACTTTCACTCAATGTGTGGTCAATGTTGGGCCAGCGTCGTAGACAATGGGCCAACATTGACCACACATTGGGTCACTGTCTTGTGTTTGCTGGTAGCGGTCCTACAAGATACATCAATGTAGCCGATGTCGTGATTCCGTTAGGAGTCTTATATTAAAGGTGATCTATCACCCCTTATATGGTATGAATAATTATATTATAGGGTCACATGATAGCCAATCACCCCATATATGGGGTGATTGGCTATCATGTGACCCTCACAGCAGAGGGTCACATGATAGCCAATCACCCCATATAAGGAAACACTTGTGTCCCATCTTGTGGCAACTTTGATTTATTTGTCACAAAATTATTCATACTATATAAGGGGTGATATATCAACTTTAATATGGGCAAGTGTGTAGCAGATTATAAAGACCTGAGATCGTAATGTCAATCGAAACAAAATAAAGGCACAGGAAAAATATTTTTCAGCTGTTTCAATTAAACTGTGTCAAGTCAACTCTGCAAACAGGTTACATTGAACCATTGTTGAATTATTGTTGGGCCAGCGTCGTAGACGGTGGGCCAACGATAAAGCAACATTGGTACAATGTATCGTGTTTTCGGCGAATGCGTTTTATGTTCAAAAGGCCTATTTATCGTTATTAGCTTGAATACCGATACATCACATTAAACCCTCTTTTAACATTAATATTGTAAATCTATAGTGCGAACCTGAAGCTGTACTTGGCCACATTCGCAATCAATAAAAATGTGAAAATAAAAATACAGATATGTTCCCATGGCAAACAAAAAATAGATTTGCCCCCATAATATCTATAGTGCGGAAAATGGGAAAATAATTAATATTAGGTTCACAATATACAAATTGAATTTAATAGGCATACTTTTATTTAATTTCCAGGTACTTTTGTGAAAAAAATATTACATTCCGACATTATAAACAATGCATATATATATGTTAAGTGATTAAAACTTACTGTTTAAAGGACGGTTTCATCTTCCCCAAATACATACAAACAAAACGGTTAAAATGGGGAAAATGCGATTTAAAACGGGCGTGACATAATTAATTTATAAATTTGTAGTTATATAACACTAATTGTAGGCATGTTCATATTGTCATACTGCAAACAGCAGCGAAACATCATTATGTGGCCTCAAATGGAAGTCAAGATGCTACTACTGGTTTGACCCGATTACCAATATAATCAACATTCCCAAAGTTTTAAAAGCGACAAAACAGTCATTTCAATGAATGTATGTCGAAGGCAGCAGTTCACACCGCGTCTGGTACAGATACACATTCAAAGTAGGTGGGTCGTCATGACTCGCCGAGTAAACATTGTGGGCGTAGCATGGGCAACGTCCACAGGAGTGGGGTCCCCTGTAATGTACATATTATGATTCAGTGTAGCATTACGACCAGCTTCTGTAATCTACTAATTCAACAAGCAACACGTATTGATCAATAAGTGATTATCAAAATAACATAATAATATCTAGGTGTGCGGAAGGGTGGTTATAAACATCAGAGCGTTCACAATGAGAACAGTAATTCCTACTCGTTTCCTGCGCGATCCAACCCAAAAGAAGATAGAAATTTGATCTCGGCAGAGGTAAGGCCATGGCTGTGATAAATTTTAGTAATATTTTAACAGTGACAGAGAAATGGTTACAACAAAATTATATCTATAATTACATATGTAACATAGTCCTAACATAGCATTACATAGCATTGCGAATGATAATTTGCTAGTGAGGTGTTTTCAATGTTAATCTATTTAATACTAGGCCTACACATAATATCATTAACTTTCAGAGCTTAGATCTATAGATATATAAGCGACAGTATAGCAGCTACCTCAGTTGCTTGCGTAAACTAAGTGTAAATCTATCAACACAGTGACATTGTTAACCTAATCTATATGTACATCTGGTGGTCAAAGCTATAAATACAGTATGGCACACAGAAAGCCTGGCAAAAAACACCAGACTTCAATATCACATAGACTATGAAACCTTAATACATGTATGGAATCATTAAATCTCGTAATAATTATACAGCATTGAGCACATTAATAATCCGTCTTACTACGTCAAGGTTAATCACAACGTCAGTCATTACTGACATGATATTACCGCTAAACAAATTAAAGATTTTGTATGTAAAAAAACATATATGCAAACAACAAATGTTACGTTTGGACTAGTATTTGCTTTTTTCTCGATGATTCTATTCATATATAGTTTTGTTATTCAAATAATTTCAAAGGTAAGAGCTAGTAGCCCTGAGTACTATTGCAATTGAAATTATGATTTGTACAACGCTGTGTCATACAGTAGCGCATGGGGCCTATAATTATGTGGATAAATTATGAAGATGATATCAACTAAATAGTTACATACACAACAAGAACATCTGATATGATATATTCTAAAAGCATGATTTAATTTCCGGAAAATCACAAACTTTTTAATTTCGCCAAATGCGAGTTAAGACGTGCTAACCTCAAGAATGACAATTCTCACGTTTAGTTCCAAGGAAAGAATTAAATTTTTTAGAGCATCAGCAAAAATAAACTTTACAGATGCACGTGGCGGACATCTATCTGAAGTAGGCCTAAAATAAATGTGACAGATGGCTAGCTGATCATAATGTATCACAAAGATACGGAGGTCATAGGCTCTATAGCCACATAATCTGTCAAACTTTTAAAAAAATATAGAACTAATTATACAGCTGACCTCCAGGAATGAATGTTATTTATAACATTCATATATTATTAGGTTATTATGTTAAATTTAGAAGTTAAAAATGAAGATGCTGAAATCTGTAGGAGCACACATTAGCTCCGTTGGGTAATGAGAAATTCACACACTATGTACAACATGTACAACAACGAGCAACAATACACAAGTACAACATAGCATCTTTACCAGTCTACATTATGATATGAAGCACTGCATCACAGACTGTTTGCACGTTATGTTATGGGTTGTCACGTTGAAGCCTTCCTTAGCCATAGAGCGGGTGATACAGAGGGAAAATAAGCGACAATGTCTTAATATTGGCCACGTGGTGGGTCAGCGTAGGAGACGTTGGGTGATCCCTCAACCAACGCCTTCTGTTATCTGGCCGCTATTAGTGGCAATCCTTGTTCATCCAGCATTCATACACATTATGTAGGCCTATTTATCGATACATGCGCAGATTTAAACATTATTTCACAACCTAACCAAACATAACAATTATGGGGCCCTTTTGACTATAAATGATTACAATTTCAAGTCTTGTATTTTTTTTTGTGCACATGTAAATATCATTTCAAGATATATTGTGATAGGACATATACATGATAAAGATGCTGAACAGAGGAGTGCATAACGGTGTGATAAAGACCACGGTCCCACTAAACACTCAGAGCTCATTTCTAAAAAGAAAAGTACTTAAAATTGAACCCTTAACCTGATAAGCACGACTATTGTTGTTTTTAATCACTGCTATTGGGAATGAAATGCTCGGTCTCAAATTAAACAAATGCGAGTAATTTTCAACCACTTGAAGTTGAGACACAACTTCAAGTGGGTGAAAATTTTAAATATTTTATTTAGCGCTTTTAGAGGTGAACTAATAAACTATTCTTTTTATTTGTTACGCAAACAAAGTGTGAAGAATGTTCTAAATTGGCGAAATATACCCGTCATTTTACAGTTTTACTGGAGGAGTGACTTTCTCTTACTTGGCGTTGTGAGGTAGCATTAGCTGAAGTGGACAAAGTTGCTACTGTAGCATTACAAGGGTTAACACTGCAAATTCTCCAAGCGATTAAACAAGAGTTATTTAGCGAGCATGCTATATTTTGTACTTCAAATAGGCTACTATTTAGATGAAGCTTGATATATACATGTACATATCACATATGTAGTGCTGTATATATATATATTATACAAAGTAGTTTGTAAAGATTATTCGTGAGAGATGAGATTCACTTGGCAAACAGCTTCGGCTCAAGTTTCGTACTCGACACCAGAACGAAATGACGGCTATTTGTTGGTTATTTACTACCACGTGCTGTGAAATATCCTCCGTCATTGGACAGGTGTCGGGCAACTACACTTGGTCATTTCAGTCTATAGCAAACGATATAAATAATCAGATAGAATAATATTCCAGCTGTCAAAAAAAGACTAGCCTAAAGTTTGGTCAAATACGTGTGATCGACGTTGAGGCAACACAAAGCGTAATCACTTAACATCATGGCTAATCATGAATAATGTGTTAAGTTGAATATTTCGCAGCTGTTTAAAGATTTTGAGTAAAGTTTCAATTGGAGTATAAACTACTGTACAAGTCTCTAATGTAAAATAAACTAGTAAATACAAATGTTATGATTTATTAAACGCCCCCTAGCCTGGTATATACTATGTTATACCACATTTTGGCCATTCCTTTACGATTACTTCAATGAAACAAAATTTGTAATGGTGGTTGTTTAAAAATACACCAAAAATGAAACTTATAGGCCTACATAACAGACAGTACGTAATTTTGTTTCCATAAGACATACTCTCAGAAACAAATATTTGGTGTGAGAGAAAATTGGTAACACCCTATTTAATTGAATTCACAAACTACCAAAACATAGATATACCTACCATGTCACGAGACATAGTGAGCGATTCGAGACAAAAACAATGTTTGTTGGTCATTTTTGCTGGATTCTCCCGCAATTATAGGCTGTTTATGACATTATTTTTTATATTCCCACATTTAAAAGCAAACACAAAAAACAGTGCCAAATTAATTTGTAGGTGAATTTCCAATAAATATATAACTTAAAACTTGATATGACATTTTTCTGCAGATTAAAAGATAGTTAATATAACTAGAGAGCCCCCAATAGAGCCGGAATGATTATTTTTAAGCCCATAATGATAATGTATATGCTGTCACTTCTTATTTTTCACAAGCTCAATTTCTGCGTTTTCTCTAACTTCTGAAAAATTTAAGTCCTTTAACAGCTTCCCATTTTCAAACACTGTCTCCATTATGTCCTGAAAAATCAAGATAATCAATTTTAATTAAAATCGTGATAAAGACATACTTACTCAACATCTTAATAAAAAACAAAAATAGCACTATAAAGTTAAGAGTATAAGCATATATTTAGGTATAATTATGTAGTTGA
This sequence comes from Flabesymbios commensalis, assembly GCA_964017125.1. Taxonomy (NCBI): domain Eukaryota; kingdom Metazoa; phylum Annelida; class Polychaeta; order Terebellida; family Flabelligeridae; genus Flabesymbios; species Flabesymbios commensalis. The sequence continues at coordinate 43,964,384 of OZ024911.1, read as the reverse complement.
ATAGCTCACCTTCTTTGGGTCACCTTTCCCTTCCTGAACTGTTACATATTCACCATCTTGTAATTCTAGTGTTAATCTACCCTTTTTAGAGTTTTTTCCTGGATCTGTAATTGGTTTTTTAAAAACTTGCACCTGAAAGAGAAAATGTATTATTATCATTGCGTGTTTAAAATGAAAAATAGTTCGGTCCTTCTAAACAATATAATAACTTACAAAGCTAGTTCAGCAAATGATAACAAAGACCCACATAGTTCAAGATCTTGACCAGCCCCACATAATTCAAGATCTTGACCAGCCACGTGTAACTAGCGGGAATGAAAATCATCCGTCCTGCCATACTAGAAACTAGACAGAACATGTCCATAGACTAGAATTGCGTCTTTTAGTTTTTGGGCTGCTGTGGCAACGTAGCAAGTGTACCGAAAACCCCGTTTTATCAGTTTTTCCTGTACCATGTGTACCGGATATTTCTTATTTTGCACATGCATGTCCGAAATTAAATCCCATCCTTATTTCTCTATTAACTGGTAAATGCGCAACACAAAATTAAAAAAAAAATTAGGCAATTCTAGTCTCTGCACATGTTGACATATTATGGACATGTCAAAGAACCAAAATAAAAACGACGATTTTGGCCTGATTGTGATTTAATAACGGTATATTCATATTTCGCAGACTCATTTTTAACCTTCCAATGTATCTATTCAATTTCTAAATACAAAGACTATTTTTATATCGTCGCGCTCACACATAAGAATATTCGAAGATGAATGCGATGGTAAATTATTTGCAGGTTAACCGCGAACCGTAGCAGTAAAATGTCACACCAGCAATGATACATTACCTCATTACTGTGTGGCGGTAACTTAACTGTGAGACGGGGGGGGGGGGTAATAAAGTGTGCGGTGGGCAGTGGCTATCCACCGCTAGTTCTCACGTGGCCGAGTAACAGCCCGTTCGTGAAGTACAGCATGTAGGCTGATAGCCCATGAACATTTCCGCAGCGTCACCAGGCCTTACAAAGAGTAAAAAGTAGCGGTTATATATCGGAAAATACGGTATTCAAAAGTGTACAGTCACATTTTTAAATCTTGTGTCTCAATATGGCGTTTGAAAAAAAACATTAAAGTTCATCTAAACCTGACTAATTCCTGCAAATTATGTCAAGTCTGACATTTTAGCGGTCAATCAGTCACCAGTTAACAACTTCTGCCTATCAAGTGTATTCCCAGCATTATTGTAATGTTATTGGCATATTTTAAACAACGTTGACCCGGCATCAAACCAACATTGGATCCACGTCTGTGATTACAGGGTTATGTGTGTACAAACAGCTGACATATACACTCTACAGCCAGATCATATAATGACGAGCTCACTAGGCAGGACGTAGTTCTACTACGTACAGACATAAATAATTTCACCCAACTCCAATCTGTTAACATGGCCAGTCTGTTAAGGACACATTTTTTCTCAAACCATTCTTTATTGGCTACTGATAAATCAAGTTAATATTCATAACGCAAGACTCCTTCCCACTGTGTTACGTGGGGGGGCACTCACAGGGATTCAGGGAGGCTGGGCCGATTCATAGATTGGATCTTGACATCATTTCATAAGCATCCCAGCAGACACAAGACGTTGAATCAATGTTGGTTTAACCACGACGGTGGACCAACGTTAAAACAACATTGATTCAACGTCTTGTGTCTGCCGAGATACCTATATTAAAATGTAATTTCGAATATTGTTAGATACCTCTTTTCCTCCAATCACAGCATAGCTGCATTTGAATGCGCACTTCTGCGTGTCTCTGTGTAGTTTCTGTAGGAGAGAACCACCACTGCCAAACGCCAGGTTGTCTGCGCTCCATTCATGTTTCTTCATGTGGGTAAGGATTTCATCTAATACCTCATAATTAATTCCATCCCCTTGGATGACTCGAATGTACGGCGGTAACATTTTGTATCCTTTTGTATTCAAAGTGTGACCAAACTGCTTTCCTAATATATTTAACACCTAAAAAACACAATCATTGTTTGGATTTCGTGCTCAAAGATCACAACTATCAAAATAGCATTATATCGTAGAACTATATTCTCGTAATTGATAGCGCCATACATGTTGGAAGACCGAAACAGAGACACACATCATTTACTTTATAATTGTTTTTTATGTATTACTATGAGAAGTTACCATTACCCCCAGCAAACACAAAACATTTTTATACCATTTATACAATGTCGGCCCAGCGTCTTCTTGGCCCAACATTCTATAAATGTTATACAAATATTTTGAAGTTGAGTCAGTAACTTGCAATGGGAGATAACGAGAATAAAAATTCTGAAATGTAAAAATTAAAAAATGTAGGGGCGTATTATATAAAAGAGAACCTAATTTTTTAACTCTGATTTGCAAACTCAACATCGGTGCAGTTTTAGCCAAAAGTCTCGCGGTGGCTTGGAAGCCAGGCCCGTCATTTAGGGGGAGGGGGGGGGGGTCGAGAAGCTTATCACCAAACACAAAACATTTGTATAACATTTGTACAACGTCGGCCCAACGTCTTCGACGTTGGTCCAACATTGTTCAAATGTTATACAAATGTTTTGTGCCTGCTTAGTTACCTCCACTACAACAGTAGCTGGATCTCCTGAGTCCGGCCTGATGACGAGACAACCTTTGTCACCACGACTGACCACCAGATCGCGCAGCTCATCTCCCCACACTTTCTCGCAGGCCTGGTAGATGTTATAACTGTCACTGACACAGGCCACCAGACCGTTAGGGAACTGTGTCAACATGTTACGGAAGGCTTCCACTTCCCCGTCCTGACCCCACGTTGTGATGGTGCTGGAATTAAGCATACTCTCAATTAGCTCCGTGCTGTACAAGATACCAATGTGCTACCAGAAAGCAAAATAAAGAAATATGACAATTTAAATTAAATGGAGGTATTTAATTAACTGTAAATAATATAAAAGATAAAGTTAAATTCGCAGTGTTTTTGTTCATTTGAAATCACACGTATAACACTTTATAAGATATTACATAACTCTGCACAAATAAAATAGAATCTACACAAATCGGATATAATATATATCATAATGAAAATCGGGAAGATGACAAAAACACGTATAAGAGCTATAACACAATTATGTATAAGAACTATCGGGTGAAACTAAGAGATTTTGCAGCTATGATAAGTATGGTTCACCTCAATTGGCCGTTTTATAATTTGTCTTGACTTAGAATTGTGCTTGACTAAATAATTTGATAATTATTATATAATTCAAATGCGACTGTTTTGTCAATGGTACAACAGCGTTCACAACTGACGGTGGTCCGAGACCACCAGAAATTATGTCGGACCACCAGAATGTTCATATCCAGTGGTCCTGTCGACCACCAAAATATCTAGCCCTAATCAGAATCGTAACATGCCCCAAAGATATTTGAACAATTGTCGTCACTCGAGGGTGATAATACCAGAAACACTGTACCCTCTCCCACCCTTTAGACGGAACAAAACACGTGTTCGTAATCATGAGGGTCATGAATTATTGACATTGAGATCGATCATTATCCATCATGCCTTTTATGGTTTTACAAAATTAACGATGTGGAAACACATCGCAAGCGTGAAAAATTTCACAAGTGTTGTAAAGTTAGTTGTAGTCAGGACCACTAAAAAAAATTAGGACCACCAGATCCTCTGAGCTGGTGGACTGTCCTGTGGACCACTGCTCATACAAGTTTGTGTCAAACCCTGATGTAGGGTTGAAAATGATGTCAAATATTTTATGAGTATCAAATTATCACACACAGCAAATACATTTAAAGATAATATCCCCATTTAGGTGTTCAGGTTTTTGTGTAAATGTCTCTATGAATTGCTACCGCAAACCCGAAGTTATATGTATTTAGAAAATCTTGGAATAAGATAGAAAGAAAAATAGATATTTATTGCAGTGAATTATTACACAATGTTACAATTAACATAAGAATACATCAGCGTTATAGTGTATTGTTAAAACGAAACAATATACAATGTGGTAAAATGTATAGGCCTACAAGTACAAGTAATAAACTACTGGCGTGACATTATCTTTAACCATGTTATAATAGGATTACCAGTCAAAACGTCATCATTTTGATAGTTTGTATGTTTTTGTGGAATTTTTTTCACAATATGCCAGATCGTGAATATACATGAGACATTTGTCCTTAAGTTGTTAAAAAGACTTGGTTGTCTCACCTATGCTCTGCCGCAGGTATAGAATGGCCACCCATTTCACAGCCATAGAATTTTCTCGCTGCCATAATACCAGCGATCGTGTCCGTTCCCATAAAGTTCACCAGATGTGACATACCACCAATACCAGCAGACTGAAAAATAGATGGAACTCTATCAAAATATACCATTAACCAGCCATATGCCCACCCCGAAAGTAGGCCCCATAACCTATAACCACCATGTTTGAAGCAACATCTCGGGAATCAAGTTGTTTATGAACGCTTCAGAACGTATAGGCCCTAATTATGGTTGGGCTATGCCCAAACATATTGAGTTTTGTTTTGTTCTTTCTTGTTTTTCTGTTTTCTATGTCCTCAAATCAGAGTGCTAATTCTCCTTGAGTTTTCATGAAATCAACCTGCCATTTTAACACAATGTTCCTGGGATAGTCAGGCTGCATGGTATATATTTTTTAAGAATTCCGAATTGTTCTTTCGGATTTATTTAGGATTTTCTACATCACTATGTGGATCGATGGCAAAGTTTGATGGGCTATTTCTCCTTGGATTTTTACTCAATCGACCTTAAACCTTGGCACAATGATCTTTACGTATTGAAATTTTATGCCATAATTTTTTAAAGAATACACAGAGCTCTGTTTTCCCGGATTTATTCAAGATTTTCTGGATCACTATGTGGATCGATGTCGGTTCAATGAAGTTCATTTCGGATGCAGCCATATTCGTCCTATGAATAGACTCAGGCTGAGATCGGGGCAGAGTGCCCAATTAACCCTTCGAATGCCATATTTGATAATTAAATTGCATTCATTCAGTAATGTTTAAATGCTGGGCCAGCGTCGTAAACATTGGCCCAGTATTGAAGCAATAATTCGTGCTTGATATGAATAGTAGAAACATTGTGAGTGCTACAATATTGACAATTAAAATAACAGTTGCAATTCCATTCGAACACGAAACGTTGACTCAACGTTGGTTTAATGTTGAGCCAGCGTCGCACACGGTGATACAGAATTAGGTCAACAGAGAGGCAAGTCAATGTATGTACTGGGCCCTCTGAATGTCCTTCCATTTAGCAAACAAATATATCTATAAATCTTTAATTAAAAGTACAAAAGTTCAGTGGGGACTTCTGATTTCTGTAATTTGAAGTCCGAATTCTGAAATTCATAAAACTTAGTCCAAGCATTATTGTTACTTGAAAAGTCACAAATCCCCTCTAGTTTAACACTTGTTCTAACACCATTGTGTTATATATTACTCGGCATTGCAATCTATACAGCTTCACAATTCAGTATATAAACGTTATACAAAATATTCAAATAGCTGTGTCTTTTTCCATATGAAGTTACATAAACAAAATGAAGTTAGATATTGTACGATCATCCATGTCAAATTCGAAGAAACAACTAAATTTAAACATACCTCAACTGATGATACACCCCTGAAACCGAAGTCATGAAGTTTAAATGGAAGTCCAGTCAGGTTGTCTGCTGTCTCATCTAGATACTGAGCTATAATCTGTTTCTGAGATCGTGAGTTTGTGGCTACAGTCATTGGATACCACACCTGTACCATTAATGTCTGCAGCGAAAATAGTAACCATGGATGGAAACCCAATTAAACTATGCTCAGTTACTATGTTTATTTGAACGTTATTTACATCGAATCAATTATGTGGACCATGTGACAGTTAATTTCATACGTCATTTTTATGAACTACTGTTGGGTCTAAATATTTATTTTTTCAGTTAATATTTAATACTTTATAAACAGCCGTTAACAGTTAACATGTTAGTTAGGTGATGTACAGAACAGAAATATGTATTGTAGCATACTATTCAAGATACTAAAATTAAAATTATTTAACACTTACCTCAAAGTAATTTGTGAGCCAGTAACATTTGGGATCTGTGTTTTCCACTGTGAATAGTACATTTTTGAATGGTACCATTGTACCTTCAGGAACTGCCTTGACTCGCAAGGGAAGGTAACCCCCATGTTCCTGTTAAAAAATAATTCTAAGTATACAGGAAAAAGGTCTTCAAATACGTGAAACTACTATACGCTGTGACTTAATTTTACAAATCTAAATCATTTTGAGTCCCTTGAAGTTGTGGATCGCGGTAGCGAGACACAACTTTAATTGATTGCAAATTTAAATTGAATAGCTGACAGCGCAAGGGGTTAAATTTTCTTTCTCGATTGGGAGCTCAAGAAACAGGTATTGTAACCCCCCTCCCCCTGTCGTCACCTCTATTACGTGCCTCCTCATTGGCCATAATCCTTGAAAAGTAGACCACAACGGTAGACGTTGGCATACCAAGCTGTGACAAGTAATCAAGTAATCAGACAGAGCGAGTTTGGCACAAGAGAGACTAGGATATCATGGATATGGAAAAATACAATTTAGAAAGATACCTTGCTTTTTGGTCTATTCAAAATGTTTCATATTGTCAGTCTTATAAAAGGGATACATAGTCTTATTAATATGAAAGTGCAGATAGAAGATAACAAATAAGAGAATGGTATTAATTAATTAGTCCAATGTACATAAATACATTGATAGTTCGAGAGCATTAGTTTCCGTTGACATTTGGGAGGTAATAAGTAGGTGAAAGTGAAAATTCCCAGCGTATGATAAAATATTACAACTGTCGTTTTTTTATCTGTAGAGTATGACGCATATTCAAATTATTTTGTATTATTTTCCTTCTAGATATGGTGCACATGGTGTTCTACGTGCAATGGTGTGAAATAGTATCCTACTCAATTAAAAGTGAGACGTTGTCACGAGGTTGGATCAATATTGGGACAATTCTGACGGCAAGGACGTTGATCATACTATGAAACAACACATGCCCTAATAAATTGTATATCAAACGCACAGATGTATAGCGTGAAAGAAGAGCATGAAACAAGCCCTAGGTTAATCATCAATATTTTTCACCGTGTCATTCATATAAATAACATCTGCGTTGCGCACATCTTTTTCTAGTTTAGTAATATATCAACAAAATATACCGATCTTTCTATATAGTCCACCATATATTTACATAGCTATTTGTACTGAATCTCTATTCAGCGATGAGAAGCAAATCACATATTTGCATGTCCAGATCGTAACCCCGTTGTGGCTTTAATACGATTACCGTCATTACCGTCATACAAAATAATCAGACACTTTCCAGACGTTTTCTCTAACAATATATTTTCGTTCATGAATGCTATTGGTCGATGGATATCACTTTGATACCAAGCGTTATTTATTGACGTAATTTTTTGGACAAAAAAAACCCCGATGATACCTTCTAAAGAATGATTACCCTTACGGCGCGGGGGTCGACTTTAGACGTCGACGTCAGATTCTGACATATAAAGTCGATCCCCACACTATAAGAGTAAGATATTTATAATGGCCGTAGTCCATAACCATGATAACATAGGTATTCAAATGACACGGACAGAGGTAGGCTAGCTAAGACATTTATAATTATTTCAAATTAAAAAAAACTTTGGTCTCCATTGTTTATGAGTTATAGGTTCATGAGATCTTTTTATTACATCAGGTAGCTCCCCGGGGTAGCTCAGCCAGTAGAGTATGGGATTGTTCACATACCCACCTGCTTTTTAAATGCAGGACGATGATTTCGTCGCCTCGGAGCTAAAGGATCCTATCTGCCACTCTACCGAGTGTCAGATAAGATCCTTTAGCTCCGTGGCGATGATTTTGAGACTGGGAGGTTGCGAGTTGAACCCCAGTCGCGACATGTCAAAACAACCCTGGTTAGTACCCTGCCCATGTAATGAAAGCTGCATATTGAGTGTTGGTGTGTTTGATATACATTGTATCTGATGTTTAATTTCAAGGCCTAACACTAAAACGAAGAGCAATGACAAAAGTACACGCGAGATTTACACTTCATCATATATAAACTGCTATATAGCATACTAATTTGAAAATAAAGCAATATAGTAAACAAAAAAGTAAGAAATTATTATTGGCCTATAATGTACACCTTGTCCCCGTGACACAGTCAATTATTCATGCTATTGACTGTCTGGTGATACTCCATCATGGTTAGTGTCTGGCCATTAGCATGATTAGGCTGACGGGATAAAGCATGAAGTGGCAGCTGATGTATCGATTGTCATGAAGAGCTAAAGCTATTTATGGCTACTAGATTTGATACTATACAATGTCAGCGTTGCTTACGATATTAAGCCCCTCCTTATGTTTTCTGTAATTTGGAAGTAGGCCTATATGTTTTCTGAGCAAAAGTAACTGCATGAGTATAATAGGGTAGACTATTAGCGTATAAATATCCCTTCATAAGTAATTGTGTAATATACGTACGGTACGTTAGTTTACTGCCTTAAATCAGCATGTCAGACCCGGATGTCATCAGAGTGGTTAATGTAGGCCTACTAATTTTTTCAAATGGAGGATATATCAATAGGTAAATTATTTAGAATTAGTCGTCATCGAATACCATTAATGTGCTAACGTGACAAGATGCATGTAATCATTATTATCGATCATTTCTCCACCTGCATGTTGCAAAGATTTCGAGTTGAAGTACGATGTTCAGTTGGAATACAGAAGATAGAATAAGCTTTCCCACGACAGTCATGATCGTCGTAGGATGAAAATTAGTCTCAACTATAAACGCCGGTGCTAATCATTTGATATCTCATGTTTTGCATTCTTGCGTGTGCCCGACATTCCTGGAAATGGTCGTGTTATCAAATAAACACAATCAGTTTTTGTGTGGTTATTGTAAGCCCCATACCACAGCTGCAGCAAATACATGTTGGTTTGATGCGGGGCCATCGTCTGCGACGCCAGCCCAACAATCAACCAGTATGGTCAAAGTCACGCATTTTGCTGGTCCACGCAATAGCTAATGAACATTATTGATTGCCACCTTCTGCTCCTGGTCCATTAATCATTTCTTCTACGGTCATTCTGTGAGACCGGCACAAAGTCGTGCATTGCCAATAATTAACGGTACATATTGTGGCTCCGCATGGACATGTTTAAAACGAGGGTCATTGTCGCAGAGGCAAGGATAAGCTCGGTTCAAGGTCATTTATGCATGTAATAAGCCCGGGGGGGGGGGTGCATTTCCATACTTGGGACTACTGGGGATGTGCCAGGGTGCCTTTTTGAGCTTCCAGCTTTGGCACAGGGTGTCTTTTTTGAGTTTCCTGAATTGGGACAGGGTGCTTTTTTGAGCTTCCAACTCTAGGGCACCCGCTTAGCATGTATTTTGCTGATTTTTCAGGCCATTATCAGCCGAATTCCATCACATTTTTCAGCTTAATAGCCTCAAAATTTTATAAACAAATATTAAAAAGCTTAAAAAGACCATAAAACATGAAGTATATTGGTACTACAAGCCATAAGCCAACTAATTAAATTCGGTGTGACTTTTCAAAATTGGGACAGGGTGTCTTTTTAGCCGTGAGGCGAATTGCGACAGACCCATTTCTAAGGCGAGTACCCCCCACCCCCCGCGGTAATAAGCCCAGACACTTCATGTTCAGCCGGCAGCATTCAATTCTGTATACAAATCTCTATCACAACTATGGCTTGGCCTGAGCTACTGGTAGGATTGACATGTCAGCAGGATGCTAATTATGACACGGACATGTATACGTCAGACTTTATTACTCGGTATCAAGTTATGCAATACATATTCTACCAAACGAATACAATGATAAATTCCAGGCTGTTTTTACTAATTTGATAATTAATGCAAACACCTGTCATCTAAACCTACTCGAATCTTGCTGAATCCCCGTTTATTGCTTGAGCGAATAACTTTATCCTGATGATTGTGCTTTATTGTACTGAAATATAAATAATCACATTGTAGAAAAATGTGTTTGATACGTTCGCATCGTCAAGAGGGCCGCCACAGACTCATCTTCGGTTGCACATGAAAACGAACTTTAAAAAAAAAATAAAAGACGTCGAAAACCTACACAAAATGTCAAGGCATTTAAATGAACACAAGATCAATTTGTGAAAATCGTTAAAAGCAAGATGGCCGCCACAGGCTAAAAAAATTGTCGCCAGCTGGCGTTCATTTTGATTACCGGTGGAAAGCTGAAAATCTAATCATTTCATCTCCATACTCATGTGTAACTTCACAAAAAAATTGTTATCGCGTTAACAAGTATTTTTTCCCAACAACAACAACAGCAACAATAACATACACCATATCAAAAGATTCATTATTAAGGTTATTTCTGTTTATTTTCGACTTGAAACAAAACACTGATCATTAAACGAAACTGCACATTGTCTAGGCTCATATTTGAACTCTCGTCCTTACTTGAAAGTGTAAAATATAGGATGCCAGTAGATTGCAGTAGATAGCTACAGGATAATTGGGTTTATAGCCGTATTTGTACTGCTATATAATGGCCTTCGGTTCTTCGAGAGTGAACTGTGTGTGTCACCTCTTGTTCAGAGCTATGTAGTTTTCACCCTCCCAAATTTATGGGTCGGGATAACAAATAGTTTGTTCATCTTTAAGTATGGTGCTTTGATGGTAAAAAAACCACTCACTGCTGACAACCAAACAACAATGTCGTTACTTGTTAATAAATTATCGGTCCGATGAACTGCAAATTGATATTAAGTCACAGAAAATTGTACATATGTATGTTCCATGTTCAGTGGTAGTTCATTTATCGCGACATTCCATCACATGAATATCAAACATGGCATGAAAACAAAGATGTGATAATCTTTGAATACAGATACATGCATAATCATGATAAACTAGAGATTCAAATTTGTTTGGAAAAATATGGCGCACCTAGAACATGTAAAGATAAATGTACAACACTTTATATGTCTCCCCTCTGTACACAGAGGTGTTGGTTTACCTCTTTCCGCTCTGTCTTTCTGTCGCGTTCTGTGAGTATGTGTGTCCCATTCATCACGAGACGTTGACCCAATGCTGGGCTAATGGTGGTCCACCATAAACGACGCTGGGCCAACATTAGCCCAGTATTGGGTTACCGTGTTGTGTTTGGCGCCACCCTGAACATATTGCTGAATGTGGGCCAGCGTCACAGACGGCTGGCCAACAATAACCCAGTTTTGGTTCAAAGCATCGTGCCGGTACCGTCAGCATGAAGTTCTGACTAGGGCTGAATGAATACTGGCCAGCACCCGCGACGCTGGCCCAGTATTTAACAGACATTGGGTCGGTGTTGGCTTGCAGCCTACTCGCCGCCAGCAGTAAGTACTACCAAGGAGGTTATATAACCTTCTTGGCACTACCAGACCAGCGTGCCATTGAACGCAGCCCCAGCAAACACGAGCCATTGAACCAGTGCTGGTTTCATGCTTGGCCAGCGTTGCAGATGGTGGGCCAGCATTGGATCAGCATTGGGTCAACGTCTGTGTTTGCTGGTGAGTTTTGACAAGCAACATTGAGTTTCGCACATCGGCGTGGTTCCAAAACGGAATAATAAATTCCACTTAATACATAGTCTGACTCTCTACTGTCCATAGGAGCCATTTATTTACATTAATTACAAAAGCCATTGACACTAAATCTATTAGCTATCAACATTTACGGTTATGCTGCTGGAGGGGAGACATCTCTAGTTTTTTGTTTACAAAAAACTAGACCCTTCTAGTTTTATGTTACAACTTAGACAGCTTACAATTAGACAATGTAGGATTCAATGCAAACATTTTCGCAAACAAGTTTTGCAGTACAGAACATTACTGATTGATAAAGTGATTATGTGTATCACTTATTATATACACAGGATACAGAAGTCATGCTAAATACAGAAGTACAACCAATCTCTCAATTTTGCGCAACTAAGGCAACTTTGTTTAATATCTCTGTTTTAGATCAGAAAAAATCCAGAATCTAATGAGGGAGGGCGGGAAAAAAACATTTAAGAAAAAAAAAACATTGAACATATTTTGGAAACATTGGTCATATTTCTGGAAAAGTTAATAAGGGCGACAAAATAAAAAAAAACTTTTGACCCATTTAAAAAAACGTTAATGGGGACGACGAAAAACAAGCAAAAAAAAAACATAGCCGGAAAAATATTTTTTTAATCTCTCGAAATGAACTTGTTTTTTTCTAAATGTTTTTTTCATCTCCCGAAATTGAGCACATGGGTTTTTTTTGGTAATGCGCGGCCTAAATCTAATGCGCGCGCTCATCTAAAACAGAGAAAAAAAACATAGTGGCCTAATAAGATTGCATTTATAGCCAAAGGCGATGTTGTTCTAACAGATTTGGGTACAACAAGAACACTTAATCACGATAACAACTTCCATATCACTTACGCGCGACCAACGTTTTTGTTACACGCGTGAATAAATATGGATTTATTAATGGCTGTTTTGTCGGATCACAGAGCAGAAAACAACCTGCAAAAGTAAACATTATCGATAACCACTCTTTTGAAATACGAATCACGGCTACATATTGTTTACTGTGTATGGTAGTAGAATCACTTCACGTGTAATAGTTGTTGACAAGCATATATTGGGTGCGGAGGTGGCATATACCCGTACCTTTGATCAGGATATAACAGTATATAATGCATAGCTGTGATTGGAAAGTTGTTGTTCCGGCTCATGCTTGAAGCAGCTGGGTCGTTATGTAACCAGACATATAATTCGAATTCTCTGATGTAAGTTATGTTGCACTGATCCATATTATTTACATTGCGGCGGACCCCACTCCTGTGCATGTTAACCATGCTGCGCATGCGTACACGTGCTATTGTATTGTGCGCCCACAATGTTTACTCAGCGAATCATGACGACCCACCCACTTTAAGCGTTGTGCTCTTCAAAAGACCTCAAATCACGTGCATTAAATAAAAATAAACCCGCATCACCATCACCATTATTTATTGGAGAGGAGTGGTATTTTCCCGAATATTTAATGCAAAAACACCCGAGGAGAGTTGGCAGGGTGAACACAAGGAGTGCGTTTTCACACAATGATAACAACGTGCCCAGAAAGCTCACAGGGATGAGAATGCAGGCCAAATAATGTTATGAAAAATCTCCAGCAAAACGTGTTTACAATAAAAAACGAAAATATACTGGCAAAATCTGAGCAGCGCCATTTTCGTGCCTGTTGGAGAATTGTCATGATGAACTTGCATAATGTAAGTTTCAGAAGAGTAAAATGATTAATCGTGATGTACAAGACCAAACATATGACAGGCGGACGGACGTACTGGTCTCAGGATTGAATTAGAATTAGACATAATTACAATTTCAATAATTATTACTTAAGTCTGTCAGTTGCCTATGTATATATACATAATTACCTGTAATACAAGCTAAAGGGCTTCTGGATAAGGTTTAATTGAGAATGGGTATTATCACACCGAGCTTCACGTGTATGTGGAATACACTAATAAGGATAGCTCGCACGCTTACAAAATGTGCGACATTTAATATAGCTCACAGAAATATGTCACACTTACATTTAAGTATAAGTAGGCCCCCTACATCTTTTTTATATCATTAAATGAAATCATTCACTTCATACATGTAGATGACTATGCATACCCGTATTTATTACCAGAGCTGTTCGTGAAAGGAGCAATGGAATTGGAATTATAAATGTTAGATGCGATCGAAAATCAGCCAGACTGGCTAAAAGGAAAAACACGAGTCTATAGGCCTACTACACTCATAACGTTGCTCGCCACAGCGCGAGCTTACCATCCGTCAACGCTAGCGTTATACCGGCCATAAAAACGAACGAACGAACGAACGAACGAACGAACGAACGAACGAACGAACGAACGAACGAACGAACGAACGAACGAACGAACGAACGAACGAACCGACCAACCAACCAACCAACCAACCAACCAACCAACCAACCAACCAACCAACCAACCAACCAACCAACCAACCAACCAACCAACCAACCAACCAACCAACCAACCAAAACAACCAACCAACTTTAAATACTCTATCAGTTCTGGGCCCCCCTTCAGACATGATTTTTTACAGTACTTGGGCCACAGTAATGAAATAAACAAAGTGAAGGGATGTTCTGGAATGTCATAGTTAATTGACATCATTCGCGGATTTACCCGTCCGATTCTGCACTCGTATACCGCATGGATAGCTACATGGAGGGATTCGATTTGCCGCATACAGCATGCCGCTTACAGCATGCCGCATACCGTACACCGACACCGTGTGCAAAGAATCATACCTGCTGTAATGTGTTGTAGCGATTTTTGCCGCATCACGCTTAATGCATGCCGCATACCGCGTGTAAGGTATCCTAGATTTAACCATGCATCCGTCAACGCTAGCATTATACGGGTCATAAAAACGAAGGTATTCCGATAAAAAAGTTTAACGGTCAGCGATGATCTGAAGTGTGCCCCAACAACCACGACGCCGTGGGCGTAATAACCATTAGCCATGGACCGATCACTTGTAAAGGCTGTATTAGTCTTCAATATTCAATACTAGCAAGAATTTATAAATTCTTGATAATATTAGTCTATTATATGAAGCCCAGCAGCATAATTTTGAACATAAACATAAAAGTTGATTTAACTAGGAATATGTCATGTATTGAGTTGTGAACGCAATAATTATTGATCATACAGCTCAAATTATTACTACTATTATGATGGTCTTCAGTTTTCTCACTCAGTTAGGGACGGGTGACACTGATGAATGAGTATAGGGCCTACTCAATATATATGTATTAAGATAAACAAAATAGAGCTTTGTACGTAACCTAACTTAACTATTGTTATTTTTATTAATATTTTTGTTCATTATTATATGCACTGTCTGACTGATCACCAAACTTAAATCCCAGAGTATACCTAGGTCCGGCCATAACAAGCACCTGCGGGCCCATAATTGGTAGCTAATCAATTCCCAAATGGATTATAGCTCTCCGAGAAGCCCATCAATATCGCATCCCTTGTAGTGTGTGTCGAACACATCCTGGGTTGCTTGGGGCCTATTGCAGGAAAATCCCATCATTTCCGATGTAGGATTAGAAAACCACGATCTCCCGACTTTGTGCACGCAGCTCTAACCACTATAATATGCTACGGCGACCGGGGAAAGGCCATGATGACGTCGGACATACATGTATTATCATGATTCTGCACAAAAAACAAAGTCAGAACAACAATTCAGCCTTGGATAATTGTATATAACTAGAAGTTGTGCGACTTTTTAAAATTGGCATCAACCAGAATACGCACAGTTCATGATATTAAACATTATTTCAGTTGGAAATGAAATGAATGGGGGTTTAGGCCCATGTAGGCTAAACTGGACCAAGATGAATGAGATAACACTGTCTTCCAGACACGGAATTCGAAATTCGAGCTCTGGCGGCCAAACACGCTACCTCTCGGTCACGGAGGCTCCCCATAATATTGAATCTTTACTAGTGAGCGGAGAAAAAACAATTTTGTTTCTTTGAAACAGATGGGTGTTTGAACCCACGATCTCCGATTTTCCAAGCAGGCAGCTTTAACCACTGCACCAAGTCCCCCGCCCTATTTCAGTTGCAATGACAATCACACGCATCTTTCGTGAAAATGTAATATAGGCCTACAATATGTAGTGCCCGTTACTAAGGAGACTCCACATAGTATCCTTTGGCTGCTCGACCTTTATTGCCCCCCCCCCTTCCTTACTGTCACTAGCTTCTAGTCAATGTCCTTATCTGTACCATGTGTAAGGCCATAAACATGATAAATTGGTCTTGTATCCTAAGAACAGTATTCTGAGTCTGTCAAGTCATACACATATATACCGATAAAAAATAAGCACCATCTTGAAGATGGGCACGTCCAGCGTGACGGACGTAACATTTATACTATTCTTAGTGTATGTTTAATCATGTACCCCTTAATGTACAGCATGATTTAATTTATTTATTATGGATTCGTCATCCAGGGAGCCACCACCCACTATTGATGGTATAGCGTATGGCTTATGTTTTGTTTTTACATTTGTATAGGCTATTTTCTGTTCATGACGGACGTAACATGCTTGCGACATGAATTTTTTTACCCTCACACAACCATGCAGATTTCTGTTAACCCTAAACAAATGAAGTGAAAATATTTAATTAATGCAATTCATCACACCTCACAGTATTAGTTGCCAATATTATACAAAACTAAAAATAACAATTTCAAGTAAAAAAACAGCGACAAGTCTCCGTGACGGACGTAACAAAATCGTGACGGATGTAACAAAGTGTCAGATTTGGATCACACCATACACAAAAGTTGTTTTTCTTCATCAACAGCACGGTTTGAAAAGTAGTATTTCATGTCTCATGCACATTATTGATACTAGGTCCCCATCTTTGTCCAGACCTATCTTTCTAGTCTATTTTTTCAGGGAGAATTCGCCATTTCACGATCATCAATGTTCATTTTGTTTGAAAGCAGCGGCCAGTTTTTATTTATTCATTGCATTCATGTACAATTACTAGCTTACAGTACAAGAAGGCAACAATATGCACAACTAGAAATGAAAATTTAAAGTGAAACAATGCGTAAATTATCTGTGGCGGACATAACAAAATCGTGACGGACGTAACAAAATCGTGACGGACGTAACGGTTTGTGAGTTGTTCCTCTTCATCATATTGGCATTCCATGTCTCATAAATTTCTTTGATCAATACTAAATACTCAGTTTTGTACGAAGCCCCAGAAACGACATTTGCATTATTATTATTTTTTTTAACTCAATATATTTGAGTTCACAACTCGATATATTGTGTTTAGAACTCGATATATTGAATTTAGAACTCTATATATATTGACTTTAAAAGTCGATATATTGAGTTTACAATTCGCTATTTCGAGTTCTGAACTCGTTAGATTCAGTTCATAGCTCAATATATTGAGTTCAGTACTATATAGCTGAAGACCCAATATTGAGTTTTCAGCTCAATATATTGAGTTTACAAGTCGATATATTGACTTTAAGAGTCGATATATCGACTTAGCTCTATATATTGAGTTCAGAACTCGATATATTGAATTCAGAACTCAATATTATTGAGTTTACGACTCGATATATTGTTTATAAGTCGATATAATTAGTTCCTAACCTTATATATTGAATTCATTTACAACTCGATATATTGAGTTCACAACCCAATATATTGAGTTTATAACTCGATATATTGAGTTTATATCTCAATATATCGAGTTGTTAATTCAATACAAGGAGTTAACAACTCGATATATTGAGTTGTGAACTCATATATCAAGAAAACAAACTCAAAATATCAAGTTGATTGAGTTGACAACTCAATATATCGAGTTGTCAACTCAATATATTAAGTGTGAACGATTTATTGAGTTTAAAACTCGATATCCTCAACTTTAAAAGTTGATAAATTGAGTTCACAACTCAATATATTGAGTTCATTACTGAATATATTGGGTTCAGAACTCGATATATTGAGTTCATATCTTGATATATTGAGTTCATAACTCGATATATATTGAGTTCATGACTTAATATATTGAGTTAACAACTCGATATATTGAGTTAAAAGCTCGATATATTGAGTTGTGAACTCAATATATCGAGAACACAAACTCAAAATATTGAGTTGTCAAGTCAATATACTGAGCTATGAACTCAATATATTGAGCTATGAACTCAATATATCGAGTTATGAACTCAATATATCAAGTTGTGAGTTGTGAATATATTGAGTTTGAAAAATAAATAATAATGATGCAAATGTCGCTTCCGTGACTTCGTAGTTTTGTCCATGCATTCATATTCTATTTTAAATTTTCAAGGAAATTCAAAGCGACGGAATCAGAGAAAAATCATCGAAAATTCAGTATTTTTATTTTTGCTTTTTAATATGGCCATATGATGTGAACATGTTAATAGACTAGAATTGCGTAAGTTTTTTTTTATTTTTGTGTTGCGCATTTTCCAGTTAAGCGAGATATAAAGACAAAATTCCCGAGATATAAAGACGAAATTCCCGATGTATTATTTCAGACATGGATGTCCGTCCCCATTTCGTTTCCGAAGCAGATCTCAGAAACTCATGGGGGGATTTCTTTCATTTTTCACACACACACATCCCTTGGGTGTAGATGTGCCTTATAATTTTGGGGTTGATGAAATCTGACTTACCTAAATGGCCGACCATCGGCTATATTTATCTTTATTATGCCTGATATCTGGCCGCATTCGTTTCCGGAGATGATCTGGGAAACCCATGAGGGGGTTTCTTCCATATTGCACACACACATCTTTAGGGAGTGTAGACAGATGTGCCTCTTGGGTTTTACGAAATTGGACCTACTTAAATGGCCGACAATCGGCCATAATTAGCTTGCTAGTAAGTAGTTCATTACTAAAAAATAAAATGTGCAGAAAAATGCGCTGAAAAAATTATACTCGATGAAAAATGGCGACTATTGCCATAATAAATTACGTTAACTTTAATATGCCTGATATCAGGCAAACCGTGCCACATATACCAGATAGCTAGATCATTACTATCAAACAAAATGTGCGGTTTTAGCCAGGGATATAGCCTGACAATTTTCAACTCTATCAAATTCAAAATGGCCGACTATTGGCCATAACTACCTTAATCATGCATAATATCTAGCAAACTGTGTCAGATAGCTAGACCACTAAGTACGGTTATATAAAAAAAAATGTGCGGATTCAGAGAAGGATGACCTGAAAATGTCGTCAACTTGATCAAGTTCAAATGGTCTACTTGCACTCAGAAGCCAATATTGACTTTTAATATGATTGTGTACTATCTGGACCATTACTATGAAACAAAATGTGCGTATTTGGAGGGGGGGGGGAGGGAGGCTCGTGACCGAGACCCAGACTAGCGTACTCGGCCCCAGTCCATCACTGACCAGGTTACAAATTTCGAATCCTGTGTCTGGAGAGAAGTGTCATCTCATTCATCTCACCATCCTCAAGAGGTTTATCTTCTGGCCCAGTTTAGCCTAGATATCTGCACAAACTTGGCATATCACCCCATTCATTTCATTTAAAAAGAAAGTCGGTAGCATACCTCCTCTGGAGCTGCATTCCCCTTAGTTAACAATTTTCAATCACCCCCAATGACCCCCTCCCCCTCCCACACTCCCAATTGATCACACTCCACAGGACTAAGCTTCCTTGGATCGAAAAATACCTCTCTTAAACTAGCGACGAAAGTGATCTGTGGAACGTCACGTTTTTTTTGCGCAGTGATAAATAGCTCCTATCAGATCATTTTTGAAATGAAGGCCCCCCCACCCCACAAAAAAGAAGGCAACCTTGCCCAGCCTAGTTTTAATAAACACTAAAACAAAAGTTATATTTGAGCATGTGATTGCATTTTTTTTCATTATGATTTTTTCAAAAATCTGGGAAGGATGCCTTCAAAAAGACCTCTAAAGTCAGACAAAATTTTGGGGCGCCCCCTCCCTTTTCATATCCTGGATCCGCCCCTGGCTGAAATGATCAATTAAAAATAAAACCTCAATATATCATATTGAGAGCAGCCCTACAGACAAATAATAAACAATGCATTTGTTTTCGGCATGCAGAGGCCGATTCCAATAATACTAAATAGCATGTTAAATCCGTCACAAAATGTTACGTCCGTCACGCAAACATATAACTAATTTTTTTAACAACTCATAAGTGGTAAAAATCTATGTTATTATTATATCATTATACCTTGATGATAGATTGTTACTTCTATAGACTCTATAAGAGATATAATCACTATCTGGAAGGAGCTGTAAGACACTGTCCTTTTTCGTGACGGACGTAATGTTACGTCCGTCACAGTAATATAAAGGCTTCTACCGATATACTATAGATCAGAATTTGATTTTTTTCAGATTTGCATATTTTTGTGCTGGTAATTCCAATTTACATAATAATATTAAAAATGAATCATAACGGTCATGTTTTTTTTAAAATGAATATGATATAAATGATGTAAATTGATATGGCATTTGGTGAAAAATTACCACCAGGTGTCGCCTCCGATACATATATGTTAACGGCCTCAGTTTTCCTCGTTAGCACAGTTTTTGGAAGCACCCAATTATTACCAATTATAAAATTATGAGATTTTTGAAAATTATTGTATTTCAAATTTTCTCACGAATGTCGCAATTTCATGGACTTGCCCAGATGTGATTGTAGCTGCTGGTACATGATATATGAAACAGTTTATTGTTTCACTTCAGGATGAGTGTATTCTGATCACACGGATTATCATATAAACATGTATAATCCTTTAAACACGACACATTGAGGCAATGATGATTTAATGTTGGGCAAGCGTCACAGACGGTAGGCAGCATTGAATCATCATTGGTTCGATGTTTCGTGTTTGCTGCGACGTCGCCTTAAACACTGTTAAAGTAGGTGGATCGTTATGATTAGCTAAATAAACATTTAGGCGTCCAATACAACGGCACGCATGCGCAGCATGTTAAACGTCCACAGGAGGGGAGTCTGCATGCCGTAAAGCAAATATTTAAAATGTCAGGAGTTTACAATATGTCGTCATTGCTCATGTTGCTGAGCCCACTTTATTTTTTTAACTGAGGGATTTTATTTTCAGTATTATAATTATTCGAAGTTGGAATTGCTCACGCAAAATACACTTATATATGTATTTTTAACAAAATAAGAATAAACAATAACTTAAATGGCATAGGCATATACATTACAACATTACCGTATCTTCAATTTAAAAATCAAGGGTGAAGCAAAAAATGATTATTAAAACTCTCTCTATATCATGTATACATCGTGTAAATTTATACATAGGCTACATGTATATTTGGCAGAGGAAGGCCTTGAAGGTGTTGCTCGTAGTCATATTTTTCAGTTAACAAATCGTGGTATTTTTTTATCTAGAAGAATTGTGACACCGCCATTAACTTCT
Organism: Flabesymbios commensalis; assembly: GCA_964017125.1. NCBI lineage: Eukaryota > Metazoa > Annelida > Polychaeta > Terebellida > Flabelligeridae > Flabesymbios > Flabesymbios commensalis. The sequence continues at coordinate 43,943,143 of OZ024911.1, read as the reverse complement.
CATCAACTTAGTATCATTAACAGACATTATCAAGCACAAAACAGGTATTTACGAGTGACCGCCTTGGTTGTAGATAAACAGGATAAATCAAGTGAACCCCAATTTCTAGACAACGATGTATTATTAGCCAATTAGTAGTCAGTCATAACCCAACAAACACGATACGTTAAACCAATGCCGATTTAATGTTGGGGCGACGTCGGAGACGGCGGGCTAACATTAAATCGGCATTGGTTTTCCGTGTCGTGTTTGTTGGGAACGCACCATTCACCATAGATTAGTACATGCAGCAAACACAAAACATTTGCATAACATTTATACAATTTGGACCAACGTCTGAGACGTTGGGCCGGCGTTGTATACATGTTATACGAATGTTTCGTGTTTGCTGGGATATAGTCCACTATATAACTGATTATTAGTCCCCCATGATGGAGTAGTCGTCCTCTACACTAAGTTATAACGATGTGATAGTTCGTTATACAACACATGGTATATAACGAATTACACTTTTTTGCACAATGTCCTAAATGTACTTCAGTAATTCTCGATCTCAGTACATTAACACTCATCCCGCTCAGTAATCTTATTTAAATTTTCCCCAACTTTAAGTTGTGTCTCGCCAATGTTACCTACAACTTGGTGTAAAATTACTATTTGTTTATTTGAGTCCAAACATTTGCAAATCTTGAAGTTTAAACACACATTTTATCCCCGGTAACAGTGAGGCTAATACAACAGATTGAAAAAGACTATGATCAGTATTTCTTTTTTAAATTACACCACTCCTCAAAATAAAACAAATCTTACCTCAAGAATATATGTCCAGCCTTCTTCGTTGAACAGATCATACCCGAAATGTTTTTGATAGACTTCTTTAGCTTCAGCTATTTTTTCTTTCGTGACTACTGGACCCACCAACCAACGCTTCAGGATATACTGCAGGCCAAAGAAACAAGTACTGGGAAACTTCCCTCCGCGGCTTTCAAAGTAAGAGTAGACTTGAGTGGTGTTTGGTGGGTATTGTTTGTGATGAGTCACCTTAAATAAAACAAACCGTCAACATGGTCAATGACATTTAAAATATTGAAAAGGGTCCACAAAAAAGGTAAACATCATGACAACAACAAATAATGTTGAATTGCTGTCGACAATTACAATACAACCTGGTCATAGCATGAACAAAAATTATGTAGGCCTAAGTCTGTATTGTCGTTCCATCTGTTTAGCGTCATAAATGATGTGGTTTAACTATAAATCATTTTCCCAAAACAAGCAAGCAAGCAAGCAATTAACAAAATAAGCAAGCCAGGCAAACAAACACACCATCATCTTGGCATTATATATGTTTTTATTGTCCCCTTATAATGTGCACTGGTTTTAGATAATGCTGGTTTTGAATGCAGACTATTTTCCCACTCAATTCAGTAGCTATGATAATGGGTCACCCTTTGGTTGATGTGTGCACCAGATAAAATATTACTCAGCAAACACGTGACGTTGGGCCGATGCTGCTTTAGTGTGGTCAAACAGTCTACGACGCTGGTCCGGTATTAGACGACATTGGTTCAATTTCTAGCTGCGCACGCCCCTGCCTTGTTACTCTGGCTTGTTACAAATATCAAGGAGTCACATCAACATTTTCAGTGGCGGAACCAGGATATGAAGAAAGGGGTGGGGGAGGGGCGCCCGGGGTTTTTCTGTAAATTTTAGCCAATTTAGGGGGAGGCCTATTTGGCATCAGTTTCCCGTTACATATGTAGATCACTTTAACCCGGTTGGACAGGTATGTCTACTGCCCAGTAACACGACACATTGAACCAATGTTGGTTCAACGCTGTGCCAACGTTAAACCAACATTGGTTCAATGTGCCGTGCCTTCTGGGTACGTAGGCTGCTCACTCGGCAAACACGGACTCTCACCAGTATGGAAGGCCGAAACCGCTATATTAAAGAAACCATTGCAATACTCTGTTTTATTGCAATGCTTTGTATTTTAATGGCCATGCTTTGCATAAATTCCATTGCAATGCTTTTGAAAAGCATTGCACGATGCTTTTGAAAAGCATTGCAATTCTTTGCATTTCCATTGCAATGATTTGCGTTTTCATTGCAATGCTTTGCATTTTTTTTTTCCGTCATGCACATCTGGCAAATGTGCCTGTACAAGAAATGCTATGATTAGGCTGTATCAAAAGTGCTGTAGACAAAAATTCGGCTTAATATGTTGTGAAATATGTTGGAAAGAACCAAGGAGAAAAGTAAAAATATATATCTTCAACGTTTATTCATTCCACCACCATCGCCGGTGCTGACCAACATTCATTCATACCTTGCCAGTGGGTAGTGCTGCGCGTGTGTCTACGATACACACGATGTATCATGTAGGCCTATCCACCCAATTTCGGTCCAATGCTGGGCCAGTGTCGCAGCCCAATGCTGGTTTAACGCCGAAAAATTGTCTACAACGCTGGCCCAACACTAGTAACCCAACACTCGGTCTGCTGTATACTTAGCGGCAGCATCCCAAGCAAACACGTGCCATTTACCATGTTTACCCAACACTGTTTCAATGTTGGCCCAACATCATCGACGCTGGCCCGACATTGAACAGCGTTGTGTGATTGTCCCCTGTTTGGTTGGACTGCTATGCTGGTGACGCATTGCTCCTCCCGTCGCCAAAAAAGCCACTACCAGGATAACACGATACATTGGCTCAATGCTGATGTAATGCTGGGCTACCGTCTGTGCCGCTGGGCCAAAGTTATTCCAACCTTATCCTTTTAAGCACTAATCACGAATATAATCGTGAATATATATTTTTTCTTAGCACTTCTTTAAAAACGCAACTACTCGATTGCTTTTGAAAAGCATTGCAATGCTTTTGCAAACTATGGCAATGGAAATGGAAAGTATTCCAAAGCATTGCAATGCTTTTAAAAAGTATTGCAATGGATATGCAACGCATTACTATGAAAATGCAAAGCATGAAAATGCTTTTAAAAAGTATTGCAAGACAGATTTATTTTGAAAAACTCTACTATCCCCCCCCCCCCCCCCAGTAACCTGGAATTGAAAATAGAAAACACAAAACTGCAATCAGCTAGAAACATCGCTAGCCTTAGTATGGCCTACTGTGCATGTATTAAGCTTAACCAGTGATAACATAATCTGATAATCAGCCAGATACTATCTGATATAGGCTTATCATGCTTATGGAGAGCGTATTGTTTAAATAAAATAAAATGAAACGTTTCACAAGATATGGGTGCACATGCTCTGATAGAGGAATGTGGCAATTAAATTAATAGTAAAAAGAAATAGTGACAAAAAAAAAGAATCTTAAAAAGTACATGTAGAGGGCCTACAATATGACACATTGTTAATTGTATTCACATAATTATTTACCTTTATGGGTATAGATGTTCAACAGCAAAGAATCGTGGTTTAAGAAAAAAATTACGTGTTCAACTGATGACTACTGGGCCTTCTGCAACTAAAAGGTGGCATTGAGTCTGACGGGGATTTACCGCTTTTTCTATATTGTGAGGTTATTTAGTGGTTATCTTACCGTTTATCGCAGGCAATACAGTACTAAGGCCACAACATTTTGATTCTATGCTCATAATGTTAGACGTATTTTCACTATCGAAAACAGATGCAGGTGGAGAGCGGGTTGTTATTGTGGCCAGCGTCGTAGACCATGTAGACGATGGGCCAACATGAAGCGGGAGGAAAAGCGAATTCGCGCTCACGGGGGGAATTCCTCTTCACATCTTTCCACTGGAGTTTCATCAGATTTCATTAAGGCAGCTGGGGGAAATAGGTGGACTGGATTTCCCCACTAGGGAACTGTATATTTCAAACCTAGGGAAAGCGAGCGAAATGCTTATCAGAAATCATGCCACGTGCACAAATCACACATTTCCCATTGTTGTTACTTGGAAAAACTGGACTCAATGTCATTTGCCGACTCGTACATTTCTTCCATTTCCTCTTCTTGTATTGTCTGTAAAATGATTTCTCCATTGGGGAAACTGTGTGAAGCAGGTGGTGAAAGGGGAAGGTGAATAAAAGAGAATGATAATCTCACACGATAATCTGATAATGTTGAAACAAAGTTTCATCATGTTCAAGATACAGCAACTCACTATCAATATTTCTGATAATTATCAAATATTTATTATATTTCAAACAGGGCAAGACAGCAGGCGGCCGAGCATCACAGAAAATATCTAGTATATCACTAGTTAAATTAGGTCTATTGCTAACTAATGTGTAGGCTATAGATGCCTTTCCAATAACCTTTCTTCGCCAAAAGTGCTTATTACATTAATCTGATAGGGTCAAAATGACCTCCGAAACACTAAAAACATGTATTTCATTTGCTAACTAGTTCTTTCTCAACGTATTACATGTATATCTTAGCAGCTCCATACTGTGAGTCCCATTGAGCAGTATCACACCATCTAAACATATACAGATATATACAGGTGATTTGGGCCTACATGTACATTTATTTTATTGTCTTTGTTGAGAACCCGGGGTTGAGCACTATCATATTAAATGTCTATTGCTGTGATACCCCACATCTGTCATGACATGCTCAATTTTGCATCATAGTTACCACAGTAGGCCTACCATATGTCTCTTATCATATCTATTATTTTAGCAAGTTCTAGTGGAGAAAACTACTTTATGTTTTGATAGACCTTGCAATATCTTGACTTATCATTAGTTAGCTCTCTTCTAGCATCACATCCTCTAATTGCCATTCAACCAGAAGTGCTGCCTGAGGATCACTCTGCAAAGCCAAAAGGCAGTATCTGCTTCAAGCAGATACTGCCTTTTGGCTTTGCAGAGCACTATGCCAGTACAGCCAACTGGCTCATTTATAGTTACTACACCTCCAGCATGTCCAGTTAAATGGCACCATAATATAATCAATATACATACTGTACAAGCTGAAAAGCACTGTGCTTTGTACAGTTTTCCACTGCTCACTTTTTAAAAATGTTATGAAATCGGTCTGATACTGTGCACTATATGTTTGTAAAATAAACAATGTTTCTATTTTCTCACACAATTAAGTCACTGTTAACTGGCATTATCAGGGAATGATTTGCCTGAGCACTGCTATCAAACTGCTACACAATTTTTTTTAGAAATTATTCCCTGAACATAGTTAATGCACTCACCTTATAGGAATCAGCTGCAAGAAGGATGTTCTCAGATGCCATAGTTATGAATCCGTTATATCAATAAATCTGTGTAAAAAAATTGTTTTTATCAACATATATCATGGTAATCTAACATAGTCAACATTGTCAGTGAATGATGTATCGCTATAAATATCATGAATATGACTTTTCAAATGAGCGAAAAAAAATAGAAAAAGACTTGATCAAATTTACAGTAGACCCCCTTATTTTAGATTACTGACCATGCTGACCTCTAACCTTTAAACATGTTAAAGTACATTTTGTATGTCATTAAATATACTCTTTCAAGTGAACTACTTCATGTAGGCAAGTGCTCAACAGTTTTTCCAGGTTTTTAACCTGTTGCAATAGTCTTGTCTACATTCATGTTAAAATAGAAAAAATTGGGAGTTCGAACCTCAGATTGTGAAAAATTTAGTAGCTTGATTATCAGTATTCAGAAAAAAATATTTACCCAATAACATCTGCAGTTGCAAAGGAGTAATAAACTAACAATGGGACTAGTTGTTAACTACCCTTGAAGCTTTTGTGGCAGTGAACATGGTGAAGCTCAGGGTGTAGGCTCAGGCCTACTTCGATCAAAGTACTTCAGAATATATCTGAATCTAAGGCCTACTTCCATCTGTGGCCAAATACTTTATAAAGTCCCCTAAATTGGCTAAAATCTTACAAAAAAAATATTGGGGGCAAGCTCCCTTAACGGACTGATGATTAATTATATGCAAAGAGTGTTCATTTAAGTGTGATATATTAAAATACATGTATAGCACTCATCCATTGAATAAAGATGTGAGCCTTTGAGTTTAGCCTAGCAAACACCTTAGGCCTACAGCTACACCATACTAGGCTATATTAAGGGCTAGCTAGCCTAGCCCTAGGCCTAGGCTAAGCCCTAACGATTAGGCTATAGGCCTAGGCCTGGTAAGTTATAGGCTGTACTGTGGTAGGTCTAATAAAGATACTATCTTTTATCATAGATAGTACCGTACTACCTGTACTAGACTATTACTACTAATACTATTCTAGTATTAGTAATAGTAGGTCTATATAAACTGATAAACGGTGGCGTGACAGGGCCAGTGGTGTTTTTAAGTAGCACGAGAAACCACCCTCTCCCTGCTGAGCTGCTCCAGAACAAAAATTTACATGGTTATCTTGCCTATAGCCTACTCATACTCATAGTTAGTCTATTTACTAATACTAGACCTATATTCTATTTTTAGGCCTACAAAACTTCAAAATTGTACAAGTAGGGCCTAGTCTACTTGTCGGCTTACATATATATAACAAAGTTATTTTCTTTTCATTGTCAACAATTAAAAGATATAATTAGTTGTTATTACCGAAAATGCTGCTGAACAACAAGCTGACAACGCACAACAGTGAGTGAACACTGCCACTGCATGCACTGGCATGTACACTCTGATGTGTCAGAAGGTCCAGGCACAGCATACTGTTAATGTAGCTAAGGCCATAGAAGGTGAAATTGCAATTACCAAAATTATTGTCATTTTTCATTTTATTTATAAATTATCTTTTTAGTGATATTAATTGTAAGTAAGATATCAAAAACTGTATCAATAACTTTCATAGCCTACATACATGATATAATAATCATAGAAACTAGGTCTATAAAGGTATTTTTGTCGTTTAGACTATAACTTATTGTGATAATATTTAACCCATGCATACCCTCACCTTTCACTCATGTCACTGGTTCGGCCGCTATTCGCCAGAGGGTCTACAATTTGTTTACACTGTCAGACTGAAAAAATGGCCGCTGACAAAACGGGAGAAAAAAGCATGTCTTTCGAAGACCAAAAAAGATATAAAGAACTTTTTGACAAACTTGATGTTAACAAAGATGGGAAAGTTGAAATCAAGGAGCTTGCAGATGGTTTGAAGAAAATGCGTGGAGTGTCCGGCAAAGAAATGCAGACACACGCTCAAGTGAGTCCAGGAGTAATTCACTGCACTCAACTGTCATTGTCAACAGCACACCAATTCCCTTCGCCCTGTAGGCTGTAGACTACTGTAGTGTACTCTGGAGACTGTGATCTACCTCAGTACCTGGTTACAGACGTGGCACCTGTCTGACACTGCGTCTGGGCCGGTTGGCAATTATTTTTTTTTGGACTATAGTCTATAGGCTAGGACAGAATTATCTGGAGCGCATGCTTTTTGTCGATTTCTCCGTCAATTCTGAACCGATTTCTTTGAATTTGGCACAGGACATTTCTGTACCCGCCGCGGCGCCGTCAGATTAACTTGTATCGCATGTTTTTCGCCGATTTCTCAGTCAATTCTCAACCGATTTCCATGACATTTTGTATGGACTATTTGCGAGTCACTCGGCGACTACCATAAAATTTTCATCGGAAAATATTGTATGGCTGAAAAGTTAGACCATCTGGCATGTAGAATGCAATTTAGGGCTAAAAAACAAACTTTAATTTAACCAGTTTCATGGGTTTATCTAGAGGGACGTCGTAATTTCAAATTTACTACATGTCAAATGGTGTAACTTTTGAACTAGGCCTACATAATATTTTTTGTATGAAAATTTCACAGTAGAGTCTAGTCGCCGCGTGACTCGAAAATAGTCCTTGCAAAATTTCATAAAAATTGGTTGAGAATTGACTGAGAAATCGGCGAAAAACATGCGATACAAGTTAATCTGACGGCGGGTATAAGAGTAAGAGTGACTAGACTAAGTCGCGAAATTATATTCAATATTTTAAAAGTTAGACCATCAAAATTGCAGAATTAGTGTAATGGGTTTATACTATAGAGAGACGTCATATTTTCAATTTACTACATGTCAAATGGTCTTACTTTTGCAATTCTGCTTTAAACTTTATGAAATTTGTACCGATGTTAGGACATGACTATCTAGACTAGAAAATGTCCTGTGCAAAATTTCAAGAAAATCGGTTCAGAATTGACGGGGAAATCGACGGAAAGCATGCGCTCCAGATTTATAATTGTCATGGACTACAGACATAGTCGCCCTGTGTCTGTGACCACCGTCTCACACTCACGCTGTCACGGCACTCGTCTCAGGGTTTGAAATCAACTTTCTGGAGCACTGGCCCAGCGGACCACCAGCCCCAAAAATCAGGTGGTCCTCTTCCCCGGGCTCGTCAAATTATTAAAATGTATGGTAGCCCGCTGGGCTACCAACATTGAAATTGTGGTAGCCCCCTCATTTGGGACAGTAGCCCATATGCAAGCTTTGGCACATAACACGCTGAGGAAGCAGTATGAGGAGAAGTTCTCCCTCTTATTTTACAAATTTAAAAATTGTGATCTTTTTTGGGAGATCACTAGAAGTGGAAAATCAGCTTCCTAAAGCTCAAAATTTATTGAAAAAGGTTTGAGGTGTCTTGAAGATTTAAATATGACGATTGGAACTAACAAGTCATGCCAACCGATTTTTAGCTGGGCCTGCGTATCAACAATGCTAAATACCTGAAGATTTTAAATATTAATGACAAGTAAGCTAATGTTCAGAAAATAGCCCCCTGCTACATATTTGTCCTGGGAATCAAATTATGAGGACGAATTAACTCAAGTCCACCAAAAACGCAGGTCAGTACAGGACTGGAATAAACTGCCAGACATGCTGAGCCCAGGGAAGGCCTACATATCTAGATCAGTATCTGCCTTTAAAGCACACCTGCCTGTCTGCCTTCCAAACAGCAACAGGCCCGTCAGCCTGATACCAGAGATGAACAATCTCTGCTGATACTCCACTTGATAACTGCTTGCTGACGATCATGGCAAAATAGAACATGGTCACCAGGAACAGATTAATATTAAACCTAGCACCCTGGTCAACATGTCGAAGGGTCCAGCTCCCATTGAATACCCATTCTCATTTCTGATCAGGCAGGCAGCAGATTTCTTCAATTGATTCATCATTCATATACAGTACCACACTTTAACTTAGTACGGTGCATGTGATTGGCTCCCAAAATCATGCAGCAGTAAACTAGATTCTGAGTGGTCAATGTAGGTCACGTGGGGCAGCCATGTGCACTCAACAACAAACTTAAGTCTGCATTGAGCTATCGGTATATCGGAAGACCGGGCTGCCTGCTTCCAGGGCTGGCTATCACAAACAAACAAGCTTCCCAAAGCTCTGTTCCCGTATTTTAATTTTAACAAATAACGCAGCTGCTTTGTCAAACTAGTCTAATATTTTAGTTTTAGTGAATATTTATTCGACACATACTGATATAATTATGGGAATACATGATGTAGCTTGTAAATGACTGCGTGGGATATCAGTGTTAAATAGTTAGGGTGTTTGTCTTAAAGGGTGACCAGTCATGCCAGTATGCATATAGTCGGTACCAAAATATGACGGTAGCCCGCCGGGCTCCGACTGTAAGAGAATCGGTAGCCCCCGGCCCTAGCCAACCAGGTAGCCCCGGGCTCCAGGGCACCTGATTTGACAAGGCCTGCTTCCATTTCTGTAAATTCTGGTGGTCCTGTCAGAATTTTCAAAATTGTGTCTGATTGCACAACACTTTTAAACAATTTTGGGCCAGGAAATTGTAGTGGCCTGTCATATAGTCTACCACCATGACCACTGCTACCCAGAATTCTGAACAGAGAAATATTTATTTTTGATTTAAAAACAATTTGGGCCGGAAAATTTTAGTGGCCTCTCGGCCCACTGCTACCCAGTGTTCTGGTGGTCCACTAATTTCGAACCCTGGCACTGGCACAGTCATGACAGTGGCACTGCCACTCAAAAGAGTCAAAGTGAAACTCAAAGCTGCTTGTTCCCGTTTATAAATATGGGGACCGCTCAACTGCATGAATACCCTGGTAATCATGCAGTTGAGCGGTCTCTACTTTTGATCAGCTCTGTGGACCACATTTTTGAACCTATGAGGAATAAAATGTGGTCCATCAACATGTACAGGTTTTTTACACATCTTTTTTCGTGTATTTCACAGTCAACTTGCCAATATGTATAGGATCCGATCCTTTAGCTCCGAGATGATGATGTGATCTATTATCCCATTCGTGATACCAAAATGATGGCAATTGTGGTCTCTTTCCAAATGTATTCTTCATTTTTAAATAACAGATTAATTGGAGGTGACGGCGTAAATTAAGATGCAAAATAATAGCACCTCAAAAAAAAAAAACATCAAAAGCTTGTAACTTTGTCAATATTTTTTTTATTTTGTCCCAAATTTTAGATTTAGATTAGCAAACGCCACAATCACCAGTTCACAAAGTCAAGTGGCTATGTGCTAAAATATTTAGTAATACTAATACTTAATAGTTTAAAGAAAAGACCTCCTGCATGCTTGTCCCCACAGCTGAGCATAGACGTCATATCACCCCAGTCCAAGAGCTATCACTATCCTTGAACAATAGGCCTAGTGATATATATATATCATGTATATAGAACAAGTGGAATCCTCTCCATATCTAGAAATCTCAATAGATCAGAACTTAAATTTTAGGAACCAAATCACTACCATCTATAAAAAAGCAAATAGATCTCTAGGAACCCTGGAAAGGTTTGCCTCATTAATCCCTCCAAACTCGCAAATTGATGTTAAATGAAATAGTTCTTCCCAACCTAGATTATTTCTGCACTGGTTCAACCAGTCAGCATGTCAGGGAATATAGCAAATTGCAAAGAATTCAAAACTGTGGTATGCGCATAATTTTAAATTGTCAACCCAAGACACACAATCTGACATGCTCTCTGAACTAAAATGGCTAAGCCTAAAACAACAATTAATTTTTTTAACAGTGGTCTTGGTTTACATAATTAAAAATTCAGCAACCCTTTAGAATTACATGTCTTACTGATGTACCAGTTTTTACCTACCCAACTCATACTCGATATCATTCATCTCTGTGCAGAGACTTCTATGTGAGTAAGGCACACCCGCATACCTTGATCTCAACTGGCAGTCGCCACTGGAACAGGCAACCCTCAACAAGCCGTGAGCTGACCAACATCAAATCATTTAAGAGAGCTAGCACATATTTCATTGTCAACAACACTGGCATGAATTTATTAAATATGTTAAATATGTAATTTTAGCATGTTTTCTTACAGGAAATAATCACAGCAGCTGATCAAAATGAAAATGCTGAGCTTGATTTTTCTGAGTTTGCCGACTACATGGAGGGCCATGAAACAAAACTAAAACTGGCATTTTCTGATCTGGATCGTAATAAGGATGGTAAGGTTAATAATTGTACAATATCATTCATTTTAAATGTAGGCATCTTGGATTTTGATGCTTGTTTTTAGAACATGTAGAAGGGGCTTACTTCATCACACATACATACAGGTAACTAGCCATGCAGATTTATAGTAGGCCTACCGGTATCAAATATTCCCTACATGGTTCGCACTGGTCCTGGAAGTCCTGGAAAGTCCTTGAATTTGAAAAAAAAATCCAGGCCTTGAAAGACCTGGAATTTTGTTAAAAGTGCTTGAAAGTCCTGGAATTTTTTAATAGTGAGAAAACAGATTGCAAAAATGGTATTTGCTAGAGTCTAATAAATAAGTTACCTTTTTTAGAACAAGTTAAAAAAGATCTACCTGCCTGATTTTATTATAAATTTTAAAAAATATAGAAAATGTAGTTTCAAGCTGTTTTTGAGAAATAAATGTGTGAGTTATTGTGTACACTTAATTCTTTGAAAAATCTGATTAGGTCCTGGAAAAGTCCTAGAAAAGTCCTGGAATTCTGTTTCTTCATGGGAGTATGAACCCTGTCCCTAAATTCCACCCTGATGTTCAACAACAGAAACATTTTTCGCTGAATAATTATGATCAGCTGATGTTCACTACTTTTTAAGAATGGCGAAAAAATATTTTAAAACTTTATAATGTCATTAATTACAAAAATAAAACTGCCAGAAAATGTATGCATTGAAAAAATAACTGCCAGAAAATGTATGCTTTGAAAAGCACATCAATTTTCAAAAGCTAAACTGGAATATTGCTACACTGATGTTTTTCGGTGCTTATTAGAGTTATGTTTTTAAGTCTGTGTACTGTACATGTGCAATATCTCCATTAGCAGGGGTAGAATTAAACGTTGAGGGCTTTCCTATCCACAGGACTGGCAAGTCTTGAAGGAAACTGCCATTCCTGAGTAAAAACTGTCATTCCTAGAAATGGCCTTTGTCCTAGGATGGCCTTTAATTTGCCAGTTCATCGGAATAGCTAATAACAAATGTTGCTATTCCTGCACATTTTTTTGAAGTACCGGACTGGAGGAATGGCCTTATTTCGAGCCCTGCTTAGTGTACCATGATTGTCCATTTCATTTTCAAATTAGGGGAGTGGGCATTTATTGGCTGTTTATTAAAATAAATATAGGCCTAAATATGGTAGGTTGATTAGTCCTTATACCATGTATACTGAAGAATTTTTTTGCTAAAATTATTGTCAGCACTGATTAACGGTTCTTTTTAGTTGGGCAAAAATATCCTATTTTTACAAGAAAGTCCTTCTGCAATTTCAAAGATTGTGCACTGATAAAGAATACAAAAAAGCTCCAGTTATATAATATGACAAATTTAGTGGGACAAATTTAGTGGAGCTAATTTTGTGAATTAGACTTCTGTGGTAAATGTTATTTTTTTCAACTTTTAAAGGTATGATAGAACCGAAAGAAGTGAAGGCAGCTCTAGCAAATCTAGGTTTAAATATTGATCTTGAAGAAGCAGAGAAGCTTACTAAAAGGTATGTACTGTACATGTTCACATAACCAGGTGGATTAATGCCTGATTGGTTTTAGTACATGTACACTGTAGCTGTTGTTGTACAACACATCTTTAAATATTTCGACCACAGTTAACACCATTTCTGGGCAAATTTTGGCCTGTCACTTGACAGCTTCAGCCCGAAATCACATATTGACTTGTTTTCCATTGTCAAAACCTGAAGTGGTTACAATTTGATATTTATTTCCTATGACAGTGGTCCTGATAATTACAGCAAGTGTATCTATTTTACTATGCATATAATTTCTTAAAAACAATTGTAAAAATCTGATATAATTAATGATATTACAGTATCTGTTCTTGTATATAGCTTCTTGAAACAATTGTAAAAATCTGGTAATTACTGAAGCTAAATTTCTATTTTAAAAAGACAATAGTCAGTATTCCAAATATTTGGGATTAAAAGCTATATAAAGTTAAACAAACTTGACTTATTCAATCAATCATTCATTCAATCTATTAATAAGACTTATATAATTCCTATATTTCACAAAAGCTCATAGGCACATAAATCCTTAGCATGATCATGTGTCATAATCTATGCTGAAAAAACCAGTTCGTCAGCAAGGAGCAGACCAAAGAGGAGCTTGGGCAGGAACACCTTACCAAATAGATGGGATTGAATTTGAAGCAATATTCTAGACTGGCTATAATTGTTGTGTATGTTTATTTTCTGTTTGCTACAAAATTAATCTGACTAGTTTCAGTTATCAGGGGTTATCAGGTTATGTTAAACTACAAATTAAGATCAGTTCATACAGACCTGGATGGTCAATCTAACTTGGGTGAAAATCGTTTGTCAAAATAAATTCTCACTGACGTGTAGGCCTATGATTTAAAAAGGTAAACATGGGGAGAAAAGCATGGAATGTTGTGTGAGAATGATAATTAATTAGTACCGGTATGATATTTGAGATTTACTGACTTAAAATTGTGTGTGTGTGTGTGTAAGATCTGTAGTTGTGCATAATTAGCTGATTTGAACAAAAAAACATTAATCGACTCCAACAAACTAATTATGCTTGTGTCTCACACCACAAAGTCTCTGAAAATGTCTTCTATCTAACAATCTCTAACCAGTTACAGTGCTAATCACACCTTTAGCTGTTTTTAACCTTTTTATTTGTCCTTCAAACCGGAAAATTTGAAGGGAGAAATAAGCATTACATTTTTTTAGGTTGGTGTATGTTTTTATTCAAATTTTATATTATGATGTAAGTAATTTTACCCACGTTGTGTATCGCGGTAGCGAGACACAACTTCAAAGTGGGTTGAAATTTAAATTTTATTACTCAGTGCTTTAACATGTTTAAGGGTTGAGATCTGCAATGAATTAGCAATGTGCGCTATCACCATGTTTAACCCTTTCAAGCCTGACTTTTCATTGTCATCTTCATCCACTACAAGCTGCGAATTGCTGTCGCAATTCTCGACTTGTAGTGGATGAAGATGATTTAAAGTGGGTGAAAAATAAAAGAAAATTACCACGTATTGTTAAACCAGTTTCATGGAAATTTTCATTCTAAAATCCTTGGTTGTAGGAAAATTAAGTGTTTTCAGAGATGCAAAATGATGCTTTAATGCATCGTGAGGGCTTAAAGGGTTAAAGACTATTGTTGAAATATGTAGTAGATCCCGACCTTCCACCCGTTTTCACATTTTCAGAATTGCCCTGTCATTTTTCTGAATTGCTCCTCAGATGAGCTTTTTCTTTATATTAGTAATAAATAAATTATATTAAAATCACAATTTTCAGTGTCTGTGCAGTCATACATTTCAGTCAGCATCCCCTAACCCTTGTGCTGCTAGGCCCGTATATATACATTTCACCGCAAGTTTCTAAATCAAATAAAATATGTGTATCACTGAAATTGATAAACAATTTGTGGTAGATGCTCAGTTATTCGGATAATTTAATTTATTACAAAATATTGAAATACTTTTTTTTTATTTCGATGATTTAGATGCTCAGTTATTTGGATAATTGAATTTATGATCCAAAAATTTTGAAATATTTTTTCTCATTTGTTGTTTTTTTGCTTTCGGGATTCAAAAAAACAGTGATCCAGCTTTTTTATTTTTTATTTTTTTAATCCCTCTTAAGAACTTGTTCAAAGATAGGTTAAAAATTGTTTTTATTTTGTTGCCTTCATTAAATTTTGTCGAGTGCAATAACATTTCTAGCAAAAAGGTGAAAACTTGTTTCTTTTATTTTTTTTACCGCCCGCCCTCATTAGATTTAGGAGTTTTTCCCATTTAAAACATAGAAAAACAATGTCCTTATGGCATCTACTGTTTCTTTATCTCAATCTTCTAATTATGCCCGTTTCAAACTTGGGGACTCTGATTTAACCCTTTACCCGCCAAGTGATCTTCAGGTGGGTGAAAATTACTCGTATAATTTGTTTATTTTGGGACCAAACATTTGCAATCTCGATGTTTAATTTAAACACTCATTTCATTCCTAATAACTGTTAACCTACTAATAAAACAGATTTTAAACGATTATAATTGTGCTTGGTGCTTAACCAATTGCCTGTGTTAACCATACATGCCAGATTTGTGGCGGACATAATGGATTTTACTGCTAAAGATTTATTTGATTGATTCATGTTCTGTATCAACATTATATATATTGCTGATTTTTAAATAACAGAGATGTACAAATCTTGTGCACCATGCAATCAGCTGCTTAATAAACCCTTTCAATGAAGTGCTACCTTAGTCCACGTTGTAGTACATGTACATGTAGTATATTATAAATCTCGTAGTTGACAAATTTAAAATGGATTATTCATTATCTGATATTCTACATGTATAGTATTTACAATTAAAAAACACACTTTAGTGTACATACACCTTTAAACATCATGTACATGTTTGATTGCAAATATTAGAAATATCTTCACATAGGTATGAGTGAGATTATAAGCGAAAATGTGCCCATATAAAATATGTACTTTTTTAAATTAAAATATTGATACACATTATACATGTATATTCATGCAATATACATTGTATTTGTACATGTACACACATGACAATATCTAAATATACAGTACATGTACCATGGATTAGATACAGAAATACTGCAAATTTGAATATTACTTTAATCATGTTTTCTATAATAATAATGATAATAATATCACTTCTTAGATGTAGGCCTACTCCCCAGATAATATAAATTTGAAATATATTTAATATATGCCATGCGTCAATGTTTTTTTAAGAGTTGGCCAGTAGAATATTTTAGGACCTTGCCAAGGTCTTACAGTATCTTTTGTTCACTTGGTTAAAGATTAAGGTTGATTTATAGGAGTTTCTTATTGATTATTTGTTATGACTATTTAGAAATATAATAAAGTTGACAAACAACAAAAATATAAAGGAAACATAATATTTCTGGGAAACAGAATGGACTTGGATGGAAACCTTCAAATTGACTGGGCAGAATGGAGGGATTTTTTTGGTCTCTGTCCCGCTGAGTCCCTGGATGACATGGTCAAATACTGGCGACATTCTGTTGTGAGTAATTGTGCCTTGCCACACAGTCCACTCATTTTAATCTTTAGCTGTTTCCAATTGCTAGTCTTTGCTTTTGCACTAATAATTTTATTCTATTGATGTTTTTATTCTCGCTTGGCATGGTTGTGGTATATATTTTCACAATTGTCTGGATTAAGTTTAATAATGCCTTTCATACAAATGACTCCACTTAATTACCATTTTCTATTCATTACAGACCTTCATAAATAGTAATAATGGAAAATATAAAAATAATGTAAACCTGAGGTTATATAATTAAAAAACACTAATGGTATTGATTCTGGATTAAATATGTAACTATCAATAAAGTAACAATTATAAAAATACTTGACCACCAGTAATTAATTAAATTGTAGATATACATGTACATGTACATGTAGAAATTTACCTGACGATATTTTTTTTGCATGCGGCATGTTTTCTCTTTATTCTATGAATTCTAAGCAATGTAGAAAGTATAGTGAATACTAGTAAGTTATAACTCATATTATAAATAATAACCTCCTTTATAATTGTGGCTGTTGTCTCAGTAGAAATTAACTTCAAATGACTATTTCAAAAATTTAATAAATGTTCTTTAAAACGTTTTCAATACCCATTTTTTTAAGAAAATAAAATAAATTCTCACAACAAATCATCTGCAGAACACCGTTAAATTTGACCCATTTTTTAAAGTTGATAATGTTTGCAAAAAAAGTCATCGCACACAATTCTCCATGTTCCCACATTTATCACCTCTTGAGTCTGTGTTACTGGTCTTTGTGTACATGTATATGTTTTGGAGAACTGCAGTGATAGATTATCTGCCCAGAACATATTATTATTTAGGGAACTATACATTGTACTTATCATGCATGTAATAGCTGATCAATGTTCTATGTGTATATTACTGATTAAGATTTAGTGTAAAAATTCTGTTGGTAATGCCTTTTCCTGAATTACCTACATACTATAATAGTCACTGTTTCATAATCATGAAAGGATTATTTTGAGTTTTCTGGCTGCTCATAAATATGAATAAGATTTATTGTACATGATCAAAGCTAGTATATGGATTTTTTAGGTGGATATTTTACATGCAATTTTCAGATCCAATATTCAACAGTTGAAGGAAAACCACTTTTGATTCTGTTTGTTTTGTTCGATAGATTTTAAGATGCTTCGTAGAAATTATATACTGATTTACAAAATTGTAGTTATTTAATTTAATGAACTGATGAGCTAATTAAGATCATTAGGGCCTAAGATCATTCAAAATACTGGTATATAAATTCTTAATGGATTACCATTCTACAGTTTTGTTTTGTAATTGTTCAATAGATCTAAATTCATAGAACATCTGCACAGATTTTTCGATTTTTGGAAATTTCATTAGGGCCTTAGATCATTCAAAATTCAACTACATTAGTCTGTTAATTCAGTATAGAATAGCAAGGGGTCCTCTTTATCATTGTGTATACAATTGTATGCAGTAATAATAATTATATAATTAGCACATGTACATACCTCTGCTAGCCAGTTTGTGACTAATCCCACTGTCACATGTGGACAACAGCCCTTGACAATAAAATGACTATGTCTTATTTTGTTCTTCTTCTGGTGCATGTATTTGTTTATTTTACCATTGTAATGGTATATCACCTTCATATTACCTCCTTCATGATTTCCATAAAATTATTTAAGTAGTACATTTTTCGTGGAATGGTTTAATTATTTTAGAATTGACAAAGATGGTAGCATGTCTGTGGATTGGAAGGAATGGCGTAACTACTTTCAACTTTATCCTCGTGGTGATTTGGAAGCCATGGTACAATATTGGCGGCAGAGTTTGGTAAGTTTAGGCCCGATACACCCTTTTGCCGCCTATTTGATAAAAATTAAAATTAAAAAAAATTATTACTCATCCACATAAATATATTTTCAGGCTATAATTTCTTTTTAGCAGCCTACTTCAGGCATTTTGAAACTATACAACCCACTGTGTCCACGATCTACTAAATCCTGATATATTGTTATTCGATCAATCTTGAAACATGCTAAACAGTAACGGCTAAATGTGGATGAAAATTAATGATTTCAATACTTCCCTAGTTTAATTATGCTTTCTCATGAGCTGTGATGCAATGTTTGGCTTAAAGTGTGTCCACAGACAATCATGATGTGTAGGGACTGATATTTCTTCTCCTAGGTTTGAATTATTTACCTACACTGTTTTTCTTTCTGCTGTCTTTAGATTCAGCACCATTATCATTTTGTCAGCACATGTTTAGATCTACTTTGCACTCTATTAGTTGCACCATTCAGAACTGAGTCACAGCTGTCTCTCTTTGCATGTCTCTGATCATCACTGGTTCCTTTGCTTCTTGTACGTATTCAAATATCTGCACTCACTCTACTCTCTTCATCGTTTATTAATTGCACAATGATGTCAACAACTAAACATGATAAACATGAAAATAAAGCTTTATGTGATCCTTCTGGTCAATTATTTTGGGATCAATGTACATTACTTTATGGTAAATTTCACACAATGTAGATAATAGGACTGCTTGTGTTCGTAGTTTGCAGATAAATGATATATCAAACTAATCAGAAAACCCAATATTACGTCATTTTTGCACCAATGACTTAGATGCTAGTACAACATTATTTCTCTATTGAGCCAATGGCTCTTTTTCACTGTGTACCTATAAATGTAGATCTTGCTATGTTGTTGACTTTAATGCTTGCTGCTATAGATAGCCTTTTAAAAATATTTTTTTTGCTGTCATAAAATTTGTAAAATTTAGTATTTTTTTAATATCAACACATTTTTTTTGTGATTTTCTGCCTCATACATGTAGTATTTAGGCTCTTAGACTAAATATGTGGGCAACTACCCCAGTAAGTAGAAAATACCTTGCCACTCTTAATTAATTAAGTCTCCACCCACTATGAGGTGGTGGAGACTTATTGTTTTTGCCGCATTTTGTTTTTGCTCTCACTCAAAAACCCCAGCTCGGATTATTTCCAAATATTTGCAGTATGCATACTGCCCTGGGGAATTTTCCTGGTGAACATGAAACTAAAACTTTATTTGATCCTTCTGGTCAATGATTTTGGGATCAATGTACATTAGTTTATGATAAATGTCACACAATGTAGATAATAGGACTGTTTGTGTTTGTAGTTTGCAGATAAATGATATATCAAACCCCCGCAGCCGCATTTTGTTTCTGCGCTCACTCGAAAACTCCTGCTCGGATTATTTCTAAATATTTGCAGTATGCATACTGGCCCTGGGGAATTTGCCTAGTGAATATTTTTTTGCGTTTTTCAGTTTCTTCAACAAAATCCAAGATGGCTGCCAAAATCCTTTGGCACTCTCTAGAGCTTGAACCACTTCATGGATTTTTGTTTAATGTTTGGTTTAAGGGAAAGACCTTACACTGGACGTGTGCTGAAAAGCTTTTGGTGTGATTCTGAAAATAAAAACTTTGATTTTGTTACGTTTTAGTATTTTAGCCGATATTTCAGTTTTGCTCATTTTGGCCATCATCAAAATTTGGTAATATAGCCAGACACCCCTACTCAAATTATTTGCAGTGTGCAAATTGGCTCTAAGAAATTTGCCCGGTAAATTTTTTTGGCGTTTTTAAACTTCTTCAACAAAATCCAATATGACCGCCAAAATCCTATGTCACTCTCTAGAGCTTGAACTGCTTCATGGATTTGTATGATGCTTGGTTCAAACAAAGATCCCTAACCAGGTCGTATGCTGATTATTTTTTGGTGTGATTATGATAATAAAAACTTATATTTTTTTACATTTAAGGATTTTAGCTGATATTTCAGTTTTGCTCATTTTGGCTGTTATCAAAATTTGGTAATATATAGTTATACAGCTAAAATGTTATCTTTTGGGTATGCTCACTGGCCCTGAGAAAATTGTCAGAAGAATTGTTTTTATTTTTTTCATTTTTTCAACAAAATTCAAGATGGCCGACGAATCAAGAGCTTGAACTCCTTCACCTATTTGTTCTAAGGAAGCAACTTACCCTGGACATATGTTGATTAGATTTTGGTGTGATTCTGGCCTCACATTTTAACATGGTTCACATAAAAAATTAGTTACAGTACTGGTACTGTATTTCTCTATAATCTATGTATTTTGGTTGCTAAATCTATGTGGGGCGGGTGGAGACGCAAGCTTTGCCCCTCAGGCAAATCTAGTTTCTCCTGACTTTGTTGTGGCCTACTAATTCATACATCATATTACCAGCATCAGGTAGTACTTTATAATCATGATAATAACACCTTGCAATTCGTCTACAATAGTTTAAATTTCTATAGTTTATATGTCTACTGAGGGGGGCTACTTTGTCTTGAGTTTTAGGGGGATTTTAGTCGCGCCAGGACTCCCGTCAGGCGCCTGGTGTCAGTGCATAGTCACGTTTCCTTGTGGGCGGAAAAACTAAAAAACTACTGGTCAATTTTTTTTGAAATTTGTTCATTATATTCCTAGCAACACGGGGATGTGCAAGTGATTTTTTAAAGATGCTTCCAAAATTTAAAATGGCTGCCAGGGCAACTCCAAAATGGCGCAAAAAATTAAAGTTGAAAATTATTTGAATTTTACAATCACATTTTTCACGATATGGAGATGTGCCTGCAGGTATTTGCAGGGTTCACTAAATTTCAAAATGGCTGCCATGGATAAACTTCATGATCTTTTGTGGTTGCAACAACCTAAACATTGAAGTCAGAATAATTCAAATTTTACAATTACATACCCATCATCTGGAAATGTGCAGATGATTTTAAATAGCCACCACAAGTCGACTTTTTAAAATATTTGTGACCGCAAAAACTATAACCTAATTTATGGCGGGGGAAGATATAGGACTTCAGGCCTCTTGTTCTCTTTTTAATATTCTTTGCCATTTACCGTACTATTCTTCAGTTGTCATTTTTGAACAAATTATTTTAGTCTCAAAAGCTATGGTTCGCCTCATTTACATTACAAAAATGATCTTTTTTCGATCCTGCTATAATAAGCCTGACCTAATGACCGCATGAACTCTCTTCTTTATAACTGAGCTTTTGCATACCAATTAACCATTTTAAGCAGTTATTATAACCTTTCACCACTGGCAGTGAATACACCCTGGTAGTATCGGTAGTACTGGCCTAATTTACATTGACAGACTTATATACCAGCGCAGCACCGCCACTAGCAGTGAAAGGGTTAATACTAGTTAGGAAAGGTATTCAAAGCCTACAGGTTCAATTTTTATTTAACTATACATAAATTAGCATGATTTCTTGCAGGTACATGTAGAGTTTGAGAGACATGTGTTCTGAACACAGAAGCAGGCAAAATAAAACCATGAAATAAACGACAGTTACCATATTTATCTCTATACAGATGATTGATATTGGAGATCAGCTAACATGTCCACCAGAATTCACTGAGAAAGAAAAGAAAACTGGTCAATGGTGGCGCCATCTTGTAGCAGGTGGCTTGGCTGGAGTTGTGTCACGCACGTCTACAGCACCGTTAGATAGACTTAAAATCATGCTGCAGGTGAGATAATGGTACCGATTTAGTACTTAGTCACTCCCATTTATGAGTAAAATAAAATATACAGATTATGTTCCTTCAGAACTTAGGCAAAAGGTGTCCAAATTGAGTTTTGTCGGCCTCCTGAAATCTTTGTTTAAATTAGGCATAAAACAATGATTCTCAACTGATAAACGGGGGTCCACCGCACCACCAGAGAAAATTTTGAGTGTCAAATAACAAGTTTTCAGCAATTTTTGGACGATTCAGTTGCTGAAAGAGGAGGAGGATGGGTTGAGGGGTCAGCACCCGCTGACCCCCCTCTGGATCTGCCGCTGTATCTCACAGTTATTTGTTATTATCTTCTTTCACTGTAAAGCTCACTTTTGTCTCCTCTCCTGTATACTGGTAGGTTCATGGCTCAAGCAGTAATCTTGGTATCGTCAGTGGATTCAAACAGATGCTCAGTGAGGGAGGTGTGAAGTCATTGTGGAGAGGAAATGGAGCCAATGTTATTAAAATAGCACCAGAGTCAGCCATAAAATTTGCAGCATATGAACAGGTAAAGATAAATCATATTTGATCCTTCAGCTGTTTATTAGTCACTGGAGTAATTATGTAAGCATATTATAATCATTCCTTTAGAATACTTTCGGGGGGAGTGGCAAAGTGTCTTCAAAAATAATTATGTATAATATTGAAATTATTTCAACAGATCAAAGTGTTTTTAAAAGGCAACAGAGCAGAGACGTCTATAGTGGAGCGTTTCGCAGCTGGTTCCATGGCAGGTGCTTTTGCTCAGACTTGTATCTATCCTATGGAGGTAAAACACTGCACTCTTTTTCACATGTTTAACTAGTTACAACTTTCAGTCCAGAAACCCTGTAGGGCCTACATGTATATGCATATGCCTGCAACATCCAGAGGTGATTGTAATCTTAGGAGAACTTGAGACCAACCTGACATGTATTTTTGCACTGACCCAATATCACATACTACTAAGCTTTTTAGGCATGGTCCTGGGATAGGATAGGGTGAACATTTAAAAATTATTGTTATCTATAAAACTTCTTGAATGAACTATGCATTATTAACATCTGTGCTGGCAATCGCAAATTTGATGACAAAAAGTTTTGTTATTCTAAATGACCAGCCAAATAAAATGAATGGTCCTGAAACATGTTAGAGGACAAGGTTTCTGAATACATGGCCAATATGTAAAACTCATGTTTTAAAATAATGGCTTAGAACATATATGTGCCTCTAAATGAGGATTTTGGAAAGAAAAAAAACACTCGCTCTAAAATTATAGTTCCGTTGAGCCTATAATTTTAAATGAATACTGTTGTGGTTAACCATGACTAAGCCTTGATTGAGTTCACATTTGGCCTTACTATGACCCCTTTGACCATGATTTTTTCCAATTTTTCTTGCTAAGACGATATACATTGTTACGGGTATTGCTCTGAAATTTATACCACAGGTGAATTTCATGATACATGTAGCTCCAATAAATTTGATTTTGTGTAATTTTTTGCTTTTTTATTTGTAGATATACAAAGTTATTTAAAGATTTCGCTCTGTTTGTGAATTATCTTTTTTGATTCACAGGTTGTGAAGACGAAGCTTGCAGTGGGGAAATCTGGTCAGTACAAAGGCATGCTTGACTGCGGGTTGAAGGTCTATCAAGCAAATGGGATTAAAGCATTGTTCAAAGGATATGTGCCTAATCTTTTGGGTATCATCCCTTACGCAGGCATTGATCTCACTATATATGAGGTTAGTAAGTACTGCTCTTGTAATTAAAGCAATGTAGGACTGAGATAAAAAAAATGTATTTTTTGGAGATGTGCAGTTTTAAATAAAATAGTGGAAATTCACTAGTTAGACGATATAATAACAGTGGGTATTGTATGATCTTAAGGTATTTCTATGTCAACTCAATTTTACTAGCATGATGGGGTGGCTTGCTTGTTTGTACCGTATCCCCGCGCATAAACGTGCATGAACCTATATTTGAAGATGCACTTAGTTTTCGAAAACAGGTGCATGCACTTATATTCGAACACAAAAAATATTTTATTAAAAAAGCATGCACTTATATTCGAACGTGAAATGACCTTGATAAAAAAATATCTCGGCATAAAGAAATCAAATTAGTCAACTCATTTGTTCTGTAATGAAGATGTAGCACGCATAACCTTTTTAATACATTATATTAGCATCGAAATGTGCATTATATATCTTTATATCAGGAAAACAACATTTGAAAATATTTGTAGTTATTATATAATTATAGGTCTAGTTGCCAGGTGCAAAACTAAACTTCACCGTCTCAACAGAGAGCTACTATTCCAAATATTGCATGTTTGCATCGTCAACAGTAGCGTCCACACCTCTGTCTAGGAGGGAGGGCTCAAGACGTGATCATTGTTATAAAAACATAGGGGCCTACTGTTCACATTGAATGAGATTAAAGATTTGTCCAGCCGCCGAGTCATTCCCCACTGACATGCCGCCTCCCCACTCTCCCACCCTTTGTGAACTACTGTTGTCCACTTCAGCATCATTTTTTTCTTTGCGGAATAATAATTTTCATGAATCTGGTTAGATGAGTGCCAAGTTCATTTGAAGAACTCTTGTCTTGTAACAATAATCGGCTAAATGGTGACGGTAGTTACGGGGTTAATTTTCATAACGTGGCTTAAAAGACTCATCTTTTCTTGTCGTTTAAGATGTCAGATTTGGTGACATAACTCTTATTTAAAGGGGTGTACTTAGTTTTCGAAAACAAGTGCATGTACTTATATTCGAACATAAATCAATTTAAAAACAGCCCCAAAACATGCGAATTTCACTTATAAGTGCATGCACGTTTATGCGCGGGGATAAGGTATGCAATTTTTTTTTAATATTTCATAATTTCATGACATTTAAAGTGACACAATCAGGCTTTTTAATATGGCCATAAGATGTGTCCATAGACCAGAATTGCAGTCTTTTAAAGTCTTTTAAATTTTGAGCTGCTGTGGCAATGTAGCAAGTGTGCCGAAAGCCCTATTTATCAGTTATTCCCATATTTCTTATTTTAGACATGCATGTCCGAAATTGAAATTTGGCCTTATTTCTCGCTTAACTGGCAAATTAGCAACACTAATTTAAAAAAACTTTTATTCTATGGACATGTTGACATATTATGGACATATCAAGGAGCTGAAATAAAAATACTGATTTTTTCGAAGATTTTAGCCTGATTGTGTCGCTTTGAGCTCATAATTTGTTGAGTTTTATAAAAAAATATTGGGGGGGATGTGATTTTCTATTTCTGTTTCCTTTTTCCACAAAAATTGATACATGTATCTAAAAGAATACTAACTATAACTAGATTTTTTGGTAAAATGCAAAGAATTTTTGTTGGGAAGCCTGGTCAATTTTTAGCTAACTAATTTGTCCGTCTCTCCAGTACAGGCAATCATACTTCAATGAACTTCTCTGTAAAAAATTTTGTCAGTTTCTTTTACACACAAATGTTAATTAACTGGAAATAACAAATATTCCATGTGGCACATATACTTACCCCTTGAAGTTCATGTTAGATGTTTTAAATCTAAGCATGTTTGACCTATCCAAAGCTTTTAAGTGTATTAAAATTACTTACATTTTAAGTCCTAATTCTACATACAATGTACTTGAAACAGCACAAATACCAGTAATATGTTTTTAAAATGATATTAATGGTAGCAGAGCAAAGGGCTAAAGAGAAGAATACAAGAATTGCTTATCAAAATTTGCTTTATTCAGTACTAAAGTTTGTTTTATATGACAAAGAAAACAGTTCACAAAATTGCACTCTAAATTGTTAGCTGTGATGTATTATAATGTAACATATGTTAATTACCTTTCCAATCTGACAATGGTCTACTTTTCTGAATAAACCATCATTTGTTTG
Source organism: Flabesymbios commensalis (assembly GCA_964017125.1). Lineage (NCBI taxonomy): Eukaryota > Metazoa > Annelida > Polychaeta > Terebellida > Flabelligeridae > Flabesymbios > Flabesymbios commensalis. Next base: position 43,917,102 of record OZ024911.1, on the reverse strand, counting down.
TGCTACTTGTACATGTTTATCTATTGTAGACATTGAAGCAATTCTACATTAAGCGTAATCCCGACCAGCCAGATCCTGGAGTATTTGTGTTGTTAGCGTGTGGTACGTGCAGCTCTACATGTGGTCAACTGGCCAGCTACCCTTTAGCTCTAGTGAGAACTAAACTTCAAGCAGGAGGTAAGGCATGCTTTATGTAGGAAAGAATACTCTCTAATCCTTCTAATAAATCTGCTGACATTCAAAATTATGAATCAGTAGCACCACCTAGAAACTATAAACACTTTTGCTTCGTAACATTTATTGTAAAATTATATATAACTATTTGGTATTTTTTCAGCATTGACCCTTAAATTCTTAGAAGGGAGGCCTTCACATCTTGATAATCCTTTAGGATATACCTGTATTATACATATTGTAGAAGGACGTCAACACAGAGTTCACTCACTGTCATCTTTTCTCCTCGCAAATGGCTGCCATTGCAACATCATCAATTCCATATTACATATATAAATTGCTTTTGTAGCCATGAAAAGCTTCAATTATTTTTAAGAAAATTTCATTAGCAAGACACAATGTGGGTCCTTCACTAATAATGAAAACAATTGTCGTTAATTTGATGTGGCCAGAGGTACATCACTGGGCAATTATAATGTTAATACTCAGTAGTAAATGCTGCATTACACAGATTCTCTTACCAGTAATTGAAATATACAAAATGTACAAAGAAATATATCTAAAAGTTTCTTGCAGGCTCAAAAGGTTTGGGGAGAACTTCTTGAAATGTGTGCACTCACTATTCTTATTTCCCAGCATGTGTTTGTTAAATCATTTAACATAATTATGACTGCGTTTGAAAGATAGTATGAAAATAACACTGTTATCAACTCTGTTTTCAGCCTCAGTAGAAGCTCAGGGTGGTTTTCTAAGTCTTGCCGGCTCTATATGGAAAAAGGAGGGAATACGTGGACTGTACCGTGGTATCGCTCCTAACTTCATGAAAGTTCTACCTGCCGTCAGCATTAGCTATGTGATATATGAGCGTTGTAAAAGTGCTCTTGGGCTCCAAAAATAACATTGTTCAGGTCAGCATATTATCAATCAATTTATCCTGGTCTTCATCTCATGGTAGCAAGACTTCCATTGCAGGGGAATTGTTGTCGCACAGCTATTTAGTGACATTAATTGAACAGATTTATAATAGAGCTGAAGAATTGGGAAATCAAAGTCTTTCATATCATTTTAAAAGAATATCAGTAAGCTATAATGCTAGATTTTTTCTAATAGTGTACCTTGGTGGACCAATAAAAGCAGCTCTTTCAAATAATTTTCCCCTATATGTACATATATTAGGAAATAAGTAAGCATAGATAAATATTTGCAATTATTGTTATGTCCTATATTATAATACTTCTGACATATATGATGAGAGTACATTATGTACCAGTATACAAGTAATTAAAGAAAAAAAACATACCAAAGTTGTATATGCAATGTATGGATTTTCTCTTTGTGCTGTTAAACAGAGACTTGTTTCCTTTTTATCTTTAGCGCTGTTATACAAAATTGATTTGTTACTCTACGCATTTTTGTTTGTGGTATCAATTTTGTTATTAATTGAAAGTGTGAGTTCATATTTTCTGAGAACCGTTAGTTAGAATGACTTGCATTACACTGCATATAATCTTATTTTGTTGTAAAAACCTATATTTTTCTGAGAGACTTGCAATAATTCAGCTAACAATCACAACTCTTTATTCTCTTTATTTGTACAGTGGTATAAGATTTCTTTAATAAGTGTTCTTATTGAATATAGTATACTGTAATGATATCTGATATATTGGTCGCTAATAGTGATAGCGATTTCCAAGACATTGTTAGATTTAGGTGACTTTTAGCTGCCACATGAAATTTTCATAAAATTATGTTGACAATACTCTTTTAACTCTTCCTTTACCGGCTTCCCCCTGATAAAACTACCCCCAGAAACCGACTTCTTCTCTAAGGAGGACCCCTAAGGTAGCCCCTGGCCCTGGGCACAATACAGGTTATAGTTATGCGCACATCGCACACATTAAAAATGAAAGAGAACATTATGTCCATGTCGCTGACTATTCTGGTCTCCATTGCTAATAATGCATGTACAGTAGAACCTGCTATGAGCAGACACTCTTATGAGCAGCCAACCTCCTATGGGAAGCCACTTGGCAATATCCCAAAATGGCATTTTGTATTTAAATGAACCTTCTATGAGCAGCCACCTGTCTTAAAAGGCCACCTTTTCTGTGTCACAAGGGTGGCTGTTCATAGCAGGTTCTACTGTACACATGTGGATTTCGCATAAATGTGAATCTGGTAATGGAAGGTAGTTTTTGCATAAATGCGAAATTGGTAAAGGAAGAGTTAAATCACAGTAATTTTTTGCGTTCGTTCGTTCGTAAGCAGGCCTAGATATATTGGCCAGTTTTTGGCGTCAGCCTAAATGTCTGTTTCCAGAGCATACATGTGTCTCTGCAACTTCTTGGGTGATTTCTCCCATACATTATTGCACACAAACATCCTTCAGGAATGTATGTGCTTTTTAGGAGTCATGACTTTTTACCTACTTTTTGTACTATATCTCTGAGCCAAAATAGGGACTTAGGGACTAACAATTTATTATCCTGAGCATATCTCTGAAGCCACCCGAGGGATTTCTCTCATATTAAACACACACATGCTTCAAGAGGTGTAGATGTGCCTTTTTGGATTATGACCTTTGACCTACTTCCCGACATACATCTCTGAGACAAGATACAGACTAATATATAATAATTTGTCCGTATTATCTATTCTGAAGCATATTTCTGAAAACTCCTAGGGTGTGGATGGGCCGTTTTGGATTATAAGCTAGGTCAATGTACTTTTTGAGGGTTATAACCTTCAATTTTTTTTCTGACCTACGAATTGAACTTTACACACATTATCATTAATTAGGCGTATTTCACTGTGACCCACAAGTGGCATGTAAACTGTGAGAATAGATGTTTACCAATGTATGCACAAACAAACCTTCATGCAATCGAGGATTTACATATCATCAACACAGTCATTTATCATCCTACCAAAAGAATGTGGCCACAACTATTATACCACCGAACGCAAGTAATATCTTCACACCATTTGCTTGTGTTTTGCCCACTTTTGATCACTTGTCACTTTATGAAACATAATGAATTCTTATTCAATTTACTGAAGAAGAATTCATGATTTTATAAATCTTCATAGTACAAGTTGCTTATACCTGTACAGTATGTTGTACTAAAACACAATTTGTTATTTTAAGTATTTGAAGTGTTTTATTGTAATTCAAATTTATCTTGAATGTTCTCTGGCGCAGATATGTTATGATATATCAAAGTGTGCCTTTTTGCCAACAAACTTTATATTTCTAGACCCTCTATACACTTTTATAAATTGTATAACTTTTTTCTCCATTTCTTAATCATGTTAATATGGTAAAGGCTCGGGTTACAGGTGCTAATATCAAGACTTGTTGGACATTCATATTCTTCTTTATGTGCCACCATTCCTATCCCATGTGTATATTTATTAGAAATGTTGAATTTGAAATAGATTCTCTAGTTCTATGTATGCCTTTCATCTTTTTAGTAATGGACATGACTTTGATTGTTCTCCTAAAGTCAATAATAAATTATCCAGTGTGCATTTGTAGATATTTGAGTATTTAGGACACACAAGCTTTATCAGAATGCATAATAAATGCTTAAAATGTATTTGTAACACTCACTATTGAGAATTGGTCTCGAAAGATTTTTTTCCATTGTGATATTTGTTTGGCTTTTTGAATTTTCTGACATCATTGTAGTATTAGAAACTTCTTTGCAAAGAGCTAAATGAACAGATGTCCATCTTCAAAATATTTTAATGTAAAGTATAATGCTTGCAGTAGAAAGTTCCCTTCTAGAATACCACTTTGATTTTAGAATCTCTTTTCCAAACTTTATGTTAGCCCAACTCTGATTCAGAACTGGGCCAGTTAAGACTTCCTAGTTGGGTTAATGTATCATATTTGGTTTACGGTATATTCATTGTATACTATATCCAGATCTGATTCATCATTTAGCATGCGTCACAATATATAAGAGTTCTGCAAGTGAATAATATGTCTTACAGATGATATAGACTGCTTGCACGAGTTTGCGCAGTGAACAATTATCTGATTAAAACAGTTCCGAGTTGCTCACTGTGTGGCGTGTTGGCATTGCTAAGTGTGTAACAGTTGTCTGATTCAAACAGTTCAGCGTTACTCACCGTGTGGCGTGCTGTTATTGGAAAAAGGTGTATTGTCAATATTTAACTTGTTTAAGCACTATTTACATGATATCTACTTTTTATGAATGTGTTTATGGAGTCCAATACTTCTCATTTTGAATATAGCGACTTGTTAATCACATACTACTAGCTCAATGTACGTTGTATGTTCTCACTGTATTAATAATGACAATAACTGCTGAATACCTTTTTTACATCATTCTTTGTGCCATTATGTGTTTTGTTATACATTGTAGTAGGAACATCACAATGTGAAATCCTTCATCTCTTATTGTTGATCTGTTTGTTTGAACAAAGTTTTTTTTTTTCATTCAAAATATGTTGAATCTCTAATGCTTTGCAAACTCGTCATTCTTGAAACCCTCCGGTGTAGAATTGTTATTTTACTTATCAATAAATTAGAACTAAAAACTTTTTACATTCCCCACTTATATTCTGCTCCACTCTTTATTTTTCTTTTGCCTACATTATATATTTTTCTATTTTACTGTGAACCATGTAATGGTACATTCAGCATCATTCATGATCACTTTGCACAATATCATGGATGTGTATAATAATACTGCTATTTGTTTGTGCTTGGGCAAGTCTTTCAACATTGATTACTTTGCTGTGTATGATTTAATACATAAAACATAACTTGTGAGGATGCATTAAGATCAATCTGCTAACAGAAGAAGCTAATCAAGTTTGACACAAGGTTTTGTCACCGTCTCAGAAGTCGGCCCACACTTTAGCGAAGTCTGTTTCACTGTCTTTAATGGTTTTCCTAATTTACATTATTGCTGACTTGCTCATGCTATTCCTTATCTTTTTTAATAGTAGATGTATGCAGACATGGACCTGATCATGGTATTAATTGTTATTAATAAAATATGCTGAATTACGTCACCAAAATAAGATTATATATATTAATATGTTATATGTGAACAAATAATCTGGTGTTTGAGCTGCTTCCAATCTAAAACACTGTCTCCGTATACATTGTACATGTATAAGTCTTTATAAGAATATAATTCACATTTTAATTTTGCTATACATCCTTCAAGGGTGAAGTTTTACTCACATGATGTTGTGTCTTGCCGCACTAATCCACAACTGAAAGTAGGTAATAATTACATAGATGTGTCCATTTATTTAGTGTCCAAATATGTACAATAATTACTTTTGGGTATTATTAAAGTGATATATATTATAGTCATGTCGCGATGTACACTTTCAGGTGTTCTTGATAATTTTATATCTAGGTAACAACAAAATATGTATCGTAAAGTTAATGGCTGCATTGGTTGTCTATGAGAAAAATGGGATGTTTTTTTCGTATGCAAAAGCTATGTATGCTTCACAAATCAATTAATGTAACTAAATTGGTTTCCAAAATATTTTCAAAATATACAACTGTAAAGAATTAGATTACAGGTTGCACTGCTATTACATAAATAACCCAAAATAGTTAATTTAGTAGAAATAAATAATTTCCTGAGATGTAAAAAACGAATGCAAATAAGAATTGTTTTTTTTTATTTGCTATGTTATATACTACCTGTAAACTACTTTGAATAGTTTCCACTGTTCAACCCTTTCAACGCGGGGACAATCTTTATATGTCAGAATCTGATATCTGTATACGTCAGACTATGATGTATAAAAGCCCGGCACTGAAAGAAATATAAAACTGTAGACCGTAGACCCATAACATAGGTATTCAAATGAAGTGGGAAGAGCTAGCTAAGACATTGAAGATGATTTTAAAAACCCTTTGGTCCCCATGGTTTATACAGAAATATTTTTTAGCGTTGTAAGGGTCAGACATCACAATTATTGATGATATGCGCACTTTGTTTACTACTCAATTAATTTTACTTTAATTTGTGTAGGTGTCCAGCGATTGTTGATCTGTTTTATTATTATTATTTTACTTCTAATAAGTTAATAAAACATGACATAGGAAAGTCTTTCTCATTATTTGCCTGCAATGTGTATGGTGATTCAGTTATCACCCGCCCAACGAAATAGGGGGCAGGGTGTGTCGTCACCCTGGAGGCCGTCCGGCTCGCCCGCCGTCGTGGATATGTCTGGATTTTGGTTTCTGTAGCATATCTCGGAAAACCATTGGGGATTTCTTTCAGATCGAACACATAAAACCCTTGGGTTTTGGTGGTGTAGATGTGCCTTTCGGGTTTATGCCTTCAGGCTTAGTTCTCGACATACATCTCTGGGCCTAACTAGCTTTAGATACGAACAATCTCTTTCCGGAGCATACTAGTATCTCAGATGTGACCCGAAACATTCCAACTCTAGCAAATTCACCATGGCCGACTATCGGCCATTATCTACTCTAATATGCCTGACATCTGACAAACCTTGCCAGATAACTATACCGTTACTAAGAAAACAAATGTGAGACTACATGGAAGGATGCACCCTGAAAACATAAAAATGTGCGGTTTAAGGGAGGGATATGCCCTGAACAATGGGCCAATTTCAGGCCATTATCAGCTCCCGTCGTCACTGTAGGTGAGACAAAGGGAGCTATGGATTCCGCCTCCGTCCATGTTTTTACCTCTTTCTTTTGCCTATATCTTTGTAAGAAAATAAGCCAGGATAACATTTTTTAGCTTGGAGACAGAGTCTCCCAAGTTTTTAGTTTACTTTCAGGACAATTGTCTGTCGTCAACTTCCGGTTAACATCTGTTCTGCCTGTGCAAAGTCAAAAGGCATTATCTGCTCCCTGGTAAACTTGGCATTTACTGCTTTTTAGCTGGCTCTTCCTGCCATAGCGCTGCCAAAAGGCCGTATTTGCTCACTTGTAAATCAAGTACATACTTCCTTTTCGCTGATGTCACTGCCTCCTTCTTGTTTGTAACAGCACTTTCAATAGACAGTATCTGCACACTTGTAAAATAAGCTGATACTTGGTTTTGGCTGTGTGCAGAAGTGTCATATACCCAGCTAACACAAGGCATTGACAACGCGGCAATGTTTTTTTAATGCTGTGCCGACAATGAAGACGGCGGACCAACATTAGAACAACATTGGGTCAATGCCTCGTGCTTGCTGGATACCCTGCTGTTTGTAGTAAGTAAACATGATGCACTGGACCAATGTTGGTTAAATGTTGTGCCATCATCTATGACATTGCTCCAACATTGATCTAGCATTGGGTCAGTACATCGTGTTATGGTGACTCCCTGCAAAAAGGACCTTCAGCCAATGCCCTTTCACTGCTAAGCCAAGGTTGTAGACGATGGGCCAACAATAATCTAGCATTGGTAGTAGAACGTTTGTCATGTTAACCCTTTCACTACTGGCAGTAATGTTCCCCCCAGTACTGGGCCAGAATGTATGACGTCATATAATTAGGCCGTCGTGGCGACGGCCCACATACTTTAGGGTACACCATTTAGGCCGTCGTGGTGATGGCCCACGTACTGAAAGGGTTAAGGCCGATATACGGGTTGACCAATGATGGGCTAATGCTGGGCCAGTGTTTTAGATGGTTGGCCATCATTAGGCTAGCACTGTGTCAACGTCTTGTGTTTGCCGTGGAGCTGTTACACCGGAAGCTGAAAGGCAAGTGGGCAAGTCTGTCGCGGGGGAAGTGATAACTGCCCCCTCTCCCACCGCTGACATCTCCACCGCTGCCCTCTACAGTGTTATGCAATATACAACTTAGGTCTTGGCTAAGACATTTATCTTCAAAAAATCACAACTTTCGTCATATTAAAAATAGATTTTCAGCCTTTGTGACAAAAGGCAATGCAAATTGATGTAATTTATACATTTCTGGCGTGAAATACGACCAAATAACGTTTTTATTTAATTTTGAGTGAATTCATGACGATTTCGTGTCCTAATGAGCGCCAGCCGCCACGATCTTTTGAGCACTTGATACACGCTGTCAAAACACATGCACGCATAGCGACTTATTAGAACACTCCCATATGAAAGGTGATCTTAGATTAAATTAGAATTGATATAAATGAACAGAGGAGTGTGAATTGGTTGCAGACTGACTGTGTCATTTATCTGTCCGTGGTTGTCAAATGTGCCACGCGAGTCTTAGCCTTTTGGCGGGATGTGAGACGGGGGCTCCCAGCAAACACGACACATCCACCCAATACTGCAACAATGCTGTGTCAGCGTCGCAGACGGTGGACCAACATTGTACCACGACTCACTGTCCAATGCTGCTTAAATGTTGGGCCAGTGTTGTCGACAGTGTCCTAACTTTGACCCAGCAATACGTTAGTGTATCGTGTTCACTGTCTGCATCACAATTGTCTCCAGCTTACCAAACACGCTGACTGGCCTACGTTTACAGATATGTTTTACACACCATGAACTTACTGCTGGAGCGCTAATTTTTTTTATTAAATTCTACATCTATGTATAATCGGATAATAGGCTACGAAGTGCCTTTTTGTGACGTGAATAGGTAAGAAAAAACAGGCCGAAATATGATCCAGAACACTTCATTGGAGGCCTCAGATTTTAATTTTTTGCGGGGGGGGGGGGAGCATGCTTCTGGACCCCTCTAGAGCTTATGAGGCTGGGCGGGGGCCTAGGGTAGTGGTTAGCACCGCTGCCTTTCACGCTGGGGTTCGGTTCCTGGTCCCAGCGGTTTGAAAGAAACAAAAAATGTTTCTTCCCCATCCACGTGTGAAAGTCAGTATTGTGGGGAGCCTCCGTGACCGAGAGGTACCGCGCTCGGCCTCAGACCGCCAGGGCTCAAATTTAGAATCCTGTGTCTGTAGGACAGTGTCATCTCAATCATCTCTTGAAAAAATCTGCGCCCCCCCGTTTGTCAATTCCCAGATCCGCCGGGCGGGGGCCCTAGGGTAGTGGTTAGCCTTTCACGCTGGAGTTCGGGGTTCGTTCCCCGGTCTCGGCGGTATGAAAGAAACAAAAATGTTTCTTCCCCATCCACTCGTAAAACTTAGTATTGTGGGGAGCCTCCGTGACCGAGAGGTAGCGTGCTCGGCCTTAGACTGTCAGGGCTCGAATTTCGAATCCTGTGTCTGGAGGGCAGTGTCATCGCACCATTCTCAGGAGGTTCTCCTGGCCCAATTTAGCCTATATGTGCACAAAAGTGGCCTAATGTCCGATTCATTTCATTTTCCTAGATCCGCCACTGCGGATATACAGTACTTAAAATTGGGCTCTGCGCTTGGCTTTCCAACATGTGACCTGTTCACTTACACTCAATACTAAGAAACTGGAGTGAACAATACAGTATAGCCCCTATACATGTTGCGTCGCTGATTTTTAGAATGAGAATTCTGGGTTGAGTTGTCAAACATGGTCCAATTAAATCAACACTTGAGACACTATGACTTGTATTGCCGTGCTAAAATTGCTGCCCCGCTTGCATAATTTGTGTCATGTGGACAGTAGAGTCACCATGCTTCGTTACTCATTAAACATGTTAAATTTTAGATCAAATGTGATTAATTTACCTTGTGTTGTTCGCCTGACTGTCCGTGTGCCGTCGCCATACTCCAGCATACCCAGAGAAAAAACGTCAGAGTTATGTGGTTTCGATTGTATCTGAGTGGAATGGTCTGAAAGTGTCTGTAAGTTAATAATTTGAAAAATAGAAAGTTCCTAGAAGCTATAGAGTCTCATCTTATTGGGAAATTTAACAAGAGGCCCAGGGGCCTTGACGTTTGTCAACAGCATTGCAAAAAATCAGCTATAAATGTGTCAGGGAATGTATATCTATACTCTAAGATGCATTATCATGAAAAGATGTATATCCTTTATATCGATCATTGGCATTTATATTATTATGTTCGGTTCCCATAATACATTTTGCTGATTTTACACACGTTCTGAAGCACTGCACCTTGACAAAGAATCATTTCACAGGACTACAATAATAATATTACAAAAGTGCAATTATTACTTCTTCTGGGACTTTTATAATGCCCCAGTTAGCCAGGAATTTTCACGAAATCTTTAATTTTCAATTTTAATTCTTCTGTCTAAAATAGGCCTAAAAAAGTTGTAAATTATCAGCTTTTAACTCATAGCAGTCTAGGTCCGAGCCCAGCTCGGACCTGGCATTTATGACGCTGCAGTCTAGGTCCGAGTCCAGCTCGGACCTGGCAATAATGCTTAGCCATTCACCAAATGACATCACTTGCGCAACTATGAACCAAGTATGGGTAGCCTGGAACATAAAGAGTTGACTTATTTGGATCACAACTGTTTCCGAAATAAAAATCGAGCTCCAGGCTCAGATGAATACGAGGCTTTTGTTATTTCCCAGATGAGTTGGGAATGTCAAACTTGGTGCATCTCAAAATTTGAAATCCAGTATGCATCTCAATTTTTTTTAGAAAGATTGCTAAATCCCATGATCATAACTTATTCACCCCATTATTTTGTTTATAAAGACCTATTGAATGCTTCTTCGAACCTTTTGTGATGTATTTTAATATATTTTATGTGAATTGATGTAATGTTGTACTCCTGAATCTCCGTGAATTACAAAAATACCATTTTTAAACAAAATTTCCGAGAATTTGACTACCTAATTAGCATATTCAAATGGCTGTCGGTTACCATGGCAACATCACATTGGCCGTTTAAATGAAGTGTATTCTGGATATATATTGTATGTGTGTTCCTATGGTGTATGGGAAATACATATGCCATAATTCTAAATTTATATTAAAAGTAAGACATTATGTCCCAAAATCACAAAAATGGCCAGACCACACAGACGTCCTATGTCAAAACGGCCAGACTGCTATGAGTTAATGTTTCTTACTCAGCCATAAAATATACAGTAGCCCTAATTCATCATTATCACATGTGGACGTAATGCACTTTCACTGCACCCTCTTACGTAATGCCAATTATTGAAATCACAATACACACAGTAGACCTAAGGATAAAGACCCATGAAGGCTTTCTCAACTCACACGATCTGAAATGTTGCTGTAATGTTGTCAGGCCAAAGTTGAGTCAGGTGTTAGTTGGCTGTATCAAATGCTATGAAATGAAATAAATGGGGTTCTACACCACATTTGTACACATATAGGCTAAACTGGGTAAGGATAACCTGAGGATGGTGAGATGTATGAGGTGTCACTGCCCTCCAGAAACAGGATTCGAAATTGAGCCCTGTTGGTCTACGGCCGAGCACACTAACTCTCGGTCACGGAGGCTGCCCACAATATTCAATATTTACAATTGAACAGGGAGGAAACATTTTGTTTCTTTGAAACTTGAATGCCAGAGCAGGAGACGGATCCGCGATCTCTGACTTTTCTAGCAGGCACCAGGACCCCCCCCCCCCCCCGCCCTTCGGTATTGTTATTACATATATACAAACACATTACCTGTGGATTTAATATTGGTTCACCGTCAGGGGCGCTGCCCAACATTTTTCATATTTTATTCTGCACAACATATTAAATGTGCATAATATATATTGGTCATGTCATTGCTATCCCTTACCTGTTATAATTGACAGGTATGTTTTTACTCTGGTTCTGCCATAATTTTGTTCCCTGTTCCACTTTGATTTTCATTTATTGCAAAAATGAAAAATATATATTTTAAAGTTTTATAATCCACATGCACGGCTGGTCCTCGTCTTCATCATTGACGGTTGGCCAGTAATTGGTAGAAAACAATCAACGAATGGGAAAGCGTGAATTCAACTATGATGCTGTGTCATTAAAAAAAACACTATTGGCCCAGCTGCTTTATAGACACTTTATAGCCCTACATATTATTACTTCGAGGCATGTTTTTAATAAACATATATCCACTTCTAAAGTATGCATACTTTTAGGTACATCCCAGCAAATACAATACGGCGAACAGTGGATCAACACTCAAAGGTTTCGAATTTCAGAAGTTTATCCAGACCAAATATAGAGTTAACTCTATGGCAAGACACGTGTGATTGTACTCCAGCGGTATTGCCTCATTGTAGTAGTCAACGCGATGTACAAAGCATAATCTCATAATATATTACACTGGCTATATATCTATACTTTCCACAGAAGCTAAATCGACTTAATGTTAGTTTAATGTTGGGCCAGCAGTGCAGACGGTGGACTAGCATTAAACCAGGGATAACTGGATATTTAGTTTATTGTTGTGCCGTCCTCTACATCGTTTACCCAGCATTAAAGGAAAATTTATTAATAATATTACTATTTGTAAATTCGATTCAAAATAAAGTTATGGCTTTGGTACCACACCTTTTAGTAACTTCTAATTAGATCCCTATTAGCGTGATATTTAGGCCTTCATTACAATGTGATGTTGAATATCAGCTTCCATCGATAGGGTCAATAATACAAGAACATAAATTAGGCCTAATATTTGTGTTTTTAGCATAGACTTAGGTTAAAATCTACGTTCAGTTTAACTTGAATATAGCCCAAACATAGGGACGCAGACGGTTAATATACGGCAATATAAATAGTTAAAATTATATGTCTGAGATTGGTTTATAAATTGGCAAAAGGGGGCCGAGGGGCCCTTGATATTTTTCGGAGGGGGGGGGGGCATTGGCCTTAGACGATGGGGCATGTGACCCATTATTATTTCAAAAGGGGGGCATTCTCCCAACCACAAATAAAACACTTAAGAATCATTCATATCACCTCATATTTATATTAAACGTTCATCAGGTGTTCATGCTGATAGAAATATCAAAGATTCATATTGGCGGTTATGCTATTATTAAAACCGGAAGAACAAAAAATGGTTTAATATTCAGTGTTTGCAAGTAGGCCCAATTGACTTCACGTCACCACGCACTCACATGAGTTAATATCACTTGTGTCAATCAATTGCGTCAACAATATCGAGTGTTATTGGAGTCGATCACATAGCTTGAGTGCTACTCATTGTCTTCCTCGGGTGCTGTCGGATCTCTTCTTGGGGCAGTGTCATCAACTTCCTCTGTTGTTGCCGCTAGGCCTACACCTATTCACCTTATACCGCTAAGCGCGACTGTAGTCGCTTTAATCCGTTTTATTAGCCATTTAAACATCAAGATTTGTAAATTGCTTAGTCTTAAATTACAAATTAATCAAATACGAGTTTTTTTCTCTCACCTAAATTTGTGGGTCAAGGTAGTGAGAAACAACTCCAAGTGCGTGAAAATTTAAATTATTTAATTCAGCGGTTTAGGGTTAATATATTATTATTATTAGTCACAATGAACAAATTTTCTACAATATTTGCTGTACAAAAAAAAATTGTAGGCGTAATATTATTCGTTATATATTTTAGATTTTTTTGCTTTTGATTTTAATGGCACATCCCAGCAAACACAAAGCATTATTATAACATTTGTACAACGTCAGCCCAACGTCTTCGATGTTGGTCCAACATCGTACAAATGTTATAAAAATGTTTTGTGTTTGCTGGGATATAGTCTAAGTCTATGTAGACATCTACACCACGTTCAAGGTAGAGATTTCCCTTTGAAAATACATTGAAAAATGCGGATACAACAGGTGTGGCGAAGTTGTGGCGAGGTTACTTAGCCTCATGTGGCGAGGTTACCAAAGCTGTGGCGAGGTTACTCAGCCTTCTGTGGCGAGGTTACCAAATCTGTGGCGAGATTACCTGTGGCGAGGTTACCTTGTGGCGAGGTTACAGTCAGGTTACAGGTGACAGTCCAATATTTCGTTGGAATCAGCAACATTTCAACTACATTTTGGTTTCAGTAGCTCGTTTTCTGCCATACTTCATTTAAATTGTATTGGTAAGCATATAGGCCTATGTTTTGGATCATGGGATGCCGAACCTTTTAGTCCCAGAGCTAGGGGGGTTTTATTTGTGTTGAAAGGTCCATACGATCTAAGAGTTCCACCTATAGTGAAAATTTCTCAGGAATCCGAATCTGCGCGTCTTACAAAAATCATCCTGTCCAAAAGTACAGCAAAAACCCTTTAAACACTAGTACCGTCAAAATCGCAAACCGCAATTTGAAATATTGCGTATGAAGTGATTGTTTGCTAAAACTGGAGTAATTTTCTTTTTAATAATTTTTAAATTATTTATTATCACTCACATATGACATAGGCTTTCACATGAATGTAAAATATTTTGTGTCTGATCAATAACAAATGAACAATATAGCTTTAAGTTGGTATTTTAACACGTAATTTTACCCATTTTTCATACTTTTTCAGTAAATAGACAAAATACTTTTCTCTCAGTCGATTTTTGTATAGTATAAATGTTTAATTTTGATTCAAACATGTTCTAGAACCATTGCTGACTTAAAATTAACCCATTTGAATTAAAAATAATGAGTTATGTGAACATATTACTCGCTTTTTTGGTTAGACGTAAAATTATCTCGCTTTTCTTCAGGCTCGGGAAAATTGACCATATCTCACATTATTGCCCACTAAGTAGTCAAATTTTGGGCTATATCAATATATTTGATATCAATAGAAAGCTACTGGCACAGGCCTTCACATGGATGTAAACTATTTTGTGTCTGATCATTGACAAATGCAAAAGAGCGCTTTAAGTTGGTATTTTAACACGTAATTTCACCCATTTTTCATACTTTCTCAGTAAATAGACAAAATACTTTTCTCTCAGTCGATTTTTGTATAGTATAAATGTTTAATTTTGATTCAAACATGTTCTAGAACTATTGCTGACTTAAAATTAACCCATTTGAATGAAAAATAATGAGTTATGTGAACATATTACTCGCTTTTTTGGTTAGACGTAAAATTAGCTCGCTTTTCTTCAGGCTCGGGAAAATTGACCATATCTCACATTATTGCCCACTAAGTAGTCTAATTTTGGGCTATATCAATATATTTGATATCAATAGAAAGCTACTGGCACAGGCTGTCACATGAATGTAAACTAAAATTAACCCATTTAGAGTTATGTAAACATAGTACATGCTTTTTTGGCTAGACGTAAAATGTGCACGCTTTCCTTTGGGCTCAGGGAAATTTAGTCCCAGAGCTAAGGGGGGGGGGGGGGTATTTGTGTTGAAAGGTCCATACGATCTAAGAGTTCCATCTATAGGTTTTGTTCACTTGTTGTAGCCTATTAATACTGTTAAAACACATACCTATTGCAGGCCTACAGCAGTTTACAATGAACTGGCTCTTATAATGACATAGGCTTAATAATAGGCCTATAAAAGGGCACATATATAAAGTGAACATGATAACATCAAAATTAAAATCACACTTGTAGGCCTATATTTATGTTTTGAGATGGGACTACAGTATGTACAGTGACCTCAGTCTGGTACCTATAGATGCTGGGCTGACTATATAAGCTTATTATCGTAGACATGTACAAGTATCAGTCTAAATATAGACCCACGTTGATCAATGCTTAGCTGTACGTGCAACCTGACTCTAGTAGACTAATATCATCACTTAGGCCTACAGGCTTATTCAGAGATACTGTTGATCAGTTCCTTGTTATTTAACTATACTGGCTCATAATCTACATACAATGAATAAACCCATCTGTGTTTTGCATCTTGGTGGTAAGACAAGTGAAACAGTAAAACTATTTGATGACAAAACTTGGGAAAAGGTTCAGACAGTTAACAAGGCTCGCCATGAAAAATTGTCTAACTCAAAATACTTTGAAATTAATTTGCCAAATGTGTTCAATGACTCAATTGGCTATCATAGCAAGTGCTATCGAAACTTTACTTCTATTAGCATGCCCTTATGTTCTGGCAAAGCTAAAATTTCAGACGGGAAATCACATCTCTTGCGATCAGATAATAATGAAACACCATGTACCAGCTCCACTGGTGTATTACCAAAAGTGTGTTTGTTCTGTGATCACAACATTAGAAGGACTGGCACAGGGAAAAGGGAGCCTCTAGGTGACTGTCAGACACTTGATAGTGTAAATGCCATTAAAAATGCAGCTAAAATCTTAAAAGATGACCGCATATTGTCTAAGATAGCAGGGATTGATATGATTGCTAAAGAAGCCAAATATCACCACTCCTGCAAGCGACTATTCATCAGAAGAGCTGACAAATTAGGGGTTCAGAGCTCCACTTGTCTCCCCGAAAATAACAGACCGCACAACGAGGCATTCACAACACTGCAAAAACACATTGAACACACGATTATATCACTGTCAGGGGCTGAATTACTAACCTCACTTCATTCGCATTATCTAAATCTTCTACAGATCGAAGACAGTGGTTATTCAGCAAAATCACTGTGTGACAAGATTCTGAAGGCATATCCAACTTCACTCAGTACAACAAAGGAAAATAATAAATCTGGCATTGTAATCTACCATAATTCCATAAGTGAAGAATCCGCTATCCGGAAAGCAAACTTTGATGAACACGCTGTTAAAGAAACAGCATCTTACTTGCGTTCCGTAATATTAAATGAGCAATCTTTTGAATTACCTCATACCTTAAATGCAGACGCCCTTGGAAAAGGACAGGCCAAAACCCCACAAGCATTACTGGATTTCTTTCTTGAACTTTATACAGGAGGTAAAACACTGACAGACAAAGCCAGACGACAAGCACAATCTACTGCTGATGACGTTATTTTTATTGTGACAAGAGGTCTAGTTAAACCAGGAAAGCACATTTGCCTTGGAATGGGGATAAAAAGTATAACTGGTAGCAGAAGGGTTTTGGATATATTGAATCGATTTGGACATGCCATAAATTACCATACAGCAGAGTCATTGGAAACAGAAATTGCAACTACAATATCATATCGTGACAAAGCAACACCTGATGGCTTGTTGCAGATTCCGGGTCTTGCCACATCAATTGCCTGGGACAACTACGATGAAATCACGGAGACACTATCAGGCAGCAACAGTCTTCATGATACTGCTGGTATCTGTTATCAAAATGTTGTACCACTGGCTTTAGACTTTTACCAAGTTCCAGAAAATGTTAATATTCAGACTGATCAACTGCCACAAAGACAAGGCAAACGTTCATTTGCATACAAACTATCAGACATTGAACCTTATAGGAAAAAACCTAAAATTACATTATTCAACTATGACATCAAAGACATTCCAATACCATCAGATGTTTTGATATCGGAGTATAAAGATTTAACCTGGATGGCCTGTGTATCTATGGCTATCACTCCTATGTGGTCTGGCTGGAATAGTCAAATAACAGAAGACAAACTTCCTCAACAAAGGGTAACATACATGGATAATCTTAATCTTCCACCAACACGTCTAGATGTCATTGTAGAAACACTCAAAATATCTCAAAAAGTTGCAATCGAATGTGGTGAAAGGTACATAGTTGTGCACTATGATCTCGCTATAGCTAAGCCTGCCATGCAAATTCAATTTACAGAATCACCAAAGTATGACAATGTTTTTATCGCCTTCGGTCCTTTCCACATATGTATGGCATACTTTGCTGTGCTTGGATATTATCTAGATGGTTCTGGTGGTCCGGAAATTCTCACAGATAGCGGTGTCCTGGCTCCTGGATCTTTGAATGGATTTTTGGCTGGAAAACACTACAACAGGTAACGTTAGTATTGTTGATATGATTGTGTATAATTTAGTGTTTTAATGCGTGATGGTACATAGGCATACATAATAGTAGTTTAAGCTAGTTTAAGTTTAAGCTGTGTCTGTAACCATAGCACCTTGAGTTGTAATTGTTGTAATTCAACTACCTCTGTAATTAACAGACAACCTGTTTAATCTCTGTGTATATTTCTTTACCAAGCTTCCACAAAATAGTTTTTATAATGATTTTTTTTCAGATGCAAGCGTTTGCATCCGATGCTTGCAACAGCTTTCTCTATTCTCCACTTCAGAAAGTTTCTGGAAGTACATGGACCTGTTCCAGATTCAATTGCTAGCAGACTAATTAAACTAAATGATGATCCATCTCCAGAAGCCATGAAATCATTAGAGGAATCTGACGAGTACATATCATTCCTCAATATGTATATTGGCTACACGAATCTTTCCTTGGCTGGAGAACATGGTAGCACTGCACAGTATTGAATGATGTATGTCAAAGCTGTTAATCTTTTTCTCTTGTTCCATCGTTCGTGTAGAACTAACAATATTGACTTGTTTGTCTATACACTGGGTCAAATGCGATATGCATTCTTTGCTGGTAGTCGGCAAAACTATGCACGATGGATGACACGTTATTATCTGAACTTGATAAATATTGATAACACCCACCCTGGAGTTCGAGAAGTATTGGAGAAAGGAGCTCTCACAATCAGACGAACAAGCAAATCCTTTTCTAGAGCAGCAGTGGACCTAACATTAGAACAGACTGTTAATGCTGATGCAGCTTCTCGTAAGACAGGAATATCCGCATTTCAGACAGATTCCACACGTACCAGATGGATGATAACTAGATCCACGAGAAGTGCCATTGTGAGCACTCTCTTACATCAGGCTGGTTTGAGGTCGCCTGATGATGTAGTAAAAGAACTAAAACCGTACAGAATACAGAAAGATAATAATGATATGAAAACACTTATTGAAGGAATTATGTCAACAATGAATCCATTCAGCATAGAAGATGATAACAACCTATATTGTTTATCAACAGGACAGAAAGTACCTGATGCTATTAAAGACGACCTGCTGGCATTTACAGAGAAAGGGAAGAAGTGGAGCAATGAATTTTCAGAAGGATGTTTTAATGATCCATATCGTTTTGAAAAACCTATTCCAAGACGTAAAGTAAAAAAATTTCAAAATGCTGCAATAAGAACAAGAATTACCGCCAAAGAAGGGAAAGTAATAGTTATGAAAAACACACGTGACCTGTTCGGTAGGCTGTTGTATTTGAGCATCACAGAACAACTTAATATGGAAAAAGTATTCACATTCCCACTAACACCGGTGCCACTAACATTAGTCAGTAGTACAGGTCATATGAACAAAACAGACAAGTCGAAGTTATTACACAGACTAGAGCAGACTACGGATAGCAACGATCCTATTTCTGTTGATGCCACTTTGGTTGATGCCATGTTCTTCCTCCACACTCTTGTTAACCCTCCAAACACATTTGGTGGTATAGCGCACCTTGTTCTAGAGAAACTGTGTCAGATGTCCGAAAGAGTAGATTTTATATGTGATAATTACCGCTCACCATCCATCAAAGATGTGGAGCACGAACATCGTAACGAGGCTGATGACGGTTCTACGTTTGTGATTACTGGCCCTAAGCAAACAAGACCCAAAATTTGGCAACAAGCACTCAAATCCGCTTCCTTTAAAACTGCTTTATGTACTTTTTTTCCGAAGAGTGGCGTAGTGATAAATATGCACTACTTCTCACTGGACATTTATTGTATGTCGCCATAGAAAACGAATGTTACAGGTTTACTACTGTAGCAGGTTCCGTTACCTGGCAAACTGTTTATATATTGCGAGCTGAGCATGAAGAGGCCGATACGAGATTAGTATTTCATCTCCACCATATTATGTCCATGGATAATCAGTTAAATGTGTCTGTACGATGTAATGACACAGATGTATTTGTGTTGTTACTGTATCATGTTAATATCATGTCTTCCCCTGATATAACACCTAAAGTGTGGATGGATGTAGGTTTATCAAGTAATAACACTAGAAGGTATATAAATATATCTCAGCTCACACATAAATTAGATAGCAATGTCTTGAAAGCTCTACCAGGTATACACGCTTTTACTGGTTGCGATTATACTGCATCTTTCCTAAGCAAAGGGAAAGTAAAACCACTGGAAAAGATGTTAAAAAATGATTCAATGATTCGAGTTTTTTTTCCCCTTGGAGAAAACTCTGAAGTAAGCTCTGACATAATTCGTGGTCTTGAAAAATTTGTGTGTGTCCTTTACTCCATGCCTAAATTGGACAATGTTAATAATGCTCGATTTGCCGTTTTTCAACAAAAATATGCACCTAAAAAAAAAGATCAGCCTCTGGATCGAATCAAGGGAATAAACCCTAGCACAATGCCACCATGTCAAGCTGTTCTTTTAAACAAAATTCGACGAACAAATTTCGTTGTTCATTTGTGGAAAAGGGCACACCTAGCTAATCCTTGTATTCTCATTCCTGATGAACATGGGTGGACATTAGAGGGCTCTGTATATAACATGAACTGGTATGACGGAGAGCAATTACCACAAAGTGTTGCTGACATTTTAACTGATGATTCAGTGGAGGAAGACGATGAGGATGATATTGATTATTCTTCCAGTGATGAGTCAGATGACGAGTGATCTGTTTTCAATATCTTACCTTAAGACTGTTGTCCCGGATTTATATATAGCCTCAACCCCATTTATATTATACATATATCACTGTTTTACCACTGTCTTGGTAGTAGCAAACTGCAATAATCATAATACGGTATGTATGTGTCTCTAAATTGTATGTATGTGTCTCTAAATTGTAAAATAAACATATGTCTGGATATATGCTCATTATTTAAAGTTATTACAGTGCTCTGCTATAAACACACGTGCAGCTAGCGAGCTTTATTTGTGCCAACATTTTTTTATTATTCTAGAATTAAATCCTGTGATGTAATATATTGAGTCCATATTAAATCGTCAAATTAATTTACTGTGGTTGCAAATATGTTTTAACTATGTTTTTGCAAGTTTTACAAAATAAACAACACAACAC
Organism: Flabesymbios commensalis; assembly: GCA_964017125.1. Taxonomy (NCBI): domain Eukaryota; kingdom Metazoa; phylum Annelida; class Polychaeta; order Terebellida; family Flabelligeridae; genus Flabesymbios; species Flabesymbios commensalis. The sequence continues at coordinate 43,896,120 of OZ024911.1, read as the reverse complement.
TTCAGTTTTAGCAAGAGAATATGCACAATTTTCCTGAGTCCAAAGAAAAGCGCGCACATTTTACGTCTAGCCAAAAAAGAATGTAATATGTTCACATAACTCATTACTTTAAAATACCAACTTAAAGCTCTCTTGTGCATTTGTCAATGATCAGACACACAATAGTTTACATCCATGTGAAGGCCAGTGCCAGTAGCTTTCTATTAATATCAAATATATTGATATAGCCCAACATTTGACTACTTAGGGGGCAATAATGTGAGATATGGTCAATTTTTCCGAGCCTGAAGAAAAGCGAGCTAATTTTACGTCTAACCAAAAAAGCGAGTAATATGTTCACATAACTCATTATTTTTCATTCAAATGGGTTAATTTTAAGTCAGCAATAGTTCTAGAACATGTTTGAATCAAAATTAAACATTTATACTATACAAAAATCGACTGAGAGAAAAGAATTTTGTCTATTTACTGAGAAAGTTTGAAAAATGGGTGAAATTACGTGTTAAAATACCAACTTAAAGCGCTCTTGTGCATTTGTCAATGATCAGACACAAAATAGTTTACATCCATGTGAAGGCCTGTGCCAGTAGCTTTCTATTGATATCAAATATATTGATATAGCCCAAAATTTGACTACTTAGTGGGCAATAATGTGAGATATGGTCAATTTTCCCGAGCCTGAAGAAAAGCGAGCTAATTTTACGTCTAACCAAAAAAGCGAGTTATATGTTCACATAACTCATTATTTTTAATTCAAATGGGTTAATTTTAAGTCAGCAATGGTTCTAGAACATGTTTGAATCAAAATTAAACATTTATACTATACAAAAATCGACTGAGAGAAAAGTATTTTGTCTATTTACTGAAAAAGTATGAAAAATGGGTAAAATTACGTGTTAAAATACCAACTTAAAGCTATATTGTTCATTTGTTATTGATCAGACACAAAATATTTTACATTCATGTGAAAGCCTATGTCATATGTGAGTGATAATAAATAATTAAAAAATTATTAAAAAGAAAATTACTCCAGTTTTAGCAAACAATCACTTCATACGCAATATTTCAAATTGCGGTTTGCGATTTTGACGGTACTAGTGTTTAAAGGGTTTTTGCGGTACTTTTGGACAGGATGATTTTTGTAAGACGCGCAGATTCGGATTCCTGAGAAATTTTCACTATAGGTGGAACTCTTAGATCGTATGGACCTTTCAACACAAATAAAACCCCCCTAGCTCTGGGACTATTTACTCTGTTCTAACAACGCTGAATACTAATACTGAAACTAATACAGCGATACACAGCTCACAATTTGACAGTGTGCGCCGTAATGGGCATTTATTGGCGGCACTACCATGTCAAAAATAAGAAATACGGAAATTTCGTCTCTATATCTAGCCTAACTGATAAATGCACAGCACAACAATTAAAAAAACTTTTGCAGTTCTATTCTATGGACATGTTTACATTATATGGTCATATTAATAGGGGCCTAAGCAAAAATAGAATCACTGATTTTTTTATGATTTCAGCCTGAGCCAGTTCCTTTAATTCAGCAGGCAGGGTCTTATCTTCAAAAATCCTATGGCCCACTAAAATTAACTTTTTGCGTCAAAAACAAAGATATTGCTCAAAGTGTGGCGCAGCGATAGAATGATGTTGGGCCAGTTTTATTTTTTGTGGGAATCCCACAATTAGGCCTACTCTTTATAAGTCAGGCACTGGGTATTCTTTACATCAGGCGCCAGAAACACCAGATAACACGATACATTGGCCCAATGCTGATGTAATGCTGGGCCACTGTCTGCGCCGCTTGGCCAATATTATTCCAATCAAAACCCTTTACGGTCTAATCACCATATTTAATCATGAACATATATTTTATCTGAACACGTCTTAAAGACGAAAATAGGCCTACCTAACCTAGGGACCCCAAACGTTATATTGGACATATTCACAAGGACTTGTGTACAGAAATGTCAACCGTTTCTCACTCACAGCACCCCTATTTCCCCTAAATAGGACACAAACTTAGGCAAAATAAATTTAATAAATAAAAATGTATAGTTCACCATAGGCCTACTTTGTCCCCTTTTCATGTCAGATGGTCGTAATGAAAGGGTTGACTTACCACATGATCGGGCATTGCAATAAATTACATTATTCGGTCATTTTTCACACCAGAAGTGTATAAATTATATCAATGTGCAATGCCTTTTACTGCCGAGTCCAAAAATCTAATTATAATAATACAAAATTTGCAATTTTTGGAGATAAATATCTTAGCCAAGACCTAATTGTTATATTGCTTAACATAACACCGTTGTGTCAAGTGAGGCAGAGAGGGGTGGGAGAAGGTGGCTAGCCCTCCCGCGACAGACTGCTGGCATTCATGAACACCTACCCAGCTATCACGAGGCATTGACCCAATGTTGTTTTATTGTTGTGCCGACGTCGAAGACGGCGGGCCTGCATTAGAACAACATTGGGTCAATGCATCGTGTCTGCTGGGTTGCGGTCACAGCTGATCAGCAAACTCGAGTCATTGACACAATATTAGCCTGATAGTGGCCCACCGTTTACAACACTGGGCCGGCATTAGCCCAGCATTAGTATACCAGTATATATATAGGCCTTAACAAGATAAACGTTCACCCAATGCTAGCTTACTGCTGGCCCATCGTCTAAGACCATGGCTCAGCTATAAAACAGCATTGGCTAAAGGTCTCTTTTTTGCAGGGAACACCGGCAGCTCAATACCCTGACACAATGTTGGTTCAATGTTGGAAGAGTGTCATAGATGATGGCACAACATTTAACCAACATTGAGTCAGTGCAAGCCAAAAGGAGGCAGTGACATCAGCGGAAAGGAAGTATATACTTGATTTACAAGTGAACAAATACGGCCTTTTGGCAGCGCTATGGCAGGAAGAGACGGGACGCCAGTTAAAAAGCAGTAAATGCCTAGTATACCAGGGAGCAGATATTGCCTTCTGACATTGCACAGACAGAACAGATAGTAACGGAAGTTAAAAACAGACGTTTGTGTGGAAAACCAGCTTAAAAGTTTGTCGAGTGGACAAACTAAAAAAATTGGTTGTTTTTAATTTGACTCTTTTCAGAGCCACCAGGGGCTTTAAACCTTTCCAGAATTCGTTGTGGTGTTTGAATCTTGTCTGTTGTTTTGTACTTATTGTTTTGATGGTTTGTGAATTGTGTATTTGAGTGTATGCTTGTTTTCTTGGCGTTTTGTGAGCTTTTGTTTGTTGGTGAAAGTTATTAATCTGTTATTTATAAGTGTTCATATGAATGCGTGACATGGCTTGTGAATTATTGTCACTCACTAACCAACACAGTGACACGTTGGTGAGTGATAAAGTGTTGTGGTGACCTACGTTGGTGAGTGATAATGTGTCGTGGTGACCTGCTCAATGCTGAAAGTGTTGGCCCATCAACGTCAGCATTGCGCCAATGCTGGCTCAGCGCTGTTAGCGCTGGACTGACATTAGCACTGGGGTAGCCACACTGTGATAGCATTCGATGTTTCTATATCACTCTCACTTGCTGCCAGCGTTGTCCCAATGTTGGGCCAGTGCCGTTGGCGCATGACGACACTGACACAGCTCTTGCAGCAGTAATCGCTGGTTTATTGCTGGTCCTCCGTCTGCAATGCTGGCCTAACATTAAACTAACATTAACAACACATGAAAACTCATTTTTTTTAAATATATTTTCGCCAATAGAGTACACGATCAATGTATATATGATTGTATTAATCAAAAAAATCATTGATTGGAACCGTTTTGCTAATCAGCTTATAGACACCAGCAAGAATCTACAGTGTATAACACATCATCTTGATATCAGTGATCAGGTAATGTGTTTGTATATATAACAACAATACCAAAGGGCGGGGGCCCTGTTGAAAGGCCCAGAAAAAATAATAATTGCACTTCTACTTTTGTAATATTAAATACATTGGAGTCCTGTAAAATAATAATTCGTTGTCAAACATTTTTCATTAAGTGCAGTTCTTCAGATTGTGTGTAAAATCAGCAAATTGTATGATGGGAATCGAGCATATAATATAAATTCCGATGATGGGTAGGATATAAATACATACTACCGGGTATAATATATATATATTGGCCTATACATATTTCTTTTCATGATAATTCAATTTAGAACATAGATATACATTCTCTGACACATCTGTAGCTAATATTTTGCAATGCTGTTGTCAAGCGTCAAGGCCCCTGGGCCTCTTATTGGTATGTGGGTTACTTCTAGGTGGATGATTTTAAATCTAAATTCAATACGCAAGGTTGCAGAGGAGAAAATGATGTTACGGCGTTGGTCCGTCTGTGAACATTTCGTATCCTGAGCATATCTCAGGATGTACTTGTCCGATTGTCTTCAAATTTTACACACAACACCTCTAGGGGGTTCTAATTGTGCCTTTTGGGGTATATGAACTTTGACTATTCTTTTGGTTCAGTACTATGACCTACTTAGACGTTTAGACACACACTTTGTTTCCGGAGCAGATCTCTACTGGACCGATTACAGTCATATTACACAAACATGATCTCTAAGGTACCTAGTTGTGCTTTTTCAGGTTTTTGAACCTTGAAGTTGACTCAGCACTTTGACCTAATTTATAACATCGGTAAATACGACCGAAATATTTTGCGGAATATCATGAGAACCGCTCAAGATAGCTGCACCATCACTATAAAACAAATTGTAAGGTTTCAGGAGAGGATGCATCTTGAGAAATTTCAACTCGATCAAATTCAAAATGGCCGCCTATCGGCTATTATTCACCTCTACAGGCCTTGTATTGGATAAACCATGCTAGATAGCTAAATCATTACTACAAAACAAAAAGTGAGATTTCAGAAGAGGAGGCATCTTGAAAAATTACGACTTCATCAAATTCAAAATGGCCGCCTTTCGGCCATTATTCACTTTCACATGGCTTTTATTTGTTAAACCGTGCTAGATGGCTAGACCATTACTATAAAACGAAATGTGAGATTTCAGGTGAGAATGCATCTTGAAAAATTTAGACTCAATCAAATTCAAAATGGCCGCTCATCGGCCATTATTTATTTTCACATGGCCGATATTTGGTAAACCGTGCTTGACCATTGCTATAAAACAAAATGTGAGTTTTCGGGGGAGGATGCACCTTGGAAATTTTTAATTATATCGAATTCAAAATGTCCTACAGTCGGCATCATTTACCTCGATAGGCCTGATATCAGGTAAACCGTGCTAGATAGCTAGACCATTACTATAAAACAAAATGTGACGTTCCAAGAGAGGATGCATTTTGAAAAATTTCGACTCAATCAAATTCCAAATGGCCCCCGGCCATTATTTACTTTCAATTTATATTTGAAAGCACGTATTTATGTTTCCACATGAACTGTGGATAAAAAAATGTAATTTCTACAACGCATATTCTGTGAAACTCAAAAACCTAGACCTGCAATGTTTTTACCTAGTAATATAATACAATGAAGTATGGGGAGGGGGACTTATAAAACATTCTTTTCACCGAGTAGCCATTCAAAAGGGTTTTGGATCATATAAAATGAAGAGATCTATGCCATGATTATGTTGGGACAAAATAGTAATGTCAATATAATATACAATATTGTAGTAAAATAGGCCTACCATAATATCACACCCGAAGGCTAAGATGTGCCATGTAGGCATATGGCATTATAATGTCACTATAAGTTAGCATAATGTCTTGATCATAATAAACTAATTTTACAACCATCAAATACCATACATGATTTGTAACAAAATCATCTTGACCAAACGATAAACACCATTTGAAGGGTTACATCTCAAATATCCAGAAATCATATCGTCCCATTTTAATAGTAGGCCTATACAACATAGTGACATTGTGATGTCATTAATAAGATGCAATATCTTTACAATCAAGTGCAAAATTGTTGTACTATTCATATCGGGGCATTATCATAATAGGCTTCAAAACCAAATATATTACAGACCCCCCCCCCCATTTCGCAAATTTTTAGGGGTCACATCACCGTCTAGGGGCAACAGTTTAAAAGATAGAGTAATGACTGGTGGTGGTAAACCGCTTAAAGTAGGGGATATTTTACATATTTCGGCGTCAGTGACAAATGCGTCACCAACCAAAATTGTTCAATAGCCTCCAATTAGTTGATTTCTGAAGAGTTTAGGTTTGGATCCATACAAGACCAGTCCAATATCAGCTACTAGAGCAGTTGTTTAAAAAATTTAATGCGATACGTGCGGATGACGGCCATCACGGATTTTTGCGGAAGGGGACTATAAAATGCTAGAATAACTTCAGAAATGTATTTGTATGTTAAAATTAGTGGGAAAAGACACCTAGCACAATATTCTTTGGTGAATGGTTCATACGTTATGGGGCAATATATGGCGGTGGCGGCCATTTGGGATTTTCTCTAATATAACATTCCCCCTAACCGCTATCCCACCTTACATTTTTGGTAATTTCCATACTCATACCCATTCAAATCAGTTAAAATTAGTTTTCTAAGATTTTTTCACACATTGGCTAATATATGGGCTAATTTTGGGCTAATGCACACCGAGGGGGGGGGGGTGGATTATTTTTAAATAAATATTTTGTGACTGAATTTCCATTAAATAAATAATTGTCTCAAAAACATTTTGTAAAAAAAATTACCCCCTCCCCCAGTATCATATTTTGCTTCAGGCAGAACGCGAAATAAATAAAATATTGCAGACAGGAGGTGACATGAATAATTTGTCCTGTTTAAAAACTCCAGCCCCCCCCCCCCTAGTAATTGCATGATGGCCCCCTAAGGCTACGTTTCCATAGGTAAGGTTTTTTGGACTCCCGCGGGTCCTGTGCAGGTACCCGCGCGGGTTGTCTGTTTCCATTGGTGCGTTTTTTATATAAATCCGCATGTGACACCCGCGCGGATAATAGTAATCTCCTTGGTGATGGACCAGGTGGTGATGATGATGATGGTGGTTGGTAATTGTGTTAGTGATGTTGGTGATGGTGGTTGCGATGGTGGTGCTGGTGGTGATGGTGTTGGCTTTGTTGGTAGTGTGGTAGTGGTGATGGTGGTGGTGATGGTGGTGGTGCTGGTGATTGTGTTGGTGATGATGGTGGTGGTGATGGTGGTGTTGGCGGTGTCGGTGATAGTGTTGTTGGTGTTGATGGTGATGATGATGGTGATGGTGGTTGTGATGGTGGTGATGACGATGGTGGTAATGATGGTGATGTGATTGTGTTGGTGGTGATGATGGTGGTGGTGGTGATGGTTATGATGGTTATGATTGTGCTGGTGGTGGTGGTTTTGCTGCTGCTGCTGCTGGTGGTGGTGATGATGATGGTGGTGATGGTAGTGCATGGTGATGATGCCAATAACGGTTGGTGATGATGCCATTGATGGTGCTGTTGTTGGCGATGATGATGATGATGGTGGTTGAGGCGCCCTTAACTGGGGCACATGCAAGTGTCTGGTATAGTGCGGGTGCACGTTCTTTTATTTCTTCCAAACTGTTTTAAAAGTCTGCTAAATTCGCCAAAATATATATTTTTCAATACTGGTTCCGCCTAGATCTATGCAATAGGCTTGTAGTGAGAATAGCACTCCAGCCACAGTATAGCGTTAATTTCGACACCTGCCCACTAGGGTAAGCTATATAAATAGTCTCATCTGTCATTCTTTCTACGTCTAGTTTCTTAGAAATTTTTTGCCACACATTTCTTGTCCACCTTTAATGGTGTTAAAGATGGGGTTTCGTTTGCCATATTTGCAGATTATCAGGTGATTATATGTCCAAGTTAGGTTTATACTCACAAATTGTGCAAAACACGCGGCGATACACGGAAAAGCCCATCTGCAGATCTGTGTGAAGTCATATTCTGGAATTCCCATGCGATTTTGCCATGCGGTGCGGAAAAAATCGAACATGTGTATGGAAATGATACATGGATTTAAAGAAGGCTGGATAATATGGCACCCGCGCGGGTTAAACCTTACCAATGGAAAAGGGCCCTCACTTTGCAAGTAAGTAGATACTGCTTTTTGGCTTAGCACAGCAGGAATATCATCTGTAGAATATTGGTTTCCTGTAGACACTGGTAGAGGTAGCTTATTTAGGCCTATATAGAGCATGCATAATTATAATATATCAATCATATCAAGTAACCTTTCCATAAATATCCTGGGCAGGTAACAAGAACTGTCACACAGTTACTGTTGTAGCCGTTTATTAAAAAAATATGCATGTTCACTGCAATTATGCTACACTGCTTTTTGAAATCAACAATTTACATTTATGCATGTTTATATCACTCTTGGTTCTTTTGAAAACACTGTGTTAGCGGGTATTATATATGCCTCTGGTTGGTGATCGTACACATGGTACAGTGGAACCACTTGTGACCCGCCACGCGAAAAGGTCAAAAGGTCTTTAGTTCAAAATTCTCCAAATTTATTGTTAATATGATAGCCGTGTCCTTTCAGTTTGGATAACTGAAAGAATTTTTGAAAAATATTCATAACTTTTTGTTTTATGACATTTTTAATATTTTAAAATTAGTTATGTAATCATTAAATTCGAATTTTAAATGACGTCATAAATAATTGTATTAAACCCGCGGGCAGGTACCTTCTCGCATGGCGGGTAATTGTAATAAGCCCGCGGTGAGGTACCTTCTCGCATGGCGGGTCACATTAAATTTTTATATGTCATAAATTCACTCACATGATATAAATATGAAACCTTAATTGTATGAATCAGCTAACTTAGCATTGTATGAATTAGGTATTATTATAAGTGGCTTCCTATATATAATATAATGTGATTACAAACTATTTAAATTGTGTTCTGCTTTAAATGATGAGCTCCAAAATAACGTGACGAGCTGTCACACTATCCTATTAGCAGGTTATGACTTTGGGAATCACCAAATCCTGTAGATCTTTTAGATTGTAGATTTTTTTTTTTTTTTTTTAGGGCGGGGGCCCTAGTGTAGTGGTTAGCACCGCTGCCTTTCACGCCAGAGTCCGGGGTTCGTTTCCCGGTCTCGGCGGTTTGAAAGAAACAAAATTGTTTCTTCCCCATCCACGTGTGAAAGTTAGTATTGTGGGGAGCCTCCGTGACCGAGAGGTAGCGTACTCGACCTCAGACCGCCAGGGCTCGAATTTCGAATCCTGTGTCTGGAGGACAGTGTCATCTCAATCATCTCACCATCCTCAGGAGGTTCTCCTGGCCCAGTTTAGCCTATATGTGCACAAAGGTGGCCTAAAGCCCGATTCATTTCATTTGTAGATCTTTTATAGGCCAATCACTCACATTTGCAAATACGATATATTACAAGCTGTGTAACATGTACACAATTACATATTTTGTTTATTTAATGCTAGTTTTTTTAATCACATCTCTTAGATACAGTAGTGTACTACAAATACACAACTGAACGTCTTGTTTATCATGATTATGTAATTATATTCTTAGGCTTTACATATTATTTACACAATAATCAGCCTACATCTGTTCATACCTTGTTTTGAGAAAAGTTGTTGTACGGTAAACAAAATTTGACGCTAAGCTTGATGTCATTATTTACTGGTAATTTAATTAAACATCTGGCCTTTATTTGGAAATAATGAAACCCGCGCTCACAATCAACTTCAACGTAGGCCTATCTGGCCAAATTCATGGTTGTGCGAATAATGTGTTGTGCTTGATGGGATTCAAGTTTAAGTAACCTTATATGACTTCAGACTTCAGATAACACACTGGTAATAAATAGTCTACCCGTCTAAACTATAGTTGTACTTATATTTATTATCAGTGCAAGTTAAAAACCGTCAGCTACTACAAATTATATATCATATATTACATATAATTCTATATTGCTGGATTCAGGCTAACACAGCTGCGGCACCAAGCATTATTATCCAAATACATGCACGCATAGAGTCACTTCCTCCCTGATGGGCTGAAACCGGATCTTTCTCGTCCGCAATCGTGTCACCTTTAAAAAGAATGATAATATTAGTTTTGTGCATATTTAAAATATATCATCACAGACTACTCAAATAAATGAATATTATTGGATACTTTAAAAAGTTAGATAAGTCAATTTTACTTGCTTTTGTGGTAAAATTGCGTTTTATATCTTCCTCGATGTTTTATATTTTTCTCATTTTGCATAACACAGATACACTACCGATACTGTTATTATAATCATATTATGATAAAAAATATATTGATAGGCTGCTGTTCATAAAACCAATACTGTCACCTTCTTCATCGTTCTTGTCGCCTTGATCTTCGGCATCAACATCTTGTACGTCACTTCCTTCGTGCTCGTCTTTGTCTTCTGTGTCAATGTCATGATTTTCATCTCTATCACGATCATCTGTTGTGGGATCATCTTTGTCATCATGTTCATTGTCATCAGTATCATCCGTGCCAATGTCTTCTCCATCAATGGTACCCACTGTTACCTCCTCCTCTTCAGGGAGAGCTTCGGGTACAGGTTGTTCACGTCCTGATGGTGGTGGTGGTGGTTCTTGTAATCCTGTGGCTGGTACATCAGGTACACAATCCCCGGTAAGCTGCGGACACTGCGTAGCTGCATTTGATTCGTCTACACCTGGGCGTCAAAAAGGAAACAAGAGTGATTCTATTGGTATGAAGGTCAATCAATCAATCAATCAATCAATCAATCAATCAATCAATCAATCAATCAATCAATCAATCAATCAATCAATCAATCAATCAATCAATCAATCAATCAATCAATAAATCAATAAATCAATCAATCAATCAATCAATCAATCAATCAATCAATCAACCAGTGAATTTTCCTATGATTTGAGGTGTGCTCAAAATAAACGAACATATTCAAGGTTGAAGTGTAACATAGACCACTGTAGACGCGGTGATATGAGGGAGTTGCATGTATATTTTTCGAGCAAATATATTTCGTCAAAATTCACCATTATGTGGCGCATATACTACATTGCTACCTCTTTCTGGCTTACCAGTTGGATATTTTTGTTCCAGTCCACAAGCCATTAATGCTTGTCCTATCACTTCAGGGGTCATTGGATACGCTTGATGGTCGTTATGTGAAATGAAGCCATTTTCTGGGTATCCCATTATAAGATAATCCTTGTTCCTTTCCATGTCCACCATGGAACATCTTCCTGGTGTCACACCTGGTCAAAAAAAGAAATTGTGAACTCTTAAATCGAACAATCAAAATCGACGGGTTTTCTTAAATATCATCGAACTCCCAGCTTTAAGCATTTGTGTTATTCTTAAAAATACATAGTAACTAGACTTCAAATCAAAATAAATGACATGCATTATAAGTCTGATATATAAGTACATATGATTCTCACCACTTCAAAAATCAAAGATCAAATATGGTCATATATATAGACTATGGTTTATAATTTACAATAATCCCGTACGTATATAGACTTAACTATAGGGCCTATAACACGGCTGATTATACCCAAATTATGTATCAATCTTTTGCGACGGAAGCCCAAGCTGCTGCATAGTTGTAACTTTGCTTGTTCAATTGAGCCTTGAGGAAGTGAGTGGGTATAAGAAAGGACAAACATAGGGGAGGGGGGGGGGGGATCATCCCTCCCAATATTAGCACGGCCAAAATTTCTTAAAAATATGTGTTGAAATGATACCCGACCAAGAATTTGTCACTATCAGTCCTTTTTAGTATATGACTGCATCACTCATAAGGTTGAAATTGATAAAAAGTGAATATTCTCAGTATTTTTTGCCAGTTTGACCTTTACATGACCTTGATGTGACCTTTACATGACCTTAGTGTCAGGTACCAGTAAAGAAGCACAACTCCTTCCCATGTTAATATTTGCTCTTAAGCTGAGATACTGCTGGTGTCTTCAAAATATTTTGATATTTTTTCAACCCTCCCCCCCCTCCCCAAGAATTCAGCGGTGGGGATGCAGTTGTGCGCTGTGGGGATGCAGTTGTGCACAGGATTTCAGCGTTAAAAGGGTTAATATTAGGTATTAATTTTATGACACTGTTGTATGTCACTTTTTTAAATTTAGATGATCTTTGAAGTTATAATTGTAGACTTACATTTTTGGAAATTTTGAATTTTTAACATGACAAAAAAATTAATTAGTAAGTATGAATAAAGGAGATTAATTAGAGCCATTAGAAGTGAAGTTAACAAAAGAGAAGAGGGAACAATAGTCCTGGAGCCAAGTGGCACATTTTTAGCGAGGGTGGACATTCTGAAACCCAGCAGTAAGTGAGACATTCAAGATTTGAAATAAAAATATAAAACCAGAAAACCCCGCCAAAATTAACGATCTTATGCCTTCAAAATGACATATCATCACCGGAAATTCACCTGCAGGAACATTTAAACACTCAAAATGTGTAGACCCTGTGACCAAATGAGAAGAATATAAATATAATTGAATAAAGTTCAAGGTCACTGGAGGTCAAGATATGGAATAATATGACCCCTGTCCAAAATTAAGCGCCCCTAAGAATTAAAACGTCTCCAATTTTAAAAGGAATACAAATTTTCTTAACTAGTGTTTTCTTTTAGTGAAGTATATCTTATAAAAGGTTGTTTAGAAACATTAGGGGTGATCAAATATTGTATTGGTACCATCAGAGCCACATTCAATATTAGTAATATTAGTACAATTCCAGAAATCCGACATAATTTCATTTTTTTCGGGATTTTTAGAATATTTCACATTTAATGATGACCAACAGCATCAATTAAACCCTCAAACTGACGCAGTAGACCCTGTGATAAGGTGAAAAAAAGGTTGGATAAAGTTCAAGGTCACAACAGGTCAAGATGTGGCATATCGTGATCCTTGATCAAATTTCAGCTCCCCTGATAATTAAAACGTTTCCAATTTTCAGGGGAATTTCAATTTGCTCATTAAGTGCTCTATTTTATTATTATATGTGTTATAAAAGTTTTTTTAAGAAACAATAGGTATGATCAAATATTGTATCTGTATCATCAGAGTAATACTAGTAGGCCTACACTCGGCATAATTTGTAGAAAAGCGTTATAATTTTTACAGGATTTGGAATATTTGATAATTAAAGATAATGCTATGTACCCTTATAAACAGTAACGTGGTAATTAGAAATTTTAAATAACGCAAGCCAATAACATTGAAGGCCTGTCCTTTAACCCCCCCCCCCCCAATACACAGACTACAGCATCTGAGCCAAAATGCATGGCTGAGGAAATCTCTTTGAAATTTTCAGTTTCTAGTGTCCTGTTACTCCTGTACATCAGCCTCTCAGCAAAAAATGCGTTCACCATCCACAACGCATCACAACATCAAAACATTTTGGAGTCAAAATGCTAATGCCCCAGTCACACTGTACGGTTGGGCCGTCCCAGCGGCTCCGGAGGACCCCGGAAGCCGTACCGAGGTGAAGCTGGGTTACCCGGGATTGAACCTGACCGACACCGGGGTGATCCGGGATCACCGTGGGCATCCTGCATGCGCCGGGACGCTCGAAAAAAGTTTTGCGGCCCGTCCCGGATCCCTCCCGGTGTTTTCGTTCCGGGATAGCACCGGGAAATCCCCGAGAAGGTGCCGGGATCACCGGGACCACCCGGGAAAGTGTTTCCATTACGGTACCAAACCGGTTGACCCCGGTGGTCCCGGATGTTGATTACGGTAATCATGAATCGGCCTGGTCACCACGGTTCACTAGGGTTCACTACGGTGCACTAGGGTTGGGTACGGTTGACCGGGGTGTGGCATTACGGAAGCATCTCGGTAGGCCCCGGTTGACTTCGGGTGTTCGCCGGGGGGGGGGGGGGGGTCCGGCAGCGACCAGAAGCATCCCGGTGTATCGCCGGTGGCACCTCGGTGGTTACGGTTGGTACCGGTTGGTTTCGGCGTAATTAGTACGGATGGTCACGGAGCTGAACGGTGATCACGGAATTTCTGGAGCGGGGGTATATAAAGCGCGAAACTTATCATGCATTTCATTATGCAACTTTAACTTTGACGGTGAACATCTTCCAGATTTTGTTCAGGAGAACCCTACAACCAAGAAACACATCATGGACATGTTCAGCCGGAACGTCCGACATCTGCACTTGTACGATGGGCAGTTGAGATTGGCCATGCACCAGAGAGCGACCAACATGCTTATCGCTCGAGTCCTTCTCAATCACCTTTTCAACCAATGTATATATGTGCGACCTTCGCATAATCCGCCCCTCCCTCCAAGAATATTTTTCAGTTCTGGGTCGAGTGGTGGATTCTCTGCGATACACATGTAATATAGTTTCTACAAAGAGGGGGCATATTCAGTGACTGGGGGGTGGATCCTAGGAAATTCGCATATAGTTGTAGAAAGGGGAGGAGGGATATATTCTGAGAGGGAAGGGGTGTAAATTCTGGGAGGGGTAGATTCTGGGAGGGTTGCACATATAAATTTGTTAAAAAGGGGGATATATTCTGGGAGAGAGGGGTAGATTCTGGAAGGGTCACATAATATGATAGTTGTTGAAAAGGAGGGTATATTTTGGAAGGGGGGGGGGATTATGGGAGGGTCGCATATGGTTGTTGAAAAGAAGGGTATATTATTCTGGGATATGTATATAAATGTATATAAATTTGCTGAAAAGGGGGATATTCTGGGAGCGAGGGGAATATTCTCGGAGGGTCGCATATAGTTGTTGAAAAGGGGGGTATATTCTGGGAGGGACGTGTAGATTATGGGAGCCGTATACACTTCACATAATCACAATAAAGGGGGGTAGATCCTGAGAGAAAGGGGCAGATTCTGGGAGCCACTGTAATCTACATCAGGGGTATAGTTCAGGATCTACTCCGGGGTAGATTTTGGGGCGCCCACAATAGACCCGGGTAAAATCTGGGAGAGGGTATATTTTCAGACTTTAGATCGGTATTCTTTTCTACTCCAAACCACGCCCACTCCACATTTCCTCAGTAGGTAACGTGACTGAATGACGTGTCTGATTGGTCCGGAGTCCGGAGTACAATGATAATTGGGTCTATATGATGATGATATTATAATCCTGTGGCTCTTTTCTGATACAGGCCAGTTCAACAAGCAGTACACTGTGGCACAACGCTGACTGGCTTGATGTTTTTTTCAAATGTTGGCAACGTTGGCCCAATATCAACTCATAGTAGACCATTACTATAAAACGAAATGTGAGATTTCAGGTGAGAATGCATCTTGAAAAATTTAGACTCAATCAAATTCAAAATGGCCGCTCATCGGCCATTATTTATTTTCACATGGCCGATATTTGGTAAACCGTGCTTGACCATTGCTATAAAACAAAATGTGAGTTTTCGGGGGAGGATGCACCTTGGAAATTTTTAATTATATCGAATTCAAAATGTCCTACAGTCGGCATCATTTACCTCGATAGGCCTGATATCAGGTAAACCGTGCTAGATAGCTAGACCATTACTATAAAACAAAATGTGACGTTCCAAGAGAGGATGCATTTTGAAAAATTTCGACTCAATCAAATTCCAAATGGCCCCCGGCCATTATTTACTTTCAATTTATATTTGAAAGCACGTATTTATGTTTCCACATGAACTGTGGATAAAAAAATGTAATTTCTACAACGCATATTCTGTGAAACTCAAAAACCTAGACCTGCAATGTTTTTACCTAGTAATATAATACAATGAAGTATGGGGAGGGGGACTTATAAAACATTCTTTTCACCGAGTAGCCATTCAAAAGGGTTTTGGATCATATAAAATGAAGAGATCTATGCCATGATTATGTTGGGACAAAATAGTAATGTCAATATAATATACAATATTGTAGTAAAATAGGCCTACCATAATATCACACCCGAAGGCTAAGATGTGCCATGTAGGCATATGGCATTATAATGTCACTATAAGTTAGCATAATGTCTTGATCATAATAAACTAATTTTACAACCATCAAATACCATACATGATTTGTAACAAAATCATCTTGACCAAACGATAAACACCATTTGAAGGGTTACATCTCAAATATCCAGAAATCATATCGTCCCATTATAATAGTAGGCCTATACAACATAGTGACATTGTGATGTCATTAATAAGATGCAATATCTTTACAATCAAGTGCAAAATTGTTGTACTATTCATATCGGGGCATTATCATAATAGGCTTCAAAACCAAATATATTACAGACCCCCCCCCCCCATTTCGCAAATTTTTAGGGGTCACATCACCGTCTAGGGGCAACAGTTTAAAAGATAGAGTAATGACTGGTGGTGGTAAACCGCTTAAAGTAGGGGATATTTTACATATTTCGGCGTCAGTGACAAATGCGTCACCAACCAAAATTGTTCAATAGCCTCCAATTAGTTGATTTCTGAAGAGTTTAGGTTTGGATCCATACAAGACCAGTCCAATATCAGCTACTAGAGCAGTTGTTTAAAAAATTTAATGCGATACGTGCGGATGACGGCCATCACGGATTTTTGCGGAAGGGGACTATAAAATGCTAGAATAACTTCAGAAATGTATTTGTATGTTAAAATTAGTGGGAAAAGACACCTAGCACAATATTCTTTGGTGAATGGTTCATACGTTATGGGGCAATATATGGCGGTGGCGGCCATTTGGGATTTTCTCTAATATAACATTCCCCCTAACCGCTATCCCACCTTACATTTTTGGTAATTTCCATACTCATACCCATTCAAATCAGTTAAAATTAGTTTTCTAAGATTTTTTCACACATTGGCTAATATATGGGCTAATTTTGGGCTAATGCACACCGAGGGGGGGGGGGGTGGATTATTTTTAAATAAATATTTTGTGACTGAATTTCCATTAAATAAATAATTGTCTCAAAAACATTTTGTAAAAAAAATTACCCCCCTCCCCCAGTATCATATTTTGCTTCAGGCAGAACGCGAAATAAATAAAATATTGCAGACAGGAGGTGACATGAATAATTTGTCCTGTTTAAAAACTCCAGCCCCCCCCCCCCCCCTAGTAATTGCATGATGGCCCCCTAAGGCTACGTTTCCATAGGTAAGGTTTTTTGGACTCCCGCGGGTCCTGTGCAGGTACCCGCGCGGGTTGTCTGTTTCCATTGGTGCGTTTTTTATATAAATCCGCATGTGACACCCGCGCGGATAATAGTAATCTCCTTGGTGATGGACCAGGTGGTGATGATGATGATGGTGGTTGGTAATTGTGTTAGTGATGTTGGTGATGGTGGTTGCGATGGTGGTGCTGGTGGTGATGGTGTTGGTTTTGTTGGTAGTGTGGTAGTGGTGATGGTGGTGGTGATGGTGGTGGTGCTGGTGATTGTGTTGGTGATGATGGTGGTGGTGATGGTGGTGTTGGCGGTGTCGGTGATAGTGTTGTTGGTGTTGATGGTGATGATGATGGTGATGGTGGTTGTGATGGTGGTGATGACGATGGTGGTAATGATGGTGATGTGATTGTGTTGGTGGTGATGATGGTGGTGGTGGTGATGGTTATGATGGTTATGATTGTGCTGGTGGTGGTGGTTTTGCTGCTGCTGCTGCTGGTGGTGATGATGATGGTGGTGATGGTAGTGCATGGTGATGATGCCAATAACGGTTGGTGATGATGCCATTGATGGTGCTGTTGTTGGCGATGATGATGATGATGGTGGTTGAGGCGCCCTTAACTGGGGCACATGCAAGTGTCTGGTATAGTGCGGGTGCACGTTCTTTTATTTCTTCCAAACTGTTTTAAAAGTCTGCTAAATTCGCCAAAATATATATTTTTCAATACTGGTTCCGCCTAGATCTATGCAATAGGCTTGTAGTGAGAATAGCACTCCAGCCACAGTATAGCGTTAATTTCGACACCTGCCCACTAGGGTAAGCTATATAAATAGTCTCACCTGTCATTCTTTCTACGTCTAGTTTCTTAGAAATTTTTTGCCACACATTTCTTGTCCACCTTTAATGGTGTTAAAGATGGGGTTTCGTTTGCCATATTTGCAGATTATCAGGTGATTATATGTCCAAGTTAGGTTTATACTCACAAATTGTGCAAAACACGCGGCGATACACGGAAAAGCCCATCTGCAGATCTGTGTGAAGTCATATTCTGGAATTCCCATGCGATTTTGCCATGCGGTGCGGAAAAAATCGAACATGTGTATGGAAATGATACATGGATTTAAAGAAGGCTGGATAATATGGCACCCGCGCGGGTTAAACCTTACCAATGGAAAAGGGCCCTCACTTTGCAAGTAAGTAGATACTGCTTTTTGGCTTAGCACAGCAGGAATATCATCTGTAGAATATTGGTTTCCTGTAGACACTGGTAGAGGTAGCTTATTTAGGCCTATATAGAGCATGCATAATTATAATATATCAATCATATCAAGTAACCTTTCCATAAATATCCTGGGCAGGTAACAAGAACTGTCACACAGTTACTGTTGTAGCCGTTTATTAAAAAAATATGCATGTTCACTGCAATTATGCTACACTGCTTTTTGAAATCAACAATTTACATTTATGCATGTTTATATCACTCTTGGTTCTTTTGAAAACACTGTGTTAGCGGGTATTATATATGCCTCTGGTTGGTGATCGTACACATGGTACAGTGGAACCACTTGTGACCCGCCACGCGAAAAGGTCAAAAGGTCTTTAGTTCAAAATTCTCCAAATTTATTGTTAATATGATAGCCGTGTCCTTTCAGTTTGGATAACTGAAAGAATTTTTGAAAAATATTCATAACTTTTTGTTTTATGACATTTTTAATATTTTAAAATTAGTTATGTAATCATTAAATTCGAATTTTAAATGACGTCATAAATAATTGTATTAAACCCGCGGGCAGGTACCTTCTCGCATGGCGGGTAATTGTAATAAGCCCGCGGTGAGGTACCTTCTCGCATGGCGGGTCACATTAAATTTTTATATGTCATAAATTCACTCACATGATATAAATATGAAACCTTAATTGTATGAATCAGCTAACTTAGCATTGTATGAATTAGGTATTATTATAAGTGGCTTCCTATATATAATATAATGTGATTACAAACTATTTAAATTGTGTTCTGCTTTAAATGATGAGCTCCAAAATAACGTGACGAGCTGTCACACTATCCTATTAGCAGGTTATGACTTTGGGAATCACCAAATCCTGTAGATCTTTTAGATTGTAGATTTTTTTTTTTTTTTCTTAGGGCGGGGGCCCTAGTGTAGTGGTTAGCACCGCTGCCTTTCACGCCAGAGTCCGGGGTTCGTTTCCCGGTCTCGGCGGTTTGAAAGAAACAAAATTGTTTCTTCCCCATCCACGTGTGAAAGTTAGTATTGTGGGGAGCCTCCGTGACCGAGAGGTAGCGTACTCGACCTCAGACCGCCAGGGCTCGAATTTCGAATCCTGTGTCTGGAGGACAGTGTCATCTCAATCATCTCACCATCCTCAGGAGGTTCTCCTGGCCCAGTTTAGCCTATATGTGCACAAAGGTGGCCTAAAGCCCGATTCATTTCATTTGTAGATCTTTTATAGGCCAATCACTCACATTTGCAAATACGATATATTACAAGCTGTGTAACATGTACACAATTACATATTTTGTTTATTTAATGCTAGTTTTTTTAATCACATCTCTTAGATACAGTAGTGTACTACAAATACACAACTGAACGTCTTGTTTATCATGATTATGTAATTATATTCTTAGGCTTTACATATTATTTACACAATAATCAGCCTACATCTGTTCATACCTTGTTTTGAGAAAAGTTGTTGTACGGTAAACAAAATTTGACGCTAAGCTTGATGTCATTATTTACTGGTAATTTAATTAAACATCTGGCCTTTATTTGGAAATAATGAAACCCGCGCTCACAATCAACTTCAACGTAGGCCTATCTGGCCAAATTCATGGTTGTGCGAATAATGTGTTGTGCTTGATGGGATTCAAGTTTAAGTAACCTTATATGACTTCAGACTTCAGATAACACACTGGTAATAAATAGTCTACCCGTCTAAACTATAGTTGTACTTATATTTATTATCAGTGCAAGTTAAAAACCGTCAGCTACTACAAATTATATATCATATATTACATATAATTCTATATTGCTGGATTCAGGCTAACACAGCTGCGGCACCAAGCATTATTATCCAAATACATGCACGCATAGAGTCACTTCCTCCCTGATGGGCTGAAACCGGATCTTTCTCGTCCGCAATCGTGTCACCTTTAAAAAGAATGATAATATTAGTTTTGTGCATATTTAAAATATATCATCACAGACTACTCAAATAAATGAATATTATTGGATACTTTAAAAAGTTAGATAAGTCAATTTTACTTGCTTTTGTGGTAAAATTGCGTTTTATATCTTCCTCGATGTTTTATATTTTTCTCATTTTGCATAACACAGATACACTACCGATACTGTTATTATAATCATATTATGATAAAAAATATATTGATAGGCTGCTGTTCATAAAACCAATACTGTCACCTTCTTCATCGTTCTTGTCGCCTTGATCTTCGGCATCAACATCTTGTACGTCACTTCCTTCGTGCTCGTCTTTGTCTTCTGTGTCAATGTCATGATTTTCATCTCTATCACGATCATCTGTTGTGGGATCATCTTTGTCATCATGTTCATTGTCATCAGTATCATCCGTGCCAATGTCTTCTCCATCAATGGTACCCACTGTTACCTCCTCCTCTTCAGGGAGAGCTTCGGGTACAGGTTGTTCACGTCCTGATGGTGGTGGTGGTGGTTCTTGTAATCCTGTGGCTGGTACATCAGGTACACAATCCCCGGTAAGCTGCGGACACTGCGTAGCTGCATTTGATTCGTCTACACCTGGGCGTCAAAAAGGAAACAAGAGTGATTCTATTGGTATGAAGGTCAATCAATCAATCAATCAATCAATCAATCAATCAATCAATCAATCAATCAATCAATCAATCAATCAATCAATCAATCAATAAATCAATAAATCAATCAATCAATCAATCAATCAATCAATCAATCAACCAGTGAATTTTCCTATGATTTGAGGTGTGCTCAAAATAAACGAACATATTCAAGGTTGAAGTGTAACATAGACCACTGTAGACGCGGTGATATGAGGGAGTTGCATGTATATTTTTCGAGCAAATATATTTCGTCAAAATTCACCATTATGTGGCGCATATACTACATTGCTACCTCTTTCTGGCTTACCAGTTGGATATTTTGGTTCCAGTCCACAAGCCATTAATGCTTGTCCTATCACTTCAGGGGTCATTGGATACGCTTGATGGTCGTTATGTGAAATGAAGCCATTTTCTGGGTATCCCATTATAAGATAATCCTTGTTCCTTTCCATGTCCACCATGGAACATCTTCCTGGTGTCACACCTGGTCAAAAAAAGAAATTGTGAACTCTTAAATCGAACAATCAAAATCGACGGGTTTTCTTAAATATCATCGAACTCCCAGCTTTAAGCATTTGTGTTATTCTTAAAAATACATAGTAACTAGACTTCAAATCAAAATAAATGACATGCATTATAAGTCTGATATATAAGTACATATGATTCTCACCACTTCAAAAATCAAAGATCAAATATGGTCATATATATAGACTATGGTTTATAATTTACAATAATCCCGTACGTATATAGACTTAACTATAGGGCCTATAACACGGCTGATTATACCCAAATTATGTATCAATCTTTTGCGACGGAAGCCCAAGCTGCTGCATAGTTGTAACTTTGCTTGTTCAATTGAGCCTTGAGGAAGTGAGTGGGTATAAGAAAGGACAAACATAGGGGAGGGGGGGGGGGGGGGTATCATCCCTCCCAATATTAGCACGGCCAAAATTTCTTAAAAATATGTGTTGAAATGATACCCGACCAAGAATTTGTCACTATCAGTCCTTTTTAGTATATGACTGCATCACTCATAAGGTTGAAATTGATAAAAAGTGAATATTCTCAGTATTTTTTGCCAGTTTGACCTTTACATGACCTTGATGTGACCTTTACATGACCTTAGTGTCAGGTACCAGTAAAGAAGCACAACTCCTTCCCATGTTAATATTTGCTCTTAAGCTGAGATACTGCTGGTGTCTTCAAAATATTTTGATATTTTTTCAACCCTCCCCCCCCCTCCCCAAGAATTCAGCGGTGGGGATGCAGTTGTGCGCTGTGGGGATGCAGTTGTGCACAGGATTTCAGCGTTAAAAGGGTTAATATTAGGTATTAATTTTATGACACTGTTGTATGTCACTTTTTTAAATTTAGATGATCTTTGAAGTTATAATTGTAGACTTACATTTTTGGAAATTTTGAATTTTTAACATGACAAAAAAATTAATTAGTAAGTATGAATAAAGGAGATTAATTAGAGCCATTAGAAGTGAAGTTAACAAAAGAGAAGAGGGAACAATAGTCCTGGAGCCAAGTGGCACATTTTTAGCGAGGGTGGACATTCTGAAACCCAGCAGTAAGTGAGACATTCAAGATTTGAAATAAAAATATAAAACCAGAAAACCCCGCCAAAATTAACGATCTTATGCCTTCAAAATGACATATCATCACCGGAAATTCACCTGCAGGAACATTTAAACACTCAAAATGTGTAGACCCTGTGACCAAATGAGAAGAATATAAATATAATTGAATAAAGTTCAAGGTCACTGGAGGTCAAGATATGGAATAATATGACCCCTGTCCAAAATTAAGCGCCCCTAAGAATTAAAACGTCTCCAATTTTAAAAGGAATACAAATTTTCTTAACTAGTGTTTTCTTTTAGTGAAGTATATCTTATAAAAGGTTGTTTAGAAACATTAGGGGTGATCAAATATTGTATTGGTACCATCAGAGCCACATTCAATATTAGTAATATTAGTACAATTCCAGAAATCCGACATAATTTCATTTTTTTCGGGATTTTTAGAATATTTCACATTTAATGATGACCAACAGCATCAATTAAACCCTCAAACTGACGCAGTAGACCCTGTGATAAGGTGAAAAAAAGGTTGGATAAAGTTCAAGGTCACAACAGGTCAAGATGTGGCATATCGTGATCCTTGATCAAATTTCAGCTCCCCTGATAATTAAAACGTTTCCAATTTTCAGGGGAATTTCAATTTGCTCATTAAGTGCTCTATTTTATTATTATATGTGTTATAAAAGTTTTTTTAAGAAACAATAGGTATGATCAAATATTGTATCTGTATCATCAGAGTAATACTAGTAGGCCTACACTCGGCATAATTTGTAGAAAAGCGTTATAATTTTTACAGGATTTGGAATATTTGATAATTAAAGATAATGCTATGTACCCTTATAAACAGTAACGTGGTAATTAGAAATTTTAAATAACGCAAGCCAATAACATTGAAGGCCTGTCCTTTAACCCCTCCCCCCCCTCCCCCAATACACAGACTACAGCATCTGAGCCAAAATGCATGGCTGAGGAAATCTCTTTGAAATTTTCAGTTTCTAGTGTCCTGTTACTCCTGTACATCAGCCTCTCAGCAAAAAATGCGTTCACCATCCACAACGCATCACAACATCAAAACATTTTGGAGTCAAAATGCTAATGCCCCAGTCACACTGTACGGTTGGGCCGTCCCAGCGGCTCCGGAGGACCCCGGAAGCCGTACCGAGGTGAAGCTGGGTTACCCGGGATTGAACCTGACCGACACCGGGGTGATCCGGGATCACCGTGGGCATCCTGCATGCGCCGGGACGCTCGAAAAAAGTTTTGCGGCCCGTCCCGGATCCCTCCCGGTGTTTTCGTTCCGGGATAGCACCGGGAAATCCCCGAGAAGGTGCCGGGATCACCGGGACCACCCGGGAAAGTGTTTCCATTACGGTACCAAACCGGTTGACCCCGGTGGTCCCGGATGTTGATTACGGTAATCATGAATCGGCCTGGTCACCACGGTTCACTAGGGTTCACTACGGTGCACTAGGGTTGGGTACGGTTGACCGGGGTGTGGCATTACGGAAGCATCTCGGTAGGCCCCGGTTGACTCCGGGTGTTCGCCGGGGGGGGGGGGGGTCCGGCAGCGACCAGAAGCATCCCGGTGTATCGCCGGTGGCACCTCGGTGGTTACGGTTGGTACCGGTTGGTTTCGGCGTAATTAGTACGGATGGTCACGGAGCTGAACGGTGATCACGGAATTTCTGGAGCGGGGGTATATAAAGCGCGAAACTTATCATGCATTTCATTATGCAACTTTAACTTTGACGGTGAACATCTTCCAGATTTTGTTCAGGAGAACCCTACAACCAAGAAACACATCATGGACATGTTCAGCCGGAACGTCCGACATCTGCACTTGTACGATGGGCAGTTGAGATTGGCCATGCACCAGAGAGCGACCAACATGCTTATCGCTCGAGTCCTTCTCAATCACCTTTTCAACCAATGTATATATGTGCGACCTTCGCATAATCCGCCCCTCCCTCCAAGAATATTTTTCAGTTCTGGGTCGAGTGGTGGATTCTCTGCGATACACATGTAATATAGTTTCTACAAAGAGGGGGCATATTCAGTGACTGGGGGGTGGATCCTAGGAAATTCGCATATAGTTGTAGAAAGGGGAGGAGGGATATATTCTGAGAGGGAAGGGGTGTAAATTCTGGGAGGGGTAGATTCTGGGAGGGTTGCACATATAAATTTGTTAAAAAGGGGGATATATTCTGGGAGAGAGGGGTAGATTCTGGAAGGGTCACATAATATGATAGTTGTTGAAAAGGAGGGTATATTTTGGAAGGGGGGGGGATTATGGGAGGGTCGCATATGGTTGTTGAAAAGAAGGGTATATTATTCTGGGATATGTATATAAATGTATATAAATTTGCTGAAAAGGGGGATATTCTGGGAGCGAGGGGAATATTCTCGGAGGGTCGCATATAGTTGTTGAAAAGGGGGGTATATTCTGGGAGGGACGTGTAGATTATGGGAGCCGTATACACTTCACATAATCACAATAAAGGGGGGTAGATCCTGAGAGAAAGGGGCAGATTCTGGGAGCCACTGTAATCTACATCAGGGGTATAGTTCAGGATCTACTCCGGGGTAGATTTTGGGGCGCCCACAATAGACCCGGGTAAAATCTGGGAGAGGGTATATTTTCAGACTTTAGATCGGTATTCTTTTCTACTCCAAACCACGCCCACTCCACATTTCCTCAGTAGGTAACGTGACTGAATGACGTGTCTGATTGGTCCGGAGTCCGGAGTACAATGATAATTGGGTCTATATGATGATGATATTATAATCCTGTGGCTCTTTTCTGATACAGGCCAGTTCAACAAGCAGTACACTGTGGCACAACGCTGACTGGCTTGATGTTTTTTTCAAATGTTGGCAACGTTGGCCCAATATCAACTCATAGTAGGGCAGATATCGGGCCCTGTTACACTCTAGGGAGAAGGTTCATGCATATTAATCTACTGTGACGTCAGAATTATCAACTATGTGATTTGATTGGTAGTTCCCCATTTCCCCGTCCAATCACGTGTCACCACTGCATACATGACGTGATTGGCTAAAAAATCTCGTACTTTCTCTCAACGTCCGCGTGAAAACACGAGAATTTGTTTCAAATTGTTTTATTCATGGTTGCCGAATTACGCATAAGTTAGCCAAACAAAGCGAGATATAAAGACGAAATTCCCGCATTTCTTATATTGGACATGCATGTCCGAAAGAAAGCCAAAATAAAATTAAAGATTTTTTGATGATTTCAGCCTGATTGTGTCGCCTTAAACTAGAAAACAAAAGGAAATATCATGTATAATAATAATTATGTCACGATCACAGGTTCGGCCTGCAGGACCGACACAACATTTTGGCACACATCCAAATGCCGAAGGGGTAATTATGGTCTAGTCACCAAGAAAATAAACAATAAATACAAAAAATCACGTCATGTAATAATAACATTAGCCTGACGACGTGACTGAAAAGTGTTGATGTTGAATTAGATAATTATGTAAAAATACAGCCCATGTCCAAGGAATATGAATAATACTAAATACACCCCGGGTAGCTCCGTGATGCATCCACAACCGGGGTCCTCCGGAAATACACCGGCCCCATACCGGGGCGGACCGAGCTCATCCGGGAACACCGGGAAGACGCCGGGCGGACACAGGGAACCCCCGGGAGGAACCGGGATTTTCCAGGATGTTTTCTCCCGGGATGATACCCGGATCAGCCCCGGAACAACCGGGCCTACCGGGATGACACCGGGGTGGAGGTAAAACAATTCTGAGTCTTTCCGGACCACCCAGGATCTCCAACATTTCGCTCAACCGGGGCCACCGCGGTCCTCCGGAGCCGGAGCCGCCGGGACGGCCCAACCGTACAGTGTGACTGTTGCATGACCGTATCAAACGCGAAGCCTTATAAGGAGGCTTCACGTTTGATACGGTCATACAGGTGGACTGGAGTGACGTTCAGCTCATGTATATGTTGCCTGTTCAGGTAAAACTTGAATTTAGTGCAGATTGAATAAGTTAGGTTTTTTTCTAAAATTACTCGCCAGTAACATTGATTATCACACAAATAAATCGTCACCTCGGAGCTAAAGGATCCCATCTGCCACTCTGACGAGTGTCAGATAGGATCCTTTAGCTCCGAGGCGACGAAATGCGTAGTAAGGCCGCTACCAGACAATATAAGCAAAAAAAGCTCTATGAGACTATCCCCAAAGTATCTGCCATTGGAAGCAGTCACTACACCATCTCTAGTCCAATGCTGGACAATTCAACTTAGAATGTGAGATATCGGGGAATAGTGAGCCAAATAAGTCGAAGACGCACTTTGGTCACAGAGAAACTTAATTAAAAAATGGGTTGTCAATTATGCAAGATCACTTTATACCTGCAAATAAAATAAATCAACTTTCAACACATTGTATGAGGTAACAAGACATTTGCATGTAATCAATGCGTCTCCATTGAAGTTGATCAAGGTAAAATATATTACATGGCTAGTGAATTGTTTGGACATTTCAGACATAGATCAAGGTATTAAAGAAACAGTCGATAAACAATGCCTCCGTGGAGCGCCTTTAATCCACCTAATGGTTACAGACGGACAAGTTCTACCAGTTCTGACACAATATTCCAAAACGTAATAATATTTAAGTCAATCATACCAGTCTTATTGTTTGCTACTTGTCATGAGAGGGTTCTATCATTATATGTTGCCTGTAAAATAATTATGAATTACCTCTGTATTCAACAGCTTGGTGTTGACTGTTGTGTTTAGGTTCGTTCCATCTCATTAATATGGATTGAGAACATTTTGACAGAATAAAAATCTATGCGGAGAATGGCTGAACTTGGAGTATGATGAAAAACAAAACTATGTACATGTATCAGACAAGAAAATAGATGGGGGCAAAGAACATGCACATAAATCCATGTCAACCACTAATCTGAAAGATGTGATGGTATGCTTTGTATGCATTCTGCGAAAACTCGACATGAGAGATAATTGTCTGAAGAATATGAGGAAATTGCTACAAAATGAATCTAGGTACAGTGTATGAAAATCTTAAGCTGATAAGTGTGTAGTAACCTGATCTCCGTCAGTGAATACATGCGTCTTAAACAGAGAATTGAGCGATTATAGACAGAGCACTGTTGTCCCACTGTTGTTGCAAAATCAATGAGTTTGCAACACTAAGTATGTAACATTGTAGGGAATCACGAGACTAAGGTCAGCCTTTTCCAGCGTTTAATACACATGATCATGTCGAAAATTACCTGCATCAGTTACTTTTGACCTCTTGTGATCTTGAACTTTATCCAATCTAAAAAAAAATTTCGACCTTATCATAGGATCTAAACTCGTCATTTTGAAGGTTGAAATGCTTCTGTTGGTCATCATTAAATGTGAAATATTCATAAAATCCTGGAAAGAACGAAATTATGTCGGTCTTGCGGGATTTTTTGGCAAGTTTACTAATTTTACTAATATGGGCTCTGATGGCACCAATAAAATATTTGATCACCCCTGATATTTCCAAAAAAAATATATTATACACTTCACTTGCAAAAAAACACTAAATTAAGTAATTTTTTATTCCTTTAAGAATTGGAGACGTTTTAATTCTCATGGGCGCCTAATTTTGGGCAGGGGTCATAATTATTATTTCACATAATGACTTCTGGTGACCTTGAACTTTATTCAATCATATTGATTTTTTTCATCTGGTCACAGGGTATAGGCCTACACTCGTCATTTCGATGTAGATGCAGGTGGATTTTCGATGATGATATGCCATTTTGAAACATAATTAGATCGCTAATTTTGGCAGGGTTGTCCGGTTCTGTTTTATTATACAAAATCTTGAATAACTCGTCTATTGCCGGGTTTCAGAATGTCTACCCTCGCTAAAAAATGTGCCCCAGGTGCTCTACTATCAAAAATAGTTCAGATACTTCGGGGCTATTTTTGTACGCAAACACCCCTCGACTCATGGACTACAAGAGAAGTGCAACAAACATAAACAAATTAGTTATCGAAAGATAAAGAACATCAGTTAAATGAGGCCAAATGGTACTATGAATGATAATCTTTTTTTCTTCGTTCAAATGGGAAACTATGTGAGTATGTTGAAAATATGAGAACAAAGAATTGTCAAAGATATGATATTGGGAAATATAAGTGTGGGGTGTTTTCCTCTCCTCTGGGAAAATTGATAGAGATGAGCTCCTGTATTACAACTGTGATGATCGTCAATACGCTGAAAGG
This sequence comes from Flabesymbios commensalis, assembly GCA_964017125.1. NCBI lineage: Eukaryota > Metazoa > Annelida > Polychaeta > Terebellida > Flabelligeridae > Flabesymbios > Flabesymbios commensalis. The sequence goes on along the minus strand of OZ024911.1, from coordinate 43,867,277 downwards.
CTTTTTGAGTCTCCGTCAATCAATCAATTCATAACATTTGATGTGTATTATTAATAAATAAATAAATTGAAGGCAATGGCAGCTTGGCAACAACATAGCAAGACAATACTTGTGTGGAGTAACTTGTTTGATTAGCTTGAAACGAAATGATAAAAACCTATCTGGGTCGTCACGTTGTAGGCCCATCCGGGTGGGCGGTGTGGTCGAAGCGGGTCCGTCCGGAGGTAAATATTCTCAAGAATAAATAACATGTTATTCATTATTGATATTATTGATCACTCATCAGTGAAGCAGAATGACTCTGCTAAATTACATTATCAGAAGACACACTAAAAAAATACAGCTATTAAACAGCAATACTAATGCACGTGAGAGTTCATTACACCCGTACGTTAAATCTGTATTTTCTTTCACTGACCCGATAAGTGGAGGTAGGGCCTACTATAGTCGGATTCACATTAACCGTGCTGAATGAATTTCGCCGATTTCTCAGTCAATTGTCCATCAATTTTCATGAAATTTCACACACTTTTATTTCCATTCATGTCGTGAATACCCTGACAGTTTCGCGAAGTTTTGATAAGTATTTAAGAAGTTAGACCATTTGACATGTAGTAAATAAATAAAAAAAAGTTGCCCTTTATAAACCCATTAGCTTCGTCTCAGAATTGTATTACATGTCAAATGGTCTAACTTCTAACATAATAATAATAATAATAATAATAATAATAATAATAATAATAATAATAATAATAATAATAATAATAATAATAATAATAATAATAATAATAATAATAATAATAATAATAATAATAATAATAATAATAATAATAATAATAGTAATAATAATAAAGTCTTTATTTAGCGAGGGTACAGGTATATACCACAATGTACAAAATCAATAAAAATTAAAACATACATACATGTATGTACCAACCCACTGAGCATAGCTCATCCGCCGTGCGGCCCTCATACATAAACATTAAAAAAACATTAATCGATATATACATCTATTTAAATAATATAATAATATATACATAACTCGTATAATTCATTTACTTATATAATATAAAATTGTAATAATAGCATATATTTAAATTCGTGTATATGGTAAATCATTTTGAAGTAAAACAATTTACATGATTGATTTGTATACATGGAAATAATTGATAAAATAAAATATACTTGGACATTTTTTATATTGAGGTATATTTATATAACTCAGTACTTAACCTCATATCACAAAACTTATAAAATAATGTTTGATATTGATATAATACATACATACATATATATACACATATATATATATATACAGTATATACATTGTGAACATGACAACTACAAACACACATACATAAATTACATTTGAGAGTACAATTAAAGCACAATTGCAGACAACATATATATTATTTAAAACACAATAATTACAATCTGATATAAGTATATTGTAACTACTTTTTATTTCCGTTTTTGTATTCGCGTACGAATTCTTTTAATGTTGTTGCTTTGCGTGCTTCATCAGATAGAGAATTCCAGATTTTTAGACCATTAAACCTAAGGCTTTTGTGATGAGCTGCTGGTACATGGAGTTTATTGCTTGTCTTCGATCTTAAAGAATGGTTTGTGTTTGTGCATGTTGGTTTAAATAAATTAAATATATAATCAGGGGAAGGTTGTTTAAAGCTTTGAATACCATTGTGGCCTGTTTTTCCTGAACAATTATATCAAAAGTTTCCCATTCAAGTTGATCGAACAGAGGACTAGATGGGGAATACTTATCTGCATCCAGAATAAGGCGTGCGGTTTGTTTTTGCAATTTCATTATTGAATATATGTCAGTTTTGTTACATTGTCCCCATATAGTGCAGCAATATTGTAGGTGTGGTTTAATATAGTAGTTATAATACAAAATACGGGTCTTTGCAGGTAAATAATGTCTTATTTTTCTGAGAATAGACAGCTTGAAAGCAATTGTTTGTTTAACTTTTTTTACTTGACTATGCCACGTTAAGTTATTATCGATAAGCACACCTAGGAGTTTTTTTTGTTTAGTATTTTTTATTTGTGTGCCGTTAATATTTATGTTGATGTCTATATCAGTTTCAGCTAAACGTGATTCTTTTGCTTTTGATAGGATTAACATTGCTCGGGTTTTTTCAAAACTTAAAGCCATGTCATTTTCATAGCACCAGTTGTTCGTACGTACTGCTACATTAGATAAAAGTTCCTTGACAAAGTGTATCTCTTTGCCACGGACAGTAATTGTTGAATCATCTGCAAATAATGATGTCTTACCAGATGCATTTTCTAATGGAAGGTCGTTAATATAAACTAAGAAAAGTAAGGGACCCAATATAGAGCCTTGTGGAACGCCATGTGTGTTGCATATTTCGTTTGAATATGTCGCATTTATTTTAACAGATTGTTTTCTATCAGAAAGGTCGGATTGAAACCCAAAAAGGGATTGTTCACCAAGTTGATATAATTTTAGTTTTCTAAGTAGAATATTGTGATCTACCAGATCGAAAGCTTTGCATAAATCTAGAAAAAGAACTCCGCAATATTCATTGTTGTACATGGCACTAAGCCAATCATCAGTCATTTCAGTAAGTGCTGTTTCACAAGAATGTTTGTTCCGAAAACCTGATTGTCGAGGGGATAAAAGATTATTCACCAGAGAAAAATCGTACAATGAGTTGTGTACATGTTTTTCAAGAACTTTAGACAAAAGGGGCAAAATAGATATAGGTCTGTAGTTTTCTGGGTCGTCGGTTGAGTGAAGTGGTGTAACTCTTGCCTTTTCCCAGATCGACGGAAAACAGCTGTTACGGATACTGTGATTACAAATTTCTGTTAAGTGTTTTGTAATTACTGGGGCTGATAGCTTAACAATCTTTGATGATATATTATCGATTTCTGTCGCTTTATTATTATCAAGGCTGGTCAAAAATTTATAAACAAAATCCTCTGTTATGTATGGTATATTTAAAATGTTTTCTTTAGGTAGTTTTGTGTAATAAAAGCTTCCAGTTTCTTCAGATTTGGAGATAGACTTTTTTCTTTATTTATATATTTTTCAGACACACTAGTAAAGTACTTGTTGAAAGTATTTGCTAGATCAGCATCATCTGTAAATGTTTTGTTTTCATAAGTTATTGTTTTAATGTTGTTAGAAAAGTTGGATTTGTTGTTAAGTTCATTAAATACCTTACATATTTTTTTCGGGTCGTTTTTGTAGGGTTTAATTGATTCCGAATAATATTCTTTCTTTGCATCTCGTATTAACTTTGTGGCTTCATTTCTCCAACACTTATAATTTTGTTCATCTTTGTTTTTCTTTGCATTTTCTCGCTTATTAATAGCAAGTAAGATGGTATTTGATATCCACTCTGGTTGGTTTGGTCGTTTTATACGTTTAGTGACCAGTGGTAAATGTTTGTCTATTATTTTAGTAAAAGTAGAAATAAAACTTTGAAGATATTGATCCATTGAGATGTTTTCAGCACCGATAGTTAAAGCCTATCATTTATACACATCACGAGATGCTCTACCATAAAATGGGCATACAATAATATTGACATAACAAGATTGCAATGACGCAATTTTATGACCTACAGCTTTCACAAATTATTATGTCTCCCTTCAAGTGGGAAATGGTAGCTCACACCTCAAATAATAATAAAAAGGTTAGTTTGGGTTTTAATATTATACTTTACAAGGTCAAGTTAAAAAATAAGTAAAAAGAGAATCAGCTGTAGGCCGACTGGGTAGGGCTTAATTCGACGCGTATCCCATATGGCACGTGATGGGGAACACCATGACGCCAAAGGTGAAAAAGTCACAATTATAGTACATATCCTTTATCTATATATATACTTGTCAAAATACGTATACTGCAATATCACCGCCTGTCTATTCAACTCATAACAAGTGCTCAGGTGAAATATAAATAAGTCAATGAAACCGTATGTTTATTTGGAATAACAGATGCACAGAATTTGGGCCGGCGTTGGATCAATCCCATCACGCGTGTTTGCGGTTATATCAGAGATTATTTATATCGTTATTATAATATCTCTGGTTATATTACAAGCTGTAACACATGGCAGGTCATGGTCTCTTCTGCAAACTCTAACAGCTAACACGAGACGCTGAACCAGTGGTTTTTAAGTGTTGGACTATCATATGCAGCGTTGACCTAACATTAAATGAAGACTGGATCAACGTCTCGTTTGGGAGGAGGAGGAGGAGGAGTAGGAGGAGGAGGAGGAGGAATAAGTTGGAATCCTGTGGAAAGGGTGGAGTAATACTTAACGAATGAGTGGGGTTTTAGGCCACCTTTGTGGATATATGTGGATATATAGGCTGAACTGGGCCAGGTAAACCTCCTGAGGATGGTGAGACTTGAGCACGCTATCTCTCGGTCACGGAGGCTCTCCACAATATTGAGCGACAAAGAAATATTTGTTTCTTTCAAACCTGAATGCCAGAACTGAATGTTCGAGCTCGCGATTACCGACAGTAATGTTATCCATAAACGATATAATCATCACAATTTATTATCATACACAGGATGATGTACGTACTTTACTACATATTTGAAATAAATGAACATTAAATCTATAAATACAGCTACGGTTTAAATGTATTAAGATAATCAATTTATTCTCCGAGGAACTAAATAAATAGACGATGTAGCGATAGCTCAATGATATCTGATCTAAATAACTAAATAACATTTTGTCAATGTCTCGTTGCCGGGTCTGGGGTATGTTGTCATAATGATAATGTATTATACCATACAAATAATAACCATTTAATGCAGAATTGGTCTTTACTAGTATTCATTCATTTGATTTTAGAATTGTATCAAGCCATGTAAAACAGCACAGCTGTTTAAAAATATAAACATCTAAATAGGTCTGCTGATGCATAATAATCTGTGTAAACCCAAATTGTGAACAATTAAACCATAAATAGCATTAGAAGTTTTATATCTGTATGCATTTCAAGAATAAGGCGTATAGTTCGATCAATCAATCAACCAATAAAACTTTTCATAGCGCTATATCCTCAGCGGACCGAGCTCAGAGGCGCACACATCCTTAGCGTGATCATGTGTCATAATCGAGGCCAAAGCAGGTTCGTCAACACGGAGCCGGGTTGCTGAGGGGCTAGGGTGGAAAAGCCAGGTCACATAGGTGAGATTTAAGTAGTTTCCGAAATGTTACGATTGTTTTGGCATTACTTATTGGCACAGACAGGGGCCTGGCGTTCCATAAGGCTGTACCAGATATAGAGAAAGCTCTTGACCCAGTCTCAGTCTTTATACAAAGGTAAAGGTGCAGGTTTATAGTCTGATATCAAGTCTGAAGACCTATCATCCGACTTTACATCTTACCCCCTGGTCACTGGACCTGTTCATTCGTGTGCCATTTCAACTCCACGGAGATCATACAGTCCTGCAGCCGTTTCGGCGCATTGAACTCAGCGTACACATTGCCATCTTTGTCCTACCAGGTACTCATTTTCACCTGAGTCAAGTGAAGCATTTGAGGGTGAAGTGCCTTGCCCAAGGACACAACATCTTAACAATGTCCCAAGATTGAGAGTGGAGAAACATGATATTTCTCTGAAAATCCTGCACCAAGCAGGATTCGAAACCGCACGGCAGGCAGCGACATCGACAGAGCGCCACGCTCTAACCATTGCGCCATGTCCCTCTATACGAGGAACAACAAATCTATTTGAATTTGTGGAGCGTAGATATTTTGAGCATTTCGGCCGAGCAAGTAAGTCAGACAGATATGCCGGTTGGTTGTCTTTTAGGGTTCGGAAAGTTATTGCGCATAATTATTTTAAAATGAATGCAAAACTTGACAGGAAGCCAATGTAATCGTTTTAGAATTGGAGCGGAATGACTAAATCGTGGGTTCTTGGTTTCCACTCTTGCAAGGCAGTTTTGAACGCGTTGTAATCTAGCGTTTCATCTATCCTTTTCTAGCATATTGTGAAAAAAGTGAGTTATAATAATCTAACTTACTACTGACGAGTGCCACTGCAATTTTACTTTTTTCGAATTCGACGCAGGTAACGGATATGATAGAAGCATGCCCTACATGTTTGGAATAATGTGTTTTCGGAAATTCAGGCTACTGTCGAATTCTACACCAAGATTTTTAGCTGATGTAGATGGATTTGTGTCTTGACCTAGAATTAAGCATGGAAAATTGTTCAAGAATTTTTCTCGTTGAAGTTTGGTCCCAATAAGAAGAAATTCTGTCTTGCTAGGATTAAGGTTCAGCTTGGACCCTGTCATCCAGGCCGACACACCCATTAACAATGTTTCAACTTCTCAAAATATCCCTTAGCGTTTGAAACTGATAGAGACATGTAAATTTGAATATCATGGGCATAAAGATGGTGGTTTATGTCAATATGAGATATTAGCGCTGAGTGGTGTAGTGTATAAAGTAAAAAGCACTGGTCCTAGCACAGAGCCATGTGGAACTCCATATGAGAGTGTGATTTTATCTGACAGAGTGTCTTTAATTTTTACGGATTAGTGCCTATTTTGCAAATAAGAAGAAAACCAAATTTGAGCCTGGCCAGATATTCCAGATATCTATTAATGTAGCATGGTTAATGATGTCGAAAGCGGCAGTCAAATCAAGCAAGGTCAGAGCCGTAACTTTACCCTTGTCCATACTAATAATGATATCGTTATGTACTTTCAGTAGAGCCGATTCTGTAGAATTATGTTTCCTGTAGGCCGATTGTAATGGATTAGATAGATGGTTATTTTGTATATGAGCGTGCGGCCTATTGGCTACTATCTTTTCTAAGATTTTGGAAATGAAAGTTAAGTTGGATACAGGCCTGTCATTTTTCAGCTCGTTTTTAGGAAGAGATGTTTTTTTCAGTATTGGTCTTACACGAGCTTCTCTGAAATGTTGAGGAAATGTAGGCCTACTAGTTTCCATTGAAATGTTAGTTATGTCAGTGATGGGAGTTTTTATATGTCAAAACAATTTTTCTACACGCTTGTAGGAATGGGGTCCAGCGCACATGATTTTGACTATAAGCTCAAAGTAAGCTTTTAAATTTCATCTTCTGACGCACGTTTAAAAACGTTCATTTTGGATCTAATTTCTGGTTTTGCACTTGTGGAATATTCTGTACTTTATCTGGAAATTTTATCCACAAAATACCTAGAGATTTTACTGATGTGAATTCTGGCAGAGTAGGAGGTGGAATTCTATGCATTCATTGTTATTCTATGTTATTCTATGTTATTCATTGAATTCCATAGGAGACGGGGATTGTCCGAGTTTTCTGAAATAACATCAGTTAAATATTTCGGCTTAGCCTTTGTCATCATTCTATTACATAGGTAGCATTGATGTTTGTAACGAGAACGATCTAGATGTGTGCGAGATCTGCGCCATGTTCGTTCGAGATTGCGGCGAAGGGTTTTAGCCTTCATTATTCCCGGAGTCATCCATGGAGTTGGTGGTTTTCTGGGTTGGTGGGTATTTGTACTTAGGTCTACAGGAGCGTGTTTGTCTAAAATAGAGCTAAGAATAGAATCATACTGTTGACATAGTGGCGAGAGATCTTTCTCTGGTTTCTTTATTAGAACCGAATTGAGAATATCTGAATGAACCGATTCATAATCAATTTTTTTTATTTTTCGAAACGATAGTTTTTCTTTGTTCCATTTCGTCTTACAACAGTCAATTTCTGATATGACCGCAAGATGGTCCGAGATACCTGCTGCCGAAAAAACGGATTTGATAGATTTAGAAATGCGTTTGGTGATTAGCAGATCTAGTCAATGACCATGAACATGAGTTGGAAAATTAACATGCTGCTTGAGATCGAAACATGTGAGTATTTTATTGAATTTGTTGGTGTTTCCATTTGAGTTTTCTAGATGTAAGTTGAAATCTCCCATTATATACAAATTATCATGCAGTGAAATTATGTTCTCTAGTAGATCTTGAAATTCATAAAAAAATTGACATGTACCGTTTTGAAGCCTATAGAGGCAGACAACGAAACCACTGAACGAATTGTTTCCGATACGTTCGAACGTTTTAAATGATGGCAGAGGATGAATATCAGTTTTAAATTGGTCAGCCTCCTGTCCGCTGATCTGCGCGAGGTTCGTGAAAAAACGAATAACCAGATATCCAGTAACTAGTTGTACCATACAAAGTGTGAGTGTTTTGTACTTTTGTTACAAATTATAATGCACTATTACAACATTGTTTAGTGAAGAGCAAAGTACGTTACCAAAATACGCTACCAAAATATGTTACAAAATGTAACGTATTTTGTGTAACGTATTCTAGATTTTTTTTTTCTTTTTGTACAGTTGTAAAGCTGGGTTCCGTGGCCAGGCTTAAGTTTTACTTGCTGCGTGGAGACATACCTAGTGAGTAACTAAGCCATTTGTTGTTTAGTTTGCATAGCACTATATCTTCAGAGTCCATGTAACGTATTCTGTTTTCTTAAAAAATAAATAGCGTCTGCTTGTTTCTCTTGATTATTGCAAGAGTAGTACTGTTAGTATCACATAATTTGTTGATGTCTTGTTACATAGACCTAACTTATATTACATATTCATCACACAGCAAGGAACTTCAGTTGATCTTAGAATTTTTGGCAAATAAAAACAATTAACTAACTCAAATGTAACGTAGGCTATTCTGTTATTTTGTGGCGACATGAACATTAATTCAATTTTGTAGGAAACAATATACAACTTTTAGGAATTATTTTTTTAATACAACCACTACTACATGTTCGTCAAATTCAAACACTTTATCTTCCAAAAACTGCACCCACTCATGAACAGTGACCTGTCTAAGACAAAAATTTAAGCTGGCGACATGCCAAATATGTCATTTTTATGGCATTCCAGTGGTCAAAAGCACAATTTTTCTTGTATAGGCTATGGATAACTATACATTTTCTGAAAGGTCTATGCACGAACTCTATGATAAAACTGGTTAAACATAAGTGGAGGTCACTCTTTTCAACCTCCTTGCTACAAACGAGAACACTGCTGGGGTCACATGATTCTTGAAGTCGCGGGCTTCGCCCATATACGAGATGTTGGTATCATGTTGGTTTAAAATTGGTTCACCATGTGTGACGCTGGCCCAACATCAACTCAACGTCTCATGTTTGCTGCATGGGTCATAGGGATCAATATCTGGTGATCTGTCACTGTGCATCAGATGCCTGATGGACATCCAATTCCATGGCATTATAAAGAAGATGCTGGGGCAAGGTTGGCCCAGCGTCGAAGATATATCGTTGTGATTGGGACAGCACCACGCTGATCTGATTACTGTTGTATCCGTGATGTTACTCTGTGTTCTACAACAGATGTAGCTTGCGTAGGCTATAAGGGGAGGGAGAGGGGGGGGGGGGTGGGCGGTCGAACATAAGAAAGGATCCATACATTTTAAAGGGACTGGCCCACGCTAAAATCATAAAAAAATCGGTGATTTTATTTCGGGTTCTTAATATGACCATATGATGTAAACATTTACATAGACTAGAACTGCAAATTTTTATAATTTTTGGGCTGCGCATTCACCAGTTAGGCTAGATATGGAGACGAAATTCCTGATTTGTAATTATTGACAACCATGTCAAAAATAGGAAATGCGGGAATTTCGTCTCTATATCTAGTCTAACTGATGAATGCGCAGCACAAAAATTATAAAAATTTGCAGTTCTAGTCTATGTACATGTTTACATCATATGGTCATATTAAGAACCCGAAATAAAATCACCGATATTTTGATGATTTTAGCGTGGGCCAGTCCCTTTAAGGAACGGCGACTAAATAATAATTTTGAATCTCGAGTAGCATTTGAAATCAAAGCGTCAACTTCTTTAATTTTCAATATAGCATTTATAAGTATCACGAGTAACAAATCCACAGCGACGTGGGTTGAACGATCCTAGCCCAGTGGCTGAAACAGGTTTCAGCGACAGACTGACCGCGTACAAAATCGTGGGACATTTCTTTGGACTGTCATATCTGAATATTTTGGGGAACAATCAGGTCGAAAATAGTTTTTTTAGAATCAGTAACATTTCAGTTCCATGCCCGCATGCTCAGATCAGAGGTCGAACAGTCATTAAAAAGTTATGGACATTTTTCGGACCTTGGGGTCGAGATCGCTCTCATGTTGATTTTTTCGGGTAAAGCAAATACATTAATCCACCGTCTCGGAGAGGACCACACGGCTAGAACGCCCCATCCTCGCACATTGGATCCGCCGTAGGGCACCCCCCTCCCCCGGCAGATAAAACTTGCGTTGTGATTTAGATAACAGATGATTCTTCACACTTCATGTACACGTACTATCCCGGCAAACACGGGACGTTGACCCAATGTTGTTTTAATGTTGCATTGGCCTAACGTATCGTGTTTGCCAGGATGACTAATGCACCCTGCATGTGTAACATCACTGCTGTCGGCATGTGTCCGTCTGAAGAAAGATGATTCTTATCTGCTGTCAAAGTTTTGTCTATATTTTTGGCCAAGCATGGTATTTTATGGACTGCCACGTAGCATACAGATCCGTTGAAAATCTGCAAACCTGGTAGACCTGGAAAAGCTTATCAAGCGTGTTTTCCTCCACGTTCTTTCTGAGGAATGTAAACCCCCTCAACATAAGACCACCAGTAAAATAATTTAGGCTACCTAACCATGTTAACTGCGTGAATATATAAATAACAGAACAATAATACTTCCTTCAGTTTGCATATCATTATTATGTATATCATCTACTGATCATGATGATCAGATGATGCTCATATAACATACCAGGGCCCGGTTTAAAGTAGGTAGGTCGTCATGATTCGCCGATACACATTGTGAGCCCAACCGCATGCGCCGTATGGTCAACGTCCACAGGAATGGGGTTCGCCGAAATGTAAAGACACAATTTTGACTTAGGCCTATATAACCAGATAGCGCTTGTTCTCAAAGGCGCTTGTCCATCTCTGCCCCATGTATAGGCCTAGGCCTACTCTGTCCAACATAAATCGGGAAAGTTCTTGGTCCGGCGAAAGCCTGTGTGTAGGCCTACAAGGCCTACAGGCAGTGATACTGCAGGTAGCTTATTCTAGAACCTATTGGCTGCATTGGCGAAAGCAGTAGCCTATAGGGATCGTACAGCACGATACTGCTGCAGGAGCTCACAGATGTATACCATGTACATGATGTATACGGGAGCTTTCCCATGGATGGCTAGGAATGTCAGTAAAAATAATTTACAGTTTATAATGGGCTCAATATGGTGAGAGGAGCCCTTTTTTAAAAAAAAAAGATTATCATAATTATCATGTAAGAAAAAAGAAATGGGTAATTTGTGTGGATACCGCCCCCCCCCCTTTGTACGGGCCTGTATAATGGCATTAACATGATTGGAAATTATGGCCTATGCATACTATAATTCGGTATGACTGTGTGGCAACTGAGCTTGGCGACGGGTTGACAACTTATTTACGTTTTAAATATGTAAAGTAGACCCAACATTTAACCGACATTGTGCCAACGTATCGTTTTTGTGGGATCGGCCGGATGTAGGCTCGCTCCTTCCATGATTTAATGTCGGCTCAGCGGTAGTCCAACATTAAACCAATCCTGGGTCAATGTCTCGTGTTAGCTGGGATGGTGATGACCATAAATCAACACCAGATATACGCCCATCGCAGCAAACACGAGACATTGAACCACCGTTGGGCTAATCCCGGGTCAACGTCGAAGACGGTGGGCCAACATTAGCCCAACAGTGGCTCAATGTATCGTGTTTGCTGGGTAGGCCTAATTACCGTTAACAAATTCCTCCACGATATACACACGGGTGCGAGCTCACCGAGATCCAGGATCACGCCGCTGTCAAAAAATACTGCCGATCCCTGTATAAGGGACGCACCATTTGATATATAAATAGTTTGTCGCCACAAAAGTCAGAAAAAAAAGTTTGTTGAAAATGTGGGCAGAAAAAAAAGTTTGTTGTCGAAATTGATGAAAAATATGTTGACCAGAAAAAACACCAAATCGTAACGTACATAATAGGGAAAGCATACGACAAAAAATTTCTTTGACAAAACATAAAAAAAAAATTGTCGGACGTTGATCGCCAAAAAAAAAGATTGTTTTCTCTCGGAGGTAAAAAAAAAAGTTTGCAAGCAACAAAAACTCTAGCCTCCCCCCCAGATATCAAATGGTGCGTCCCTAACAAAATGTCCAATGTGAATCAGCAGGTCCTATTTCAGTTTGACTCGTCTGTATGTACACACTTATTATATCAATACCACCAAGAATATATATTCTTGATACCATGTAGGTAGGCTTATGAATGTAGGTATGCAGGTATACCGGTATTATAGTTAGGCCAGAGATTCTTTATTATAGAATCTCTGGTTAGGCTACTAGTAGGCCTGATGTCACATGATTTTATCAAATTCATACACACCAGTATTTTTTTCGCATATAAAATTTCTGCGTAAAAAAAAGAGGCTTGTTTTTGCTATCAGTTTAACAAGGTGGTTAAGCTGGTGGACACTGTTCGTAGGCCTATACATGAAAAACTATCTGTTCTAGCTTCTTGGCGGAACTCTTATCTGGTTCAAGTTCTTGGTTGAAGGGTCTGCGGCACTCGACATGATAAATGAGCAGGGCTCCGTCTAGCCGTCTGATGTCCATGGGGATCAGATCAATACAAGATAAATATTTGACACCTGCTGATTTTCTCATTTTTATTCTTTAAAATATTTACAATAATATATAATTCCATGTGGTCGTAATTAAGCAAGATAAATTTGTTATTATCTGGTCATGATTGTCCTTTTCTTAATTATTATTTTCATCTTCTAACGGCAAGAATGACCATGTACAGCAGCACGGAGATCTAGTATCTTGATAAATCTTGCCCTGTGGGATCAGCTCTGTCGTGCAAAGCCAAACGGCAGTAGGCCTATCTGCTTACTTTTAAAGTAAGCAGATAGGCCTACGTGCATTTTGGCTTGGCGAGCAGAGATGTATTACACAAATTGAATGTGTTCAATCTCTCTTGATACTCTCATTTCTGAATGGTAACCCTTCAGATTGACAGCTCGTTTATTAAAGCAGCTGGGTCGTTTTGCTTCACTGAAGCATAATATTTACATTGTGGCGGACCCCACTCCTGTAGACGTTTTACCGTTGCTAACTTATTTTGAAGGCAAATGAATGAGTGAATGAATGAATGAATGAATGAATGAATGAATGAATGAATGAATTAATTAATAAATGAATGAATGAATGAATGAATGAATGAATGAATGAATGAATGAATGAATGAATGAATGAATGAATGAATGAATAAATGAATGAATGAATGAAAAAGTCGAACCAGATTAGATGGGCTATACCATTTATGAAGAGCACTTTTTATAGTTGTCACCAGAAAATCATGAAAATAAAATGTTTATTTTAGTATTTGTCTGTCATTAGAAGGTGATAATTGTGTTAGATTTTCCAATTGCAAATGGAAGAAAAAAGAAAACAATTCTGCAATAAATAGGCTTATAGCCTGTAGACGTTAACCTGTTAACACTTACACTGCCATACAGACTGTTCGTTTATTGCTATGGAATGTGAGCGGTAAATTAACATAATTATCACGAAAAAAGCTATAATTCCAGTAACATGAGTAATGGGAGGAGGAGCAAGAGGGCAACACCCATGATAAGTTATGCAATCAGAAAGGCAGTAGTTGGCGTCACGCCAGCAAAACCCAGCAAACAACAATGTTGGGCCAGCGTCGAAGATGGTCGACCAAGATTGAAACGACATTGGGTGAATGCCTCGTGTTTGCCGAGTCTAGCACCAATAAATAGCACATTTTTGTCAATCTCGTGCATGTGGTATTATAGAGCTGGCCGGCTGGCATAATAATTTGCGTGACTGACACATCTACTGGTTGACATTATAGGAGTTGACATTATAGTGGCTGGATACATCTGGTGTTTTTTTCATTTTTCTGCCCGATTATCATGATTATGCGGAAACAATATAAAATTACCTCGAGCTATCCGGAAATTATGATTTAGATTTATTTAAGCTTATTTACAATAATAATTTTAATGTTTAATAAAATTATCTTTATTGTGATCATTTAAACCGAAATTTAGGCCCCTAATAGCGGATAGCTTCGAAAAAAATGATCCTTACAAACTACTATTAATTTTCTATGAAAAATAATACAGCGAGTGTACAACGTAGCATGAAATATTATTTATGCAAGACACTTATCGGAAGAGAGGGCTTTGGCGTAGTAGTTTGCGCTACTGTCTGTCACGGCGAATATCGAGGTTCATCCTTCGCTCACGGTAATCATTATAATTAGGTTCAAAATAGCAATGTGATTCTTCTTCGCTCAGGCTACGCGTAAAGATTCAATATTGTAGGGAGACGGTGACACCCGGGCCCAAATTTCGAACCCTGTATCTGGAATGCAGTGTCATCTGAATAATCTAATGAGCATCTCTTGGTCCAGTTTAATATGTATGTGTACAAAATCCATTCATCCATCCATCCATTTATTTAAAACTAAATGTGATGTAACAGAGAAAACAATAATATACTTGTAACACAACAGTAGTGCATGCAACGTGTGCTCAGCGAGTCGTGAAGACCCAGCTACTTTAAATTTACTTTGGTATATCCAGCTCTTTGAGCTACTTTTTATTAGTTAGGCCATAGATTTGTTCGGCGCAAACTTGTTAACAGGGTTCTGGTTAAGCGAGTTCTCTTCTTGCCATGCAAATATCGCTTAAAATATATCTGAACATCATGATGACCCACAAACAATATCTCAGCGTAACCTGGTAACGTAACTATTCGCTCGACGGAATGGGACAGCTTTTTACTATATTTTTAATCATGATGCGAGTTCTGCGCCGCCATTATTTAAGCTATTTCGTCGCCTCGGAGCTAAAGGATCCTATCTGACACTCGTTAGAGTGGCAGATAGGATCCTTTAGCTCCGAGGCGACGATTTAACATGTTTAAGCAGCCATGTTATGCTAAGGTCTCAGTAAATAATTATTGCCTATTTCTTTTAAGATATAGGGCCTACTCACCAACATTAGTGACGTTGACTAACTTGGGTGTGACATCACCCTTGAGAATACAGTGCACCAACACGACAGCCACGTAGTTCTTGTAATCACCACCTGTACCTGCCATCGGGTTCTCCACAAGTCGACGAACTTTACCTAACAGGATCACGTTACTGTATTGAGCATGTTGTAGGAGTGTAAGCTCGTTCCCCAAAGGAGAGCATCCCGAACAGTCATCTAAAAGTACACTGACAACGAGTGCCAGAAAACACAGTAGAAAATGCATTTTTATATCTATATAGGGCCTATAGGCCTACTATACTTCCAAATAAGTATTGATGAAAGACTGGAGGATTATAGTACAGTCGTTAATGAAGCCTAGAATGCTTTGTCTGTCGACTAAGTGGCTGTGTAGTGTTGTCCTCTTGGATACAGCTGTGTGCACTGGTTGATTTGATCTGCTGCAGTCGGCGCCGCTGATGACTCAGGATATACGGTGTCAGTGGGCTCTACCCAGCAAACGCAAAACATTTGTATAACATTTGTACAATGTTGGACCAGCGTCGTAGACGCTGGGCCGACGTTGTATAAATGTTATAAAAATGTTTTGCGTTTGCTGGGTAGCTGGGATCACCACCAGGCGGGGCCGGGAAAATCTCTGCTGGCCCACTTCCAAACTAAATCTCCCTCACCTCGTTGCATAGATGATTCACAGTCGAAGATAAGTTTGACAAAAATGCCGATAATTTTTGTTTTGTGCTTCGTAGTATGCGGTAAATCTCATATAGGCTATGTGTATGATACGCTCTATATAAATTGTTGTCCCGTCCGCCTGAACCCTCAATGCTCCGGCATTCACTCAATGTTTTAGTTTACCGGCTGAGCACAGGACTGGACATAAAATACTGCTGCCGCAACTTTTCCGCTGTTTTCCCCACACACGGATCACCGCACTGATACACTTCCGTGGTAGTCGTGTAAAGGAGACGCTGATCCAGTAAGCACTAGACGGTTAACCAATGTTGTTTTAATGCTGGGCCGGCGTCTTCTGTTTACTGGGATATAATGCGTAGATCCATAATATAGGCCTAATATCAGCGTTACTTTTCTTATCAGACATTGTGTATTCGCATTATAACCCAAGTAGGCATATGCAACTCATCCTTAGGCCTATTTGATGACATAGGCCTCTATTTTATTTAAGGTAGTCCTGTCCGTGTTTATCTATTCACGGAAAAAAAATACAATATTAACAAGTAGGCCACTGTATTCAAATACATAAAAAACTTGTAATTATGAATACTTTCTGAATATTTCTTATATATATGTTCATGTGCGAAAAAATCATTTTATTTATTGTTCAAAGAATGAATGTAGGCCTAATTGAAAATATATTTCAATAAAAATAAATTTTGATAAAAATATTTTTTTTTCTATAATGTAAATTAGTATAATAATGTACATATTTCAATTAATAACGCGTCATTTATTCAGTGTTGTGAGCTGATCTTTCATGTGTGGCGATACTTGAGGGATGAACAATTAGGCCTATACAAATAATCTGCTAGTCTTTTAAATTTCCATAACCAAAATTATACGCCTTAGTTTGAGTCCAGTGATTTGCAAATGATTGTACATCTTCATTTCTTTGTAAAAGTTAGATCGTTGGAGAGAATAATAATTGTAATTTATTTTATATTTGAGCTATATCAGACCCATTACCTGCTAGTGACGCATAAGTATGAAATCCGATTAGGTCCATTTTCGCGCTATCGCTCTATCGCACCAGTAACGTGATAGCGCGATGACAAACTAGTGCATGACGCTATAGTTATATGACACGATGGTGCACATATCGTCGCCTCGGAGCTAAAGGATCTTATCTGACACTCGTTAGAGTGGCAGATAGGATCCTTTAGCTCCGAGGCGACGATATAGGCTATACGACGACACGATGATGCTATGCGATAGAACGACATTACGATAGCGCGATGCGATAGAGCGATGGCACTATGGCGCGATGCAATTGAGCGATATCGCGATGCGATGTATCGATAGCGCGATGCGATGGAGCGATATTACGATGCGATGGAGTGATGCGATAGAGCAATAAACTGTCGCATCGAGATATCGTTCTATCGCATCGCTCTAGCGCGCCATCGTTCTTTTTACTTCGCACTATCGCTCCATCGCTATCGCAATTATGATGCAATAGAGCCTAATCGGATTCCATATTTAAACGGACTAAACGGCGTTAAACGACCATTTTGAAATTGTTGCTGCCAAAAGTTAATCAGGTCATTGGCTGCCCCA
The DNA here is from genome assembly GCA_964017125.1 of Flabesymbios commensalis. Classification (NCBI taxonomy): domain Eukaryota; kingdom Metazoa; phylum Annelida; class Polychaeta; order Terebellida; family Flabelligeridae; genus Flabesymbios; species Flabesymbios commensalis. The sequence goes on along the minus strand of OZ024911.1, from coordinate 43,849,820 downwards.
GCGGAGCGTATTAGCTGAGCCAAATTAAAAGAAGATTTTATGGAAACTTGTTAGTGGAAGGTTTTTAATCATCCTCGGAAGGTTTATTTACTTATGAGGGTGATGGCCAACCATACCGCAGAGTATTATAACCTTTCGCGGATAATTAAAAACCTTCCGCGGAGAATTATAATCTTCCGCGGATAATTAAAAACCTTCCGCGGACAATTAAAAACCTTCCGCAGATAATTAAAAATCTTCCGCGGAGAATTAAAAACCTTCCGCGGAGAATTAAAAATTCGTGAAAGGTTATAATTCTCTGCGAAAGGTTTTTAATTATCCGCGGAAGGTTATAATTCTCCGCGCAAGGTTTTTAATTGTCCGCGGAAGGTTTTTAATTATCCGCGGAAGGTTTTTAATTATCCTCGGAAGGTTTATTTACTTATGAGGGTGATGGCCAACCATACATATGAGGGTGATGGCCATCCATACTGCGGAAGGTTTTTAATTGTCCGCGGAAGGTTTTTAATTATCCGCGGAAGGTTTTTAATTATCCTCGGAAGGTTTATTTACTTATGAGGGTGATGGCCAACCATACATATGAGGGTGATGGCAATCCATACTGCGGAAGGTTTTTAACTGTCCGCGGAAGGTTTTTAATTATCCGCGGAAGGTTTTTAATTATCCTCGGAGGGTTTATTTACTTATGAGGGTGATGGCCAACCATACATCTTGGGATCATTATAAGCCCGGTTGTGTATCTGTATCTACACGTATAAAAAAGTTATAGCATGTGGAAGGAGGTACCCCAAAACCTGTCTATTAGGGGTAGGGTTACGTAAGCGTCTGTCGTTACTGCTCTAGTTCAGCAATCCACACTTGTGACATAACATATACAAAGATATTTAAATTTCCGCTCTAATAATATATGGCGCGATGCACGATGTGTGAAAATGATCCCAATTCTTATTAAGAAAGGCTAGGTGGGTTCATAGGCTTGGACCACCTCTTTACACCCCAAATGGTCTGCAAATAGACAAAACTACCGCTTAAAAGCTCCGGGTAGGCCTACTCCATATTGCACCACAAAATATTTACACAGGAACAGGCGCTTTTGAATACGGTATCTAGAAGTGGTAATATGTACACTGTCATCTATGTTTTGCCAAAAAAGTTACGATATAGTTATAATGTTATTATTACATTACGTGATGATTGGCAAATAAGATGGCGACCATCTTTAGTTTATGCAAATTAGACTTTACGCGGTTTTGGCATTTCAATCCTGATTATTTTGATACATTATACATGTTTCTATCTTCATTTATTCCAAAGTTACGACGCATAATGTAATAATCGTCAAATCTCATGGCGGCCATCTTAAATTTATGCAAGTGAGGCTTTTGTAATCATTATAAATGTGATTGCATAGTGTTGTCAATGCAATTCTGATTATTTTGATACCTCATTCATTTTTCTATCTTTATTTTTTCCAAAGTTTGCAAATCATATGGTGGTCATCTTGTTTTTATGCAAATTAGGCGTCTTATGAAGGAGGATTTTTGTTTCCTTTAAACAAATATCCCAAAGGTTCTTCTAAGGAGTGCCTGTGCCAAAAAAACACCATTACAATTACAATCTAATATGTTATGGGACTGCATAATTGAATACATTAAAATATAACGGCGGCCATTTTGATTTTGCTTTTTGACCACCTTAATCTGAAAATTCAGCTTGGAAAGGACAATTTCCTAATGCAGCACATCCGAAATAGGTTGAAAAACATGCTTTCCAACTTTTCATCAAACATGCCAACAGCAATGTTAATACAGACATTGATCCTATTTTGTGTCTAGTCTAATATGCACTATGACTTTTCGAGCCCTAAAATAGAACTAACCTGCATATCTCGCTGACTTACTTGTTTGGCCGAAATGCTCAAAATATCTAAGCTTCACAAATTCAAATCGATTTTTTGTTCCACGCATAAAAACTTAGACTGGGTCAAGAGCTTTCTAAATAAAAAATGAAATGAATCGGGCTTTAGGCCACCTTTGTGCACATATAGGCTAAACTGGGCCAAGAGAACCTCCTGAGGATGGTGAGATGATTGAGATGACACTGTCCTCCAGACACAGGATTCGAAATTCGAACCCTGGCGGTCTGAGGCCGAGCACGCTACCTCTCGGTCACGGAGGCTCCCCACAATACTAACTTTCACACGTGGATGGAGAAGAAACAATTTTGTTTCTTTCAAACCGCCGAGACCGGGAACCGAACCCCGGACTCTGGCGTGAAAGGCAGCGGTGCTAACCACTACCCTAGGGCCCCCGCCCAGCTTTCTAAATAGCCTTGTATTGTGGAATGTGCCTGTTCCGATGCGTTTAATGCCCAAACAATTTAATAAATCCGGAAAGTACTTAAATTTCACCTGTTTGATCAGACTTTCACGCCTTGGCTCCTTGGTGGCCAGGCTCCCTGTTGACGAATCTGTTTTGGCCTGGACTACGACACATGATCATGCCAAGGATCTGGGCGCCGCTGAGCTCGTTTTGCTGAGGATATGGCCTTGGGCACTATAGAAGTTTTATTAATTGAGTGATTGATTGATCTACATATGAATTTATTAAATGATTAAGAAGGATTATTAGGCCGTTCAATGGTGCTTCGCAGTCAACTATCGCGTTAAAAACGCGAGTGAAGCACTCTCCAACTGATAAAACATCTAATTTGAGAGAAAACGTCTTGTTAACACAGCGATGCAGAGGTGGGCAAGTGGTCGCCACATCGCCACATGTGGCGACAGAAGCAAAATATCTGGATTGTAAATATTAAAAAATGACCATTCAGAGCACTTAAAAATAGCCATTTGTGGTGACAGGACTCATTTCGCCTGCCCACCCCTGCGATGACGTCGATCCATTGCGCCTATCATCTGCCAATGTTAAGCCAAAATATTGCATTATTTCCGGACCACCGCCTACGACGCTGGCCCACCATTAAAATTAAAATATCTGGCAACTGTCTCGTTTTTTTCTGGGTAGGCCTGCTACATGTAGCTGTGAGGAGCTCCGTGGTGAGAAACTAATGCAACACACTGAAAGAAATATGGCAAAGTCAGAGAGAGGTATGTCTACATCGGAGATTTAGCTGTCATCACTTCGTTCAGGAGAATTTGCAGCATTATCGTAAACATTTTACTGTTTACATTCTGTCTGAATGCAAGATAGGCTACGTACAGACGTAACTACTGCCTAGGCCCTAACCATGCACACCATTATATGTGTTGTAATCTAGCACGGCGCACAGGATAGATATTATCTAATTTTGATACTTGTTTTCTGGTTGCAATAGTTGCTGTTAGTTACTGACTATTTAAATAATTATCAGATTATGATTCACTGTCCGTCATGCAGTTTGCTTTTCCAAATAATCAGACTAGGAAAAGTACGTTAATTTTCAGGAGGGTGGAAAAAATCACATGGTTGAATAAATACACACACACTTTCATGGTGGCGTACAAACTTATTCACTCCTTTGCTTATTTACGCATGGTCTGAAAGCATTATTTTGTACAATAAAAGCTCATTTTTATCAATTATTCAATTCGGTTGTTTATAACCTTGATCAGATTGACAGAGTCCATCCCAGGTTGCATAAAAAAGCAGAATAACACCAGTTCTAGATTGAATGGCAGGGGCGTGCGCAGATTTCCGACAACCCGCCCCCCCCCCCCCTCCCGTGCACGCCTTTGAATGATAAGGATGTTTGTCAAGCTCCGCGCGTTACTGTTCTGCATTTTGTAAGTGTGTATGTACCTATGATGTACTTATGATGGGACATCATGTCCCAGTTCTCCCCATACATGTCATTACGTATAGTCCCAGTTCTCCCCATGCCTACCAGATTTATAACCCATTCACGCACTCAATAATCAAAATAGCAAACAACATTTAGCTTATACATATCCACGAAGGAGGTAGCAAGGATACCCCAAGCACAGTAAATGTGAGGTACTGTACATATTCAACTCACTTTAATACACATTTTCACAAAGGCAGAAAACAACTTTGTATACTAAAAATCTTAGTTTTGTCATTGCACTAAAAAAGTTGTCTGCAATTTGATTCTGGAGAGATATGTAATGAAGGCAACTAAGGGCCACAGAAAAATGTTTCCTAGAAACTGATTGGCTGAAAACAACTGACGTTATCAGCGGTGTCCCAGTTCTCCCTTGACCCAAAACTTAAAATATACCCGGTATAGTATCTCGTATAAAAATATCTCTTCCATCTAAATCAGCATATGTAAGATAACAAAAATCGATGTTTAAGGACCCGTTTTGATTTTGAAAGATTATATCATGATGACCAAAAAATTATAAGGTTTATTAACATTTGTTCATTTGGAAAATGCTGGGATGCTCCAGAAGTTGGGTCATTTTTCTGGATTCCGTAACCATTTTCATGAAAGCTCAGTTTCTTGGTGGTTTGAGGTACTTTAGATGGTGATCTTAAAATTGAGCTCACATGCCCCTCTCGATTTTGGGGGGAAAGTCCCGAAAAACAGCATTTTCCAAAATGGCCACCATTGGTTCTGGCCGAACATTTTTCATTTGTGGAGCCATTTTGATAAACAAAAGGTCAATTTTGACTAATTCTGGGGATTCCATTTCTGACATTTACTTTAACCATAATCATATTCTGGAGCATGAATTCTAGATGGCGGCCACAAACAACGTAATGCAAAAGCAAATTTAACATTTTCATTCCGTGAATACCGCTATTTTGACTGATGAAAAGGCAATTTTAGATTTATTTAGGCATGGGAATGCATTTCTGGAATTCTAGCATCCTTTTTAATTTATTTTAGTCTGAAGAGTGGAGTCGTACAGACGTAGTGAAACACAAAATGTAGGCCTACACTGTCAGTATTCCTCCTCGACCTTAATGCAAAATACATTTTACTGGATTTTTTTCGTGTGATTCTGAGGATTAACAAGCTCAAATTGAAGCTGCCCTGTTTTCTATTAGATGTTCCTGGAGGCATGTCTACCGGTTGTCTATTTCTTCAGATATTCAACTTGAGATTATGCAAAACGATTCTATTTTAATAGAATTGTGTTGTACCGTCAATATACACATAGACACGAAAGGTAGGTCCCTATTAATAATAAAGGAACCATACATATGAGGGTGATGGCCATCCATACTGCGGAAGGTTTTTAATTGTCCGCGGAAGGTTTTTAATTATCCGCGGAAGGTTTTTAATTATCCTCGGAAGGTTTATTTACTTATGAGGGTGATGGCCAACCATACATATGAGGGTGATGGCAATCCATACTGCGGAAGGTTTTTAACTGTCCGCGGAAGGTTTTTAATTATCCGCGGAAGGTTTTTAATTATCCTCGGAGGGTTTATTTACTTATGAGGGTGATGGCCAACCATACATCTTGGGATCATTATAAGCCCGGTTGTGTATCTGTATCTACACGTATAAAAAAGTTATAGCATGTGGAAGGAGGTACCCCAAAACCTGTCTATTAGGGGTAGGGTTACGTAAGCGTCTGTCGTTACTGCTCTAGTTCAGCAATCCACACTTGTGACATAACATATACAAAGATATTTAAATTTCCGCTCTAATAATATATGGCGCGATGCACGATGTGTGAAAATGATCCCAATTCTTATTAAGAAAGGCTAGGTGGGTTCATAGGCTTGGACCACCTCTTTACACCCCAAATGGTCTGCAAATAGACAAAACTACCGCTTAAAAGCTCCGGGTAGGCCTACTCCATATTGCACCACAAAATATTTACACAGGAACAGGCGCTTTTGAATACGGTATCTAGAAGTGGTAATATGTACACTGTCATCTATGTTTTGCCAAAAAAGTTACGATATAGTTATAATGTTATTATTACATTACGTGATGATTGGCAAATAAGATGGCGACCATCTTTAGTTTATGCAAATTAGACTTTACGCGGTTTTGGCATTTCAATCCTGATTATTTTGATACATTATACATGTTTCTATCTTCATTTATTCCAAAGTTACGACGCATAATGTAATAATCGTCAAATCTCATGGCGGCCATCTTAAATTTATGCAAGTGAGGCTTTTGTAATCATTATAAATGTGATTGCATAGTGTTGTCAATGCAATTCTGATTATTTTGATACCTCATTCATTTTTCTATCTTTATTTTTTCCAAAGTTTGCAAATCATATGGTGGTCATCTTGTTTTTATGCAAATTAGGCGTCTTATGAAGGAGGATTTTTGTTTCCTTTAAACAAATATCCCAAAGGTTCTTCTAAGGAGTGCCTGTGCCAAAAAAACACCATTACAATTACAATCTAATATGTTATGGGACTGCATAATTGAATACATTAAAATATAACGGCGGCCATTTTGATTTTGCTTTTTGACCACCTTAATCTGAAAATTCAGCTTGGAAAGGACAATTTCCTAATGCAGCACATCCGAAATAGGTTGAAAAACATGCTTTCCAACTTTTCATCAAACATGCCAACAGCAATGTTAATACAGACATTGATCCTATTTTGTGTCTAGTCTAATATGCACTATGACTTTTCGAGCCCTAAAATAGAACTAACCTGCATATCTCGCTGACTTACTTGTTTGGCCGAAATGCTCAAAATATCTAAGCTTCACAAATTCAAATCGATTTTTTGTTCCACGCATAAAAACTTAGACTGGGTCAAGAGCTTTCTAAATAAAAAATGAAATGAATCGGGCTTTAGGCCACCTTTGTGCACATATAGGCTAAACTGGGCCAAGAGAACCTCCTGAGGATGGTGAGATGATTGAGATGACACTGTCCTCCAGACACAGGATTCGAAATTCGAACCCTGGCGGTCTGAGGCCGAGCACGCTACCTCTCGGTCACGGAGGCTCCCCACAATACTAACTTTCACACGTGGATGGAGAAGAAACAATTTTGTTTCTTTCAAACCGCCGAGACCGGGAACCGAACCCCGGACTCTGGCGTGAAAGGCAGCGGTGCTAACCACTACCCTAGGGCCCCCGCCCAGCTTTCTAAATAGCCTTGTATTGTGGAATGTGCCTGTTCCGATGCGTTTAATGCCCAAACAATTTAATAAATCCGGAAAGTACTTAAATTTCACCTGTTTGATCAGACTTTCACGCCTTGGCTCCTTGGTGGCCAGGCTCCCTGTTGACGAATCTGTTTTGGCCTGGACTACGACACATGATCATGCCAAGGATCTGGGCGCCGCTGAGCTCGTTTTGCTGAGGATATGGCCTTGGGCACTATAGAAGTTTTATTAATTGAGTGATTGATTGATCTACATATGAATTTATTAAATGATTAAGAAGGATTATTAGGCCGTTCAATGGTGCTTCGCAGTCAACTATCGCGTTAAAAACGCGAGTGAAGCACTCTCCAACTGATAAAACATCTAATTTGAGAGAAAACGTCTTGTTAACACAGCGATGCAGAGGTGGGCAAGTGGTCGCCACATCGCCACATGTGGCGACAGAAGCAAAATATCTGGATTGTAAATATTAAAAAATGACCATTCAGAGCACTTAAAAATAGCCATTTGTGGTGACAGGACTCATTTCGCCTGCCCACCCCTGCGATGACGTCGATCCATTGCGCCTATCATCTGCCAATGTTAAGCCAAAATATTGCATTATTTCCGGACCACCGCCTACGACGCTGGCCCACCATTAAAATTAAAATATCTGGCAACTGTCTCGTTTTTTTCTGGGTAGGCCTGCTACATGTAGCTGTGAGGAGCTCCGTGGTGAGAAACTAATGCAACACACTGAAAGAAATATGGCAAAGTCAGAGAGAGGTATGTCTACATCGGAGATTTAGCTGTCATCACTTCGTTCAGGAGAATTTGCAGCATTATCGTAAACATTTTACTGTTTACATTCTGTCTGAATGCAAGATAGGCTACGTACAGACGTAACTACTGCCTAGGCCCTAACCATGCACACCATTATATGTGTTGTAATCTAGCACGGCGCACAGGATAGATGTTATCTAATTTTGATACTTGTTTTCTGGTTGCAATAGTTGCTGTTAGTTACTGACTATTTAAATAATTATCAGATTATGATTCACTGTCCGTCATGCAGTTTGCTTTTCCAAATAATCAGACTAGGAAAAGTACGTTAATTTTCAGGAGGGTGGAAAAAATCACATGGTTGAATAAATACACACACACTTTCATGGTGGCGTACAAACTTATTCACTCCTTTGCTTATTTACGCATGGTCTGAAAGCATTATTTTGTACAATAAAAGCTCATTTTTATCAATTATTCAATTCGGTTGTTTATAACCTTGATCAGATTGACAGAGTCCATCCCAGGTTGCATAAAAAAGCAGAATAACACCAGTTCTAGATTGAATGGCAGGGGCGTGCGCAGATTTCCGACAACCCGCCCCCCCCCCTCCCGTGCACGCCTTTGAATGATAAGGATGTTTGTCAAGCTCCGCGCGTTACTGTTCTGCATTTTGTAAGTGTGTATGTACCTATGATGTACTTATGATGGGACATCATGTCCCAGTTCTCCCCATACATGTCATTACGTATAGTCCCAGTTCTCCCCATGCCTACCAGATTTATAACCCATTCACGCACTCAATAATCAAAATAGCAAACAACATTTAGCTTATACATATCCACGAAGGAGGTAGCAAGGATACCCCAAGCACAGTAAATGTGAGGTACTGTACATATTCAACTCACTTTAATACACATTTTCACAAAGGCAGAAAACAACTTTGTATACTAAAAATCTTAGTTTTGTCATTGCACTAAAAAAGTTGTCTGCAATTTGATTCTGGAGAGATATGTAATGAAGGCAACTAAGGGCCACAGAAAAATGTTTCCTAGAAACTGATTGGCTGAAAACAACTGACGTTATCAGCGGTGTCCCAGTTCTCCCTTGACCCAAAACTTAAAATATACCCGGTATAGTATCTCGTATAAAAATATCTCTTCCATCTAAATCAGCATATGTAAGATAACAAAAATCGATGTTTAAGGACCCGTTTTGATTTTGAAAGATTATATCATGATGACCAAAAAATTATAAGGTTTATTAACATTTGTTCATTTGGAAAATGCTGGGATGCTCCAGAAGTTGGGTCATTTTTCTGGATTCCGTAACCATTTTCATGAAAGCTCAGTTTCTTGGTGGTTTGAGGTACTTTAGATGGTGATCTTAAAATTGAGCTCACATGCCCCTCTCGATTTTGGGGGGAAAGTCCCGAAAAACAGCATTTTCCAAAATGGCCACCATTGGTTCTGGCCGAACATTTTTCATTTGTGGAGCCATTTTGATAAACAAAAGGTCAATTTTGACTAATTCTGGGGATTCCATTTCTGACATTTACTTTAACCATAATCATATTCTGGAGCATGAATTCTAGATGGCGGCCACAAACAACGTAATGCAAAAGCAAATTTAACATTTTCATTCCGTGAATACCGCTATTTTGACTGATGAAAAGGCAATTTTAGATTTATTTAGGCATGGGAATGCATTTCTGGAATTCTAGCATCCTTTTTAATTTATTTTAGTCTGAAGAGTGGAGTCGTACAGACGTAGTGAAACACAAAATGTAGGCCTACACTGTCAGTATTCCTCCTCGACCTTAATGCAAAATACATTTTACTGGATTTTTTTCGTGTGATTCTGAGGATTAACAAGCTCAAATTGAAGCTGCCCTGTTTTCTATTAGATGTTCCTGGAGGCATGTCTACCGGTTGTCTATTTCTTCAGATATTCAACTTGAGATTATGCAAAACGATTCTATTTTAATAGAATTGTGTTGTACCGTCAATATACACATAGACACGAAAGGTAGGTCCCTATTAATAATAAAGGAAGATAAATGAATACAGGGAAGTGATTCAACTCAGTTGAACTTATAACTATTTGTTTATTTATTGAGACATATCATTTATACAGGGTGGACATTTTTAGCAGTCAGGCTATTTTTCATAACTGTGTTGATTTTTAATTAAATAAAACAACTACTAATAAAAAACTAATACGTGCGAATATTAAACAATGAGGACAGTGTGTCCCTTTTGAGCTTTCATATATAATAAAATTGATTTTATTAACATTTTTAATATGTTTTCATATCATTGAAACTGGTGATGATCTAATGAATGATAGAAAAAAAGTGAAGAAGCCGGATATTATTTTTTTTATTTCTATGCCACATTGATGCACAGTTATAATTACGCCCTACATCCTACTGTTTTACTTTTTTATATTTGGTACCGATGCTAAGATTAAATTGTTCTTTTAACTATTAAATGTCAATTGAAGCAAGGTATTCATAGTTAAAACTCGGGCCTTTGTTATACCAGTTGAGTGGAGTTGGATGTTACTTCTGTTGAAAAAAACCGCCCACTTTAGTAGTGCAATACAATCCAAGCCACATATTCTAGCGTTGGATATGATTGCCCCGTGTCCAGGATATGGAGTTACATGTATAATGGTATTGGGTATTGTTGCCTCAGTAAAATTGACTTGCATCAATATTGGATACTTTTCCAAAGTGCAATTCAATGTACAATGTATGAGTGCAACAATAACCATGTGGTATTGAACATTATTGCTATAAGACACAAAAACGTCTCCTATGCTTTAAAGGGTCGTTCGTCAGCTTTATATTTATGACATTCTGGGCTGAAGCTCCTGTTACTTATCTTCACATTGAGACCCAAAGCTCAAAATACAGTGGAGACCCGGAAATCGGACCACCCATGGGACTGACTGAAAGTGGTCCCATTTTGGAATCGGTGCGATTTGTGAAACCAGCTATTTTAAATGGAGAAATACTAGTCAGTCTCTTTATAGATATGCCTTGTTATGTGTTGATTTGAAGGTCAATTATTAAACCAATGTATTGAATATGACGTCATGATATAATAAAATATTATAATATACAAATAATTATTTCTGTAAAAAGTCTTTCATTGATGTTAGTTTTTTTGTGCTGGTTGCTTTTATAGTGGCATCATTCAGGCAATCACCTGCACTTAAAAAATGATTTGCAAGTTCGTTCAGTCCTTCAGAAGCACAAAATTGTATTAGTCCAGATACTGCGTTCACAGCTTCACTAAATATTTAGGAGCAGTGGCATCGTCAATGAGAGCTTCTTCATTATCATCACAGTCATTTTCATCAATGTCTGTGGACTGTGCCATATCATCCTCCCAGCCCTCTTGTTAACTTGGAGTAAAACATTACTTCCTTCATTACGCTCCTATAGTGTGATAGTATCTTCTGTTTAGGGTGATCAGGCCATGCAGCTGTGAACGGGAAATCGATCAGCCGTGAATAACCCTTTGTTACTTACAGTCTATTTAACTGGATGTAATTTATACTTTCTCGCGTAAAAATACATCAGATAATTATTCCGTTTAATATGCGTAACTCATACGAGATGGGGCCTTATGGAGGATTTCAGAGTTGCTAAGTCAACTGATTTTCTCCATGAGGTCGGGAATGTTTTTCTTCGATTGTAACACCGAGTATGTGGTTCTAACTATGTCGTGATTGAAACAGTTTGAATTAAACAATATAGTGAATTATAAAAAGGCTTAATGTTTTTGTGCGAGGGCCATGTCCTGTGTGAATTGCACAAATAATTTTTAACCGCCATTACTACTGTTATCACGTCGTTAAGTTTGCACCACTAGTCAATCTCAGGGAATCTCCGCGCTCATAGCGACTGTGCTTGCATGGTCACGTGACACGGAGCTACCTGTTTATGCCATATTTATTGTACTTGCATGATATTATATTTAATTTTAAAAACTACCATATAATTTTTACCATTGGCTTATTGCATACTCCAGTTACTGTAGCATAATCATGCACTTGTATATATTTTAGGTTTCTACGCTTTCCAGAGTGTCTTTTTTGCTACTATATATAATTAGTATGTCATACGTAGTAGCTATTTTATCTCTGGTTTTGGTGCGGGAAACAAAATGATAGACCTCTATGTTATCTTGGCAATGCCTTTTATTTCATTTTTAGTAGTAGTCATTTATATTATCGAAATACCCAGTTTTTATTTTGGCAATGCCACTTAACATGATTTTAGCTGTGTATGTCATACCATGTATATTATCATATGATTTTAACAAACTAACAATCTTGTATATACATGTACATATATCTCTTTCATTTCTATGACAAATAAGTCTGTAATGACTTTTCTTTTCTGTCAATAAAATATCTGTCTGTCTGTCATACGGAATTGTTTTGTTTTGCTCCACTATATGAATTTACATAGCAATTGGTAAGACTTTTGGGATCGCAAAGGTGTAATCACGCTATACAGGTGATAATCCTTCAGTACGCTAGGGCCTGTCATAGTCAAGCTGATAAGTCAAGCTGATAAAAAGCAGCCTAGCGAATTATAATCTTTTCGAATTAATATGATCATGTTATAAATATGATAATCTGTTTGTTTGTATCGCTTGTATTAACTGTTTCCTCTTTCAGTATCTATCTATACGCTAGGCCTATCTGTATTAGACACACATAGCCCTTACATATCCTGCGTAATTAAATGATTGTTGCACGCCGACTGTTATTTTTGTCAGCGTCTTTGTTTAACCTTGTGGTTCCTATAGACCAGTAGCTCAATTATTGCTACAACACTTACGGTGCTAATATAACTTCCTATAATTTAACAAATTATTAAATATAAGAAGTTGACTTAAATTGTGTTGTTTTATCTTAGCAACATACACTTTCACACTAAGCTGTCATCGTAAGTTCGCGCTCTGTAAATTATTTTGAGCTGTATTAACTAAGAAAGACGGTCGTAGGGGCTAAAACACTACACCGTTGAGAATCAACCAGCCGAAGAGGCGCGACTCAAAGAAGGGCCATGACATGATAAGGCGAGTGATTGCAATTTGCACTGATGACAATGTTTAAATGTTGAATTAACAGCGCTAATCTCACCAGCGCTAATCCTTTCCGCTATCCAATCTGAGCTCAGTGGATCACTTTTGTTGATCCAGGCAGTTCCGGTCCTCAGCCAACGCTGGTCCCTTGCTGGATTTAACCAGATCTGGCCCCTTTATTAGATCCAACCAGGGCTAGTGAACTTAGTGAATTATGTCAGTGCTGGTCCCTTAGTGGATCCAGCTACAGCTAGTCCCATTAGTGAATCCAGCCGCAGCTGGTCCCTTAATTGATGCATAAACGTAAACGAGTGAATTTTTTTTTTGCTCTTGGGGCAGGTCCGTTTTTCGAGTCCTTTTGTGATTTGAGACTGAAAAAGGGTGGTCCGTGTCCCGAATCGCGGATCGGTCCGCTTTCTGAATCTGATAATACATTATGTGAATGGAGAAAAATTTGGGACTGAAAAAAGGTGGTCCGTATTCCGGGATGGTCCGCTTTGTGAGGCGGTCCGATACCGGGTCTCCACTGTACTCAAAATGTGGCATTGGATGTTGTTGCGCCCAGCCCTTAAATTATGTTACTCTCCAATACTGATTTTTGTAGGCTTTTAATTTTTAAACACATGTAAAATAATCAATAATTTAAGCCCGATAATGGGCCTAAATTATTAGTTTTAAAATAAATTAGTAGTAAAATAAATTGATGGTAAAATAAATTGGTATCTACAGTATTAATATTAGCAGAGTTTGTACGTCGACATTACAAATTAAGATATCATTGCATTACTTTTACAGTGGGCATTATTTTACAATTTTGATTAACAAAATAAGTCATATTTTTATATGATTTGCTACGGCAATTCCCGCCTCACTTTAGCCTATATGTCCACAAAGTAGGTGACCCAAAACCCTATTGATTTCATTTCCCTCCTCACAGTGAATGAAAAGCATCCACAGAATCACTCAGCCTAGAGATAAGAGACAATTTCGCAACATACTTGCTCGCTTGATCTGCGTTTGGACATGTTTTCTAGTCTGATATGATATACTTCGTCGCCAAGCACGACTAAAGTCATTTTTAATCCGTCTTATAAGCCGATCAAAATAAATCACTGTTATTGGGAATAAAATGATTGTTTAAATATCAAGATTTGCAAATGTTTTGGTCTTAAATTAAAAAAACAAGAGCAATTTTCATCCACTGTGAGTTGTGGGTCTCGAGAACCTGTAAATCTGATGATGAAGAGGATTAATAAGCTCATTCGGAAATCGTATAAATAGTTAAATGAATATAAAGTAAAAGTCACATAAAATCTTTCACTTTTGCGTTGCATGTTTTTCTCTAATTTCTCACGCAATTTTCATCCGACCAGTTTCAACATGTTAAAGTCCAGACCATTTGACATGTAGTAGATTTCAAATTATTATGACGCTCCTCTATCAACCCTTTCATTTCTCTCATAGGCGAATAGTATTAAACCTGTAATCAGGCTGAAGGGGGGGGGGATATGCCCATGCCCATGCTGAAACCTTCTAAATACCATTAGAAACAACATACTATAACTCCCCGTGATTCTCGCTGGAGCCTTTTCCATTATTCAAGATGGCGTCCAAGATGGCCGCTAAAATGTTAAAATCGCTATATCTCGGCTACATGTACATTTATTGCCATAAGGATTACAATGAAACAGGTACTGAATCACTAAATAGTGAAGCCTATCATTAATTTGCAATTTAAGGTATACTGATAAGGGAAATAGCAAAATTTTGATATGTGTGACATTTCAAATATTATTTCAATCAATAACAAAAATTGAAAATAAATGATATATGTGACTATGTCGTGATTCAAAGCCTCTTTCATTTTAATCTTTTTCCAAAAAAGTACATTTTTATATAAAAATTATGAAGTTATGTGTTAAAAAGTGGTGGAGACGAGATAGTCCAGGGCGACGTTGAAGCGTTAAATGGCAATGGGAAACCGTTAAATGGCGATGGGAAAGCGCTAAAGTGTGTTGAGCTTGGGGAGGCGTTGAAGAAAACTTTATTCAGTCAGAAAAAGCTAATTAATCTGATAGCCATAAATATGACATTTAACCATCAACATTGTACTACAAAAAATGCAGTTAAAAAACGTCATCAAAGATATGGGATACACTTGTTTATATTTTTATTTGTGTAAAATGTTTTTGGAATGAGACTTTGGATCTAACTTCAACCAGAAAAGGATTTTATAGTCAAAATAAAATTAAAACAAGGTATTACATTGTGTTATTTTAATTAGCTAAAATCATATTTTCGCTCATTTGACCTTGAAATTGACATGGCGACTTTGATGATGAAGTTGAATCACTAAAATAATACCAGGAATGGATCTTTCAGTAGGATATGTTAGGTCGGTATAGGTCCTTAATCATTTGTCCTTAATTGACCTTATAATTGACGTTTTTGACATTAACGACCTTTAATCTTCAACAAATAATATTTCTTTTTACATTTTGACCTTGGAATTTTATTTTTGAAACTGAAAAAATCCTTGAATCACCAAAATAATACCATGGATGGATTCTCCCGTTAAAACCGCCACAATTTTCAGGAATTTGACCTTAAAATTAACCCTTTGACCTTGAAGGTCACCTTGAATCATAGACATGATACTATAAAAGGATTAACAAGTCAAAATCTCATAAAAATGAGGTATTACACAATCATGTTCTTAGCTTTATTTGGTAAAAATCATTTTTTTGATTATTTTAACATTGACCTTGCATTTTGCCCCCCTAGCCCCACCACCATCTTATATTTTAGACACTGCCTGAATGTTATTTGAACCTATGTCAATAATGAGTTCCCAACTTTTCACAACATGGATTATAAACAATTTTGGGCAAATTAGGATAGTTTTACCGATTTTTACGGACAATTGAGACCATCTTGAGATGACCCAGTTTTCATCCATTTTTAGGGGTGAGATTTTGATAGATTTTTTTCTGTCATTCATTATATGTCCAGTAGGATAGAAAACCTTTGAGAAACCCTTGATCATAATATTTTGGATGTATTAACATTTTGGCGGCCATCTTGGACGACATCTTGAATAATGGAAAAGGCTCCACATGAATTCCACCGTTACGTGATCACATTTTTTGCTTTTTTCGTTTTTTTTTTCTCAAATAGTTCATAGCTTTAAACCATTTTGTTATTTGTCGTGTCTATTCTTCTAAGTTGCCATTTGTGCGCAGTCTGGCTATAAATATTTATACTCAATCCCGTTTATGTATTTAATATAGCCATGTAAAATTACTGTTACGTGATCACGCCAAATGGACATGGTTTTTTAAGGCTTTGTGCGTTTTAATATTTTTGCTCTCATTGTGTTTCTGTTAATAATGTTTTTTTTTTTGGAAAACAACACTTCGGCGCTTTGTTGGAGATTTGAATAATCAATGTGACACCATGCATCTTTACATTGTAACGAAAACAAAATTGAAATACGTCGTTACGTGATCACCGTTACGTGATCACTTAAAGACCAAAGAAATGAAAATAAAAAACACTTGCAATGGAATCATGAATATCAGCTTTACGTTATCGGTTTTTTTTTTAATTTTTCAGACCAAAGTCATTATATCTAGTTAAAGGGTTAATAGACCTGATTTTAATTAAATCGAACATTTTGTGGTAATTAAAAAAACCCTATCAAATTTTTCTCTTGTGGTCACTAATTGTGAAGTTTCCTTTTAGTGTCAAAATGGATTATCAGCCTAACCACTCGATGCATTTTATTAATTTCTACGTTACTCGGTTTCCGTTAGCCTTTGGTTTATATCACAATGTTTCTCCATATCAGAGAGATCATTTTTATTATGTAGGAGAAAATTTATTGAAAACAAAACCGTTACGTGATCACAGTTACGTGATCACATCATAATTGAATGTCAATCACCTTAAAAACGATAAGTGATAGGAGATGTTTTTCATCGAATATATATGGATATATCAATAAATAACCCAATAAATGAACATTATTTGTATTCAACATGATATGAAGTTATAATCACATATGTTGTTTATAGCACAGCAATATTCGTTACGTGATCACTGGCTATTTATTTTCATCTTACAAATTTCAAGTGAAAGTGCAAATATTTTGGTCTATGTGGATTTTTATTTTAATTTTATTTAGTGTATTAGGACGCCTTTAGCGCTGGATACGAACATATCTGCAAAATATTCCCAATTAGGTGTGTAGCTTCCCATATGAAAAATGCGTGATCACGTAACATTAGTTTTTACACTATAAAAATGTGATCACGTAACGCAATTCTAGCGGGTATAGGGCACAGTACGTTCAAAAGTAAAATATTTTTAATTTTGAATTGACCCATGAAGGAGAAAAACAATTTTTATTTATTTTCAATGTAAATCAATAAAATTATAAGCCTTTTTCAACAATTTTTTTACGTGATCACACCGGGTGATTTGACTTTTCTAAGTTTTGGACATTGTCACAATGTTTTGTTATCAGACTTTTAAAACAGATAAAAAAGTTAAAATAACTAATAGATTGTGATTATATGTATATACTGTAACAAGATATATTTTTGCTGACAATAGTCGTTTAACTTTATGCTAGAGGAGAAGAAGAAATACCTCTGCTAGAAGCACGTGTTATAGCCGTTCTGGTAGTAAAAAATGGTGTATCATGTTGTATATATACGCTGAATATTTTTTATATTAAGTGAATTCTCTACATTATCATTTTTTGTAGAACTATTTACTTTGATATGTTATCCATGCAGCATAGTAGTAAACAAGAGCCAAATAAAATATTATTTTTTTACATTTTTGGTGGTTTCCACGTGGAATTCATGTCCAGCGGGAATCACGGGGAGTTTTAGTATGTTATTTGTAATGGTATTTCGAAGTTTTTCTGAAAAATTCAGCTTGGCATATTTTTTTCCCCTTCAAAAGCCAATACTATTCGCCTGTCAGCTTTTATCTCAAAATTCCACTACATGTCAAATGGTCTAACTTAAGCAATATTCGCTCAGGGTAGTCGCCGTAATACTCGCATAGGGGGTTAAAATGGGGTATTGGAATGATTTACCCAGCGCTAAGAAATGCAAATGAATTTTGTACCCACTTGAAGTTGGGCTTCGCTATCACGACCCACAACTTCCAGTGAGTGAGGAATGCTTATATAATAAAATTATGTACTACTTGAATCAAAATAATTATATACTAATCTTGAAAATTTAATTCTCGTTTCATATAGATTTTCTTTCTTTCGAGGACAAACGGAACGGCTAAAACCAGCTATAGTCGCGAGAAGTGGCAGATACACTCTTTCATATCCAAAGGGACGATTTATGAAAAAAGTAGTGCCTAAACGATAGCTATTAAAACGTGTGAGATCAATTTGAATATATATATATCGCATTAGACAAGACGATCATATATCTGCATGGACTCCTCAGCCGCGCAACATATATTATAGTTACTGACGCCACAGAATCTGCCTTTGTAAAGTGATTGTGCATTGTTGGATCCGGATCATCCCCAAAATTTAATGGATTGTTCTTGGCCAGAGACAAAAAAAGCTGAATTTCGATCGCAATCCGGATCACCACCAAAATTTGATGTTTTTTTCCTTCGCAGGAGAAAAATCTTTTACACAAATTCTGGATCAAGATCATCACAAAAAAATAATTAAATTGTTTCTTAGCCCGATACACCCTCGTGAAAATCCGTTCATTACTTTGTAAGTAATCCTGCTGACAGACAGACAAAAAAACAACCAATTAGTTCAAAGGTTGTTTAAAATATTCAATACTTTAGCCTTTTTGACTGTTATCAACGCTTATATCTGTAGATTTAAAGGCGAATTAGTTCAAAGGTTTTTTTTTAAATATTCAACGCTTCAGCTTTTTTGACTATTGTCAACGCTTATATCTGTAGATTTAAAGGCGAATTAGTTCAAAGGTTGTTTGAAAGATTCAACGCTTCGGCCTTTTTCACTGATATCAACGCTTATGTATATGTAGATTTAAGGCGAATTAGTGCAAAGGTTGTTTAAAATATTTAATACTTTAGCCCTTTTTTTACTATTATCAGATCTGTCAACAAGTCCAGTAGGCCCTGTATGATCGCCGAATCCAGCTCGGAATCACGCCACGACAAGTCAATCCATCCCATGGGCGGATCCGGTCTGTCCTTGTGCAAGGCATTTTATCCTCACATGCTTCTCTTGACTCAGGTGTAAATAAGTAAGTGGCATAAGTGTATGCTCTCTGTGGAGTTGAAAAGATCCAGTGACCGGCTGATGAATCTTCAGACTTGATACCAGACAATAAACCTGCACCTTTACCATTTTTTTATTGATGTCAGATCACACAGCCTCAAGTATACATATATACACTACAAAAGAAGGGCATGGTTTGGAGGTCATCTGAAGACAAAAAATAACATCTACGTTCTATTTGGACTCGCATATCGCATATTGATTAAAAATCTGTATTTCTACGAGCATCTTCAGCTTTAACCGTCCTTTACTAGTTATTACTAAATTAAGCTGGAAACAAGTACAAAAAATCGTATCCATGTAGGCCCTATGTACGAGGATCTGTAGTTTAAACATTATTAGCGCCATGTTGTCACCAGTGATTGATGAATTTAATTTATAACATTTTTTTTCACTGTGCCAGGTTTACTTTTAGTGGCCGAAATATGTTTTTTTCATTAGCTATGATCACTAACTCTTATTCTTCGGCCGAGGTATCATTCCCACTGGTCGTGATCACTTCTACATTGGTAAAGATCACTTTAACTAGTTGAGATCACATTTGAAAGGCCGGATCACTTTTTCAGTGACCAACATTTATTTTTTTACTGACTGTGTCCGAGATCACCAGTTCACTGCTGAGCTCACTTCTGTACTGGGCGACATCGGCTTTTCACTGGCTAAGATAATATTTTCACTGCTCGAGATCACTTTTTTACTTGCCGAATTAACTTTTTCATGGTCAATTCACTATTTACTTGGCTGGAATCACATTTCCACTTGATTGGTTACTTTTTGCCGGGCCGAGATCAATTTCACTGGCTGAGATGACGTTTTAACTTATCGAGATTATTTTGTCACTAACTTAGCTGATATCACTTTTTCACTGGCCAAAATCACTTTTTACCGACTGTGATAACTTTTTCACTGGCTTTCATGGCTGAGATCACTTATTTGATGAGCGAGATCACGTTCCCATAGGCTGGAATCACTTTTTAGTGGGCAAACATATCTTCTTCAATGTTCGAGATCACTGTTTTACTGACCAAGATCAATTTACTGGCTGATATCACTTTTTGCCTGGTATAGATAACTTTAGGTCTATATTGGCTGAGATCATATTTTAACTAATGAAGATGATTTAGATTACTTTTAAATGCAATATGTCCGTATAAATCATGATGTTTTAGTCAAAATTCATATTTCTCCCTTTTGCTACTTCATATGACATTGACCTCAGATGACCTTTAAAACATGCCTATCGCATAGTCCATGTCGAAACTGTGTCCTATGACATCAATAGCAACACATTGTTTTAGAGATAGGCCTAAAAGCTATGATTTTTTCGAGTGAAAATAAGTGATTTTTTATTTTGCGGCCTCGTTTGACCTTGACCGCATATAATCTTCAAACATTAATTATCGTGTATTGAATGCTTGAAACTGTGTGATATATGACATGAATGTCAACGAAAAAATACGTCGAAACGTTTTAGAGCAGCTTTAGGCTTAGTGAATATTGCTTTAAAGACCGAGGTCCACTTGGTGACACCATGACCTCCATACAAGAGACCTGATGAAAATGCGGTCGTAAAGTCCAACTAGTAATGTCAAACTAGTAACGGCAAACTGGTAATGACAAACTAGTAATTTAAAACTAGTAATGTTAAACTAGTTTTGTCAAACTAGTAATGTTAAAATAGTAATGTTAAACTAGTAATGTCAAACTAGTAACATCTGACTAGTAATGTCAAACTAGTATTGCCAAACTAGTAATGTCAGACTTGCAAAGTCAAACTAGTAATGTCAAACCGGTAATGTCAAACTACTAATGTGAAACTAGTAATGTGAAACTAGTAATGTCAGACTAGTTATGTCAAGCTGATATTGTCAACATAGTAACATTAAACTAGCAATGACAAACTAGTAATGTCAAGCTGGTAATGTCAAACTACTAATGTCAAACTAGTGATGTCAAAGTAGTAATGTCAGACTGATAATGTCAGACTGGTAAAGTCAGACTAGTAATGTCAAACTAGTAATATCAAACTAGTAATTTCAAACTAGTAATGTCGAACTAGTAATGTTAAACTAGTAATGTAAAACTAGTAATATCACGCTGGTAATGTCAAACTAGTAATATTAAACTGGTAATGTCAAACCACTAATGTCAAACTGGTAATGTCAAACTAGTAATGTTAAACCGGAAATGTCAACATTGCAATGTTAAACTAATAATATCAAACTAGTAATGTCAGATAAGTGATGACAGACTTGGAAAGTCAAACTAGTAATGTCTAACTAGTAACGTCAAACCGGTAATGTCAAACTAGAAATGACAGACTAGTAATGTCAAACTGGTAATGGTAAACAGGTAGTGTAAAACTTGTAATGTAAAAGTGGTAATGTTAAACTAGTAATGTCGAACTAGTAATGTCAGACTACTAATTTCAGACTAGCATTGTGAAACAAGTAATGTGGAACAAGTAATGTCAGACCGGTAATGTCAAACTAGTAATGCCGAACTAGTAATGGCAAACTAGTAATATCAAACTAGTAATGTCAGAATAGTAATGACAGACTAGTAATGTTAAACTAGTAATGTCAAACTAGTAATAGCAAGCTAGTAATGTCAAACCGGTAATGTCAAACCAGTAATGTCAGACTAGTAATGTCAAACTGGTAATGTCAGACTACTAATGTCAATGTAGTAATGTCAAACTGGTAACGTCAAACTAGTAATGTTGAACTAGTTATGCCAAACTAGTAATGTTAAGCTGGTAATGTCAAACTAGTTATGTCAAACTAGTAATGTTTGACTAGTTTTATCAAACTAGTAATGTCAAACTAGTAATGGCAATCTTGTATTGTCAAACTACTAATGTGAAACTAGTAATGTGAAAGTAGTAATGTCAAACTGGTGATGTCAAACCAGTAATGTAAAACTAGTAATGTTAAACTAGTAATGTCAAACTACTAATGTCAAACTAGTAATGTCAAACTTGAAATGTCCAACTACCAATGTCAAACAAGTAATGTGAATCTAGTAATGTCAAACCAGTAATGTCAAACTAGTAATGCTATACTAATTATGTCAAACTAGTAATGTAAAACTGGTAATGTCTAACTAGTAATGTCAAACTAATAATGTCTGACTAGTAATGTCAAACTAGTAATGTCAAACTGGTAATGTCAAACGTGTTATGTCAAACTAGTCATGTCAGACTAGTAATGTCAGACTAGTAATGTCAAACCGGAAATGTCAACATTGCAATGTTAAACTAGTAATATCAAACTAGTAATGTCAGATAAGTAATGACAGACTTGGAAAATCAAACTAGTAATGTCTAACTAGTAACGTCAAACCAGTAATGTCAAACTAGTAATGTCAGACTAGTAATGTCAAACTGGTAATGTCAGACTACTAATGTCAATGTAGTAATGTTAAACTGGTAACGTCAAACTAGTAATGTTGAACTAGTTATGCCAAACTAGTAATGTTAAGCTGTAAGCTGGTAATGTCAAACTAGTTATGTCAAACTAGTAATGTTTGACTAGTAATATCAAACTAGTAATGTCAAACTAGTAATGGCAATCTTGTATTGTCAAACTACTAATGTGAAACTAGTAATGTGAAAGTAGTAATGTCAAACTGGTGATGTCAAACCAGTAATGTAAAACTAGTAATGTTAAACTAGTAATGTCAAACTACTAATGTCAAACTAGTAATGTCAAACTTGAAATGTCCAGCTACCAATGTCAAACAAGTAATGTGAATCTAGTAATGTCAAACCAGTAATGTCAAACTAGTAATGTTATACTAATTATGTCAAACTAGTAATGTCAAACTGGTAATGTCTAACTAGTAATGTCAAACTAATAATGTCTGACTAGTAATGTCAAACTAGTAATGTCAAACTGGTAATGTCAAACGTGTTATGTCAAACTAGTAATGTCAGACTAGTAATGTCAGACTAGTAATGTCAAACCGGAAATGTCAACATTGCAATGTTAAACTAGTAATATCAAACTAGTAATGTCAGATAAGTAATGACAGACTTGGAAAATCAAACTAGTAATGTCTAACTAGTAACGTCAAACCAGTAATGTCAAACTAGTAATGTCAGACTAGTAATGTCAAACTGGTAATGTTAAACAGGTAGTGTGAAACTTGTAATGTAAAAGTGGTAATGTTGAACTAGTAATGTCAAACTAGTAATGTCAGACTACTAATTTCAGACTATCATTGTGAAACAAGAAATGTAAAACAAGTAATGTCAGACCGGTAATGTCAAACTAGTAATGCCGAACTAGTAATGGCAAACTAGTAATATCAAACTAGTAATGTCAGATTAGTAATGACAGGCTAGTAATGTTGAACTAGTTATGTCAAACTAGTAATGTTAAACTGGTAATGTCAAACTAGTTATGTCAAACTAGTAATGTTTGACTAGTAATATCAAACTAGTAATGTCAAACTAGTAATGTTAATCTTGTATTGTCAAACTACTAATGTGGAACTAGTAATGTGAAAGTAGTAATGTCAAACTGGTAATGTCAAACCAGTAATGTAAAACTACTAATGTTAAACTAGTAATGTCAAACTACTAATGTCAAACTAGTAATGTCAAACTAGTAATGTCAGACTGGTAATGTCAAACTAGTAATATTAAACTGGTAATGTCAAACCACTAATGTCAAACTGGTAATGTCAAACTAGTAATGTCAAACTAATAATGTCTGACGAGTAGTTTCAAACTATTAATGTCAAACTAGTAATGTGAAACTTGAAATGTCCAGCTACCATTGTCAAACAAGTAATGTGAAACTAGTAATAACACACTAGTAATGTCAAACTAGTAATGTTATGCTAATTATGTCAAACTAGTAATGTCAAACAGGTAATGTCAAACTAGTAATGTCAAATTAATTATGTTTGACTAGTAATGTCAGACTAGTAATGTCAAACTGGTAATGTTAAACAGGTAGCGTGAAACTTGTAATGTAAAAGTGGTAATGTTGAACTAGTAATGTCAAACTAGTAATGTCAGACTACTAATTTCAGACTATCATTGTGAAACAAGAAATGTAAAACAAGTAATGTCAGACCGGTAATGGCAAACTAGTAATGCCGAACTAGTAATGGCAAACTAGTAATATCAAACTAGTAATGTCAAACTAGTAATGTGAAACTAGTAATGTCAAACTAGTACTGTCAAACTGATAATGTCAAACTCGTACTGTCAAACTAGTAATGTCAGATTAGTAATGCTAGACTAGTAATGTCTAACTAGTAATGTTAAACTTGTAATGTCAAACTAGTAATGTCAAGCTAGTAATGTCAAACCGGTAATGTCAGACCAGTAATCTCAGACTAGTAATGTCAAACTGGTAATGTCAGACTACTGATGTCAATCTAGTAATGTCAAACTGGTAACGTCAAAATAAAAATGTTAAACTAGTTATGTAAAACCAGTAATGTTGAACTGGTAATGTCAAACTAGTATTGTCAAACTAGTAATGTCTGACTAGTATTATCAAACTAGTAGTGTCAAACTAGTAATGTCAATCTTGTAATGTCAAACTACTAATGTGAACTAGTAATGTCAAAGTAGTAATGTCAAACTGGTAATGTCAAACCAGTAATGTAAAACTAGTAATCTTAAACTAGTAATTTCAAATTAGTAATGTCAAACTGGTAATGTCAAACTAGTAATATTAAACTGGTAATGTCAAACCACTAATGTCAATCTGGTAATGTCAAACTAGTAATGTTGAACTAGTTATGTCAAACTAGTAATGGCAAACTGGTAATGTCAAACTAGTAATGTCAAACTAATAATGTCTGACTAGTAATGTCAAACTATTAATTTCAAACTATTAATGTCAAATTTGAAATGTCCAACTACCAATGTCAAACAAGTAATGTGGCAAACTAGTAATGTCAAACCAGTAATGGCAAACTAGTAATGTTATGCTAGTTATGTCAAACTAGTAATGTCAAACTGGGAATATCAAACTAGTAATGTCAATCTAATAATGTCTGACTAGTAATGTCAAACTAGTAATGTCAAAATGGTAATGTTAAACGTGTTATGTCGAACTAGTAATGTAAAACAGGAAATGTCAAACTAGTAATGTTAAACTAGTAATATCAAACTAGTAATGTCAGATAAGTAATGAAAGACTGGGAATGTCAAACTAGTAATGTCTAACTAGTAATGTCAAACCGGTGATGTCAAACTAGTAATGTGAGACTAGTAATGTCAAACTGGTAATGTTAAGCAGGTAGTGTGAAACTTGTAATGTGAAAGTTGTAATGTTAAACTAGTACTGTCAAACTAGTAATGTCAGACTAGTATTGTGAAACAAGAAATCTAAAACAAGTAATGTCAGACCGGTAATGTCAAACTAGTAATCCCGAACTAGTAATGACAAACTAGTAATGGCAAACTAATAATGTCTGACTAGTAATTTCAAACTATATATGTCAAATTAGTAATGTCAAACTTGAAATGTCCAACTACCAATGTCAAACAAGTAATGTCAAGCTAGTAATGTCAAACTAGTAATGTGAGACTAGTAATGTCAAACTGGTAATGTTAAACAGGTAGCGTGAAACTTGTAATGTAAAAGTGGTAATGTTGAACTAGTAATGTCAAACTAGTAATGTCAGACTACTAATTTCAGACTATCATTGTGAAACAAGAAATGTAAAACAAGTAATGTCAGACCGGTAATGTCAAACTAGTAATGCCGAACTAGTAATGGCAAACTAGTAATATCAAACTAGTAATGTCAAACTAGTAATGTGAAACTAGTAATGTCAAACTAGTACTGTCAAACTGATAATGTCAAACTCGTACTGTCAAACTAGTAATGTCAGATTAGTAATGCTAGACTAGTAATGTCTAACTAGTAATGTTAAACTTGTAATGTCAAACTAGTAATGTCAAGCTAGTAATGTCAAACCGGTAATGTTAGACCAGTAATCTCAGACTAGTAATGTCAAACTGGTAATGTCAGACTACTGATGTCAATCTAGTAATGTCAAACTGGTAACGTCAAAATAAAAATGTTAAACTAGTTATGTAAAACCAGTAATGTTGAACTGGTAATGTCAAACTAGTATTGTCAAACTAGTAATGTCTGACTAGTATTATCAAACTAGTAGTGTCAAACTAGTAATGTCAATCTTGTAATGTCAAACTACCAATGTGAACTAGTAATGTCAAAGTAGTAATGTCAAACTGGTAATGTCAAACCAGTAATGTAAAACTAGTAATCTTAAACTAGTAATTTCAAATTAGTAATGTCAAACTGGTAATGTCAAACTAGTAATATTAAACTGGTAATGTCAAACCACTAATGTCAATCTGGTAATGTCAAACTAGTAATGTTAAACTAGTTATGTCAAACTAGTAATGGCAAACTGGTAATGTCAAACTAGTAATGTCAAACTAATAATGTCTGACTAGTAATGTCAAACTATTAATTTCAAACTATTAATGTCAAATTTGAAATGTCCAACTACCAATGTCAAACAAGTAATGTGGCAAACTAGTAATGTCAAACCAGTAATGGCAAACTAGTAATGTTATGCTAGTTATGTCAAACTAGTAATGTCAAACTGGGAATATCAAACTAGTAATGTCAATCTAATAATGTCTGACTAGTAATGTCAAACTAGTAATGTCAAAATGGTAATGTTAAACGTGTTATGTCGAACTAGTAATGTAAAACAGAAAATGTCAAACTAGTAATGTTAAACTAGTAATATCAAACTAGTAATGTCAGATAAGTAATGAAAGACTGGGAATGTCAAACTAGTAATGTCTAACTAGTAATGTCAAACCGGTGATGTCAAACTAGTAATGTGAGACTAGTAATGTCAAACTGGTAATGTTAAGCAGGTAGTGTGAAACTTGTAATGTGAAAGTTGTAATGTTAAACTAGTACTGTCAAACTAGTAATGTCAGACTAGTATTGTGAAACAAGAAATCTAAAACAAGTAATGTCAGACCGGTAATGTCAAACTAGTAATCCCGAACTAGTAATGACAAACTAGTAATGGCAAACTAATAATGTCTGACTAGTAATTTCAAACTATATATGTCAAATTAGTAATGTCAAACTTGAAATGTCCAACTACCAATGTCAAACAAGTAATGTCAAGCTAGTAATGTCAAACTAGTAATGTCTAACTAGTAATGTCAAACTAATAATGTCTGACTAGTAATGTCAGACTAGTAATGTCAAACTGGTAATGTTAAACAGGTAGGGTGAAACTTGTAATGTAAAAGTGGTAATGGTAAACTAGTAATGTCAAACTAGTAATGTCAGACTACTAATTTCAGACTATTATTGTGAAACAAGAAATGTAAAACAAGTAATGTCAGACCGGTAATATTAAGCTAGTAATGCCAAACTAGAAATGGCAAACTAGTAATATCAAACTAGTAATGTCAAACTAGTAATGTCAAACTAGTAATGTCAAACTGGTCATGTAAAACTAGTAATTTCAAACTAGTAATGTCAATTGCAAACTAGTAATATAAAACTAGTAATGTCAAACTAGTAATGTCAAACTGGTAATGTCAAACTTGTATTGTCAAACTAGTAATGTCAGATTAGTAATGATAGAGTAGTAATGTCTAACTAGTAATGTCAAGCTAGTAATGTCAAGCCGGTAATGTCAAACCAGTAATGTCAGACTAGTAATGTCAAACTGGTAATGTCAAACTACTAATGTGAAACTAGTAATGTCAAAGTAGTAATGTCAAACTGGTAATGTCAAACCAGTAATGTAAAACTAGTAATCTTAAACTAGTAATGTCAAACTACTAATGTCAAACTGGTAATGTCAAACTAGTAATATTAAACTGGTAATGTCAAACCATTAATGTCAAACTGGTAATGTCAAACTAGTAATGTTAAACTAGCTATGTCAAACTAGTAATGGCAAACTAGTAATGTCAAACTAATAATGTCAAACTAATAATGTCTGACTAGTAATTTTAAACTATTATTGTCAAACTAGTAATGTCAAATTCAAATGTCCAACTACCAATGTCAAACAAGTAATGTGAAACCAGTAATGTCAAACTAGTAATGTTATGCTAGTTATGTCAAACTAGTAATGTCAAACTGGTAATGTCAAACTAGTAATGTCAAACTAATAATGTCTGACTAGTAATGTCAAACTAGTAATGTCAAACTGGTGATGTCAAACGTGTTAAGCCAAACTAGTAATGTCAGACTAGTAATAACAAACTAGTAATAACAAACTAGTAATGTCAAACCGGAAATGTCAACCTAGTGATGTTGAACTAGTAATATCAAACTAGTAATGTCAGATAAGTAATGAAAGACTAGGAATGTCAAACTAGTAATGTCTAACTAGTAATGTCAGACTAGTAATGTCAAACTGGTAATGTTAAACAGGTAGTGTGAAACTTGTAATGTACAAGAGGTAATGTTAAACTAGTACTGTCAAACTAGTAATGTCAGACTACTAATCTCAGACTAGCATTGTGAAACAAGAAATGTAAAACAAGTAATGTCAGACTGGTAATATCAAACTAGTACTCCCGAACCATTAATGGCTAACTAGTAATTTCAAACTAGTAATGTCAAACTAGTAATGTCGAGCTGGTAATGTGAAACTAGTAATGTCAAACTGGTAGTGTCAAACTAGTAATGTGAAACTAGTAATGTCAAACTAGTAAAGTCAAACTATGTTTGTCAAACTAGTAATATCAAACTGGTAATGTCGGACTAGTAATGTCAGACTACAAATGTCAAACTAGTAATATCAAGCTAGTAATGTTAAACTAGTAATGTCAAACTAGTAATGTCAAACTAGGAATATCAAATCAGTAATGTCAGACTATTAATGTCAGACTAGTAATGTCAAACTAGTAATGCCAACTAGTAATGTCAAACTAGTAATAGCGTGGATTAAAGATTCATACAGCTTTGAAATGCGCAAGTGCGGGACTGTCAAGTGTAGGCCTACATTAGCATATAGAGTACACTTTGACAGCAATAATATCAGCCACCGAACTGATTACAAGATACTACTCTAACGAGAAATTGGGCAAAAGCTGTTTTAATGTTAAACCAATGTCTGTGACGCTGGCCGACATTAAACCAACATCTAAGGAATGTGCCGTGTTGGCTGAGAAAGCTCTTACTGTCAATATGCTGGAGGTCAACTGTCTCCAGATCCCCATGGTAACACAGCCTTTTGTGTCACAACACAAAGCCCACATAAGAGAAATGGTGAATTACTTCCTCATAGATGTCGCTCAAGTATATAGAGTTTATATGACTTGGGAACTTGCTCTTAATGCGGCGATGGGTATGAAAAGCATATAGTATTATTATCTTGGCTGATAACTGTGGATGTGGGGTGATATGTCATTGTGGAATGTCCAGGGGCCACTGTTGCATTCTGGGGACCACATTGTCCCGCGTATTTTGACAGTTGACTACACCTTTATATGGCGAGGTTTTCCATTTTGCTCACAATAAGGCATTGTTGTACTGGTCATCTAATACAGCTGTGTTTTGCAAAGCATAACCACTCCCCCAGGTATATTCATGTTGATATATTATTAAAACTGTTTAAATCTGGATAAAGTGTAAAGTGTCTTATCACTCTATCACAGACGGCAACAATAGTTGTTATTTGATAATCCTGGGGTCGATAATATAAGTTTCAAAAAATATATATTAGTGTTTAGACATTCATGAAGCATTTGGGAAATATGTAACAAGAGAGATCAAAGTTAAGTATGTGATATTTTTCGTAAATTGTAACCCTCAGAGCACTGGGCTGTTCAATTAGAATTTTTGATCGAAAATTTGGGACATAACGTTACTTCACTTTAGAAATCTCTCTACACAGATGTTAATAAAATATCATTCAGATCTAGTCAGCATCAGTGCTTTTAGAGGTTAGGTCTAAGTGTATGTATACAGGATTGTATAGTAAGTATGGTCAAATACGAAATGTCATAGATATATTTTGTTTGTTCAAAATGCGTTTACAAAAAAGTAGAATTCTAAGATAATGACAATGGCCTCATTTTGAAACTGTTATTCGGAATGGAAAAATAAACGATGTATTATTGATTTTATGACAATTATTTTATTTAGAGACATAATATGGGCCTAATACTTTTTTCGCCGATATATCGATATCTGCTGATTGTGGATGTGAATGCATAACTATCGCTACCAAAATTGTACCTTTATTTAAATATCGTGTAAATATCGGTATTTCAGCTGACGCTAAACAAATACTTTCTTAAAGGGACTGGCCCAGGCTAAAATCATCAAAAAATCGGTGATTTTATTTCGGGTTCTTAATATGACCATATGATGTAAACATGTACATAGACTAGAACTGCAATTTTTTTTATTTTTTGTGCTGCGCATTCACCAGTTAGGCTAGATATAGAGACGAAATTCCTGATTTCTAATTATTGACAACCATGTCAAAAATAGGAAATGCGGGAATTTCGTCTCTATATCTAGTCTAACTGATGAATGCGCAGCACAAAAATTATAAAAATTTGCAGTTCTAGTCTATGTACATGTTTACATCATATGGTCATATTAAGAACCCGAAATAAAATCACCGATTTTTTTATGATTTTAGCCTGGGCCAGTCCCTTTAACAAAGAATATCAATAGTGGCCTATTATGTAGTAGTACATCCATAATTATCATTTATATTCCGATATATCTAGATACTTTCATAAGAATGGCATAGCATCGCGTCGATCGATGACTGTGGAATATTATATATAAGTAAACAGCGCGCCATGTAAATAAACTATGGTTTAGGACTGTACAAAGTCTTTCATCTGATAGTTTGTCATACCTACCATGCCTACGGCTACCTCGATTTTGCTACATCAAATGTCAATGGTATAATGGAGCTCATTTTTCACATAAAGTTAAAGTGAGGCTATCAGTTCCCCAACATATTTTTTCTTATTTTATTATTATTTATTAATTAATGTAGTTTTTGTTTGTTTTGTATAGAAATGTGAAATTTTAGATTTCAGATTAGGCCAGCTGAAAAGCCGCAAATTGTGATTTATCGTATAAGCGGTTTGGCACGTCTCCGCCTTGATATATAGTGTGAGCCATTGGGGTGGGTGTGAGGAACGCCCAGCGCGGAGCCCTGCGCGAAATTAACGTCGATACATTGGTCTCAACCTAAACTCGACGAGACCGCCATCAACGTGATCGCCTAGTCACATTGTGAAGAGAGAAACAATGCTGTTTCTCTGAAAACCCCACACGGGAATAGCGGGGTTTGAACCGGGAACGCATGCATGACTGGCGAGG
Source organism: Flabesymbios commensalis (assembly GCA_964017125.1). Classification (NCBI taxonomy): domain Eukaryota; kingdom Metazoa; phylum Annelida; class Polychaeta; order Terebellida; family Flabelligeridae; genus Flabesymbios; species Flabesymbios commensalis. The sequence continues at coordinate 43,818,241 of OZ024911.1, read as the reverse complement.
CAGTCAGGCGCTCTAGCCATTGCGCCACGTCCCCTTCTCATTGGGCGAGGGGGGGGGGGGGCTTAGAGGCGAGGCGTATTACCCTGTGCCAGCGCCCCCCAATAACACCTTGCCCAGGCCGAAGGCCTCTTCAGCGAAGGCCTCTGCATGGCCCGGTGACCCCACGAGGTATTAAGGGCTGCTCGGCTGCAGGACATTTCGCACCATAGACGTTTCGACCCCCAAGACGTCTCGCACCCATCTTCAAGACGTTTCGCCCCGGTCGCCGTGACGACTTGTTCCAGTTTAAGACGTTTCGCCCCCCTGTGAGACGTTTCGCACCCACGGAAGACGTTTCGCCCTCTATGTGAGACGTTTCGCCCCCCCCCTATTGAGACGCTTCGCCCCTTATTGAGACGTTTCGCCCCCTAGGGAAGACGTTTCACCCCCCTGGGAAAGACGTTTCGCCCCTCTCTAAATTAAGACATTTCGAACCCTTATGTGAGACGTTTCGCCCTCATTCTTATAGGACGTTTCGCCCCCATTCTTATAAGACGTTTCGCACCCTATGCAAGTCTTTTCGCCCCCGTTCTCATAGGACGTTTCGCACCCTAGAGAAGACGTTTCGCCCCCGTTCTAATAGGACGTTTCGCACCTCAGAGAAGTCCTTTCGCCCCCTCCCCAAATTAATATACCTAGCCCCTATATATATTTCTAAAAATAAATAATCAGCCTTCAAATTTATCTACGATAATGTAATAGGCCCCTACAACTTACAATATTGCATTAAATTATTTATGTTCCAAGTATAGGTCGGCGATCAGATCGATAGCACAATATTAATTAAAGTGGCTGAAATCAAGGAATGAAAACGGTAAGTGATAGTAAAATGCATGAACAACAAGGTAGCCTAAGTGGGCACACACACATGTCTTTCCTAATAATAAATGGGACGGCAATCTTCACAATTCTATGCTGTTTTATGATTCGGGTGCGAAATGTCCTTCTTAAAAATGAATATCATGCTGATTTAGGAATAGCGAGCGAAACGTCTTTCCTAATTATGAAAAGAGTGCGAAACGTCTTTCCAAATTTATTATGACTATAGGGAGCGAAACGTCTTTCTGATTAGGGGGCGAAACGTCTTTCCAAAATATGAAGAGGGGGCGAAACGTCTTTCCTAATAATGAAATGAGTGCGAAACGTCTTTCCTAAATATTATTTGTGGGCGAAACGTCTTTCTGAAATATGGTTTGGGTGCGAAACGTCTTTCTGAAATATGGTCTGGGTGCGAAACGTCTTTCTGAAATATGGTTTGGGTGCGAAACGTCTTCCTGAACTATGAAGACGGGGGCGAAACGTCTTTCCTATTCATGGGGAGGGGGCGAAACGTCTTTCCCAAGTATGAGTTGGGGGCGAAACGTCTCACTAAAAAATGGTGCGAGCTGACTATGGGGCGAAACGTCTGTGTACCGAGGTAAGGGGGCAGGTCGAGTCCCGGCTGACCTGGCACCAGGGAGATGGGGAAGGGGATGGTCAACTGCTGGCCCAGTGATCACGATCAGAATAGGCCTGTAAAATTGTTAGTAACGCCCAATGTGCCAGCTAGGGGTAGCTTTCCTGAAGTACCGCTGTTATCCAACAGTTAAAATCAATGCATAAATTATAGTTCAATTCTTCGTTATTCAATAGGGTTAGGCGAATGACGCAACTACCAATAGAAATTCCAGCTGGTAAGAGGCTCGCGATAAGCAGGCCAGGGCGAAATCAACCAATGACAACTTGTGCTCAAATTATAGTTGAAATCTTCGTTGTGTCATAGGCTAAGCCGAATGACGTGCGCTACCAATACAATTTCCGCAGGGAAACAAATTTTTATGTGGAGTGAGTTGTCATCACAAGTTATAAATGTCACCTTGTTAGAATTGTATTTTGTGATAACTGAATACTGTACGTTGTTTTCTATGAAGTGTATGCCCTATTATGTGTATTTACATACTAGTACTTTCTTGTGGTTGTGTCATCACAAATTATGAATGACGCGCGCTAATGATAAAATTTTCGCAGCTAAATAAATTATACTATGCAGCGACATCACAAATTAGAAATTTTAATTTGTTAATAATTTCTTTTGAGATAACTAAATAAGTAACTGCAGTTTGTTTTCTGTGAGGTGTATCACAGCAAACGGTGTGAAGTAAACATATCACATTTGTCTGAATTCATTTCTTGCTCGCTTTTATTATGTTCAATCACAAAGCCATATCACATTTTCGAAGCTCTTTTTTTGCTTTATGATTGAGCGTAATGTTTTATGCTTTTCGTGCTCAATTGGCCCTGTGTTTAATTTGGAGAAATTAAATTAAATTTGAAAAAATAGCCTACATGTTGGATTAAAATCATTAATTGCTCTTTACATTTAACTGTTACGGTGCTAAACACAACGGGATGAAGCGGATATATAAGCAAGGGTGCTTTTAGATAAATTTCTAATCTAAAGGTCAGTGCATATAGTTAAGTGGGATAACAGTTTATCGCTATTTCTATTACGTTAATATGCCATATTATTCCTGTCTGTCATAATTGCAACTAAAAAAACTGAAAAGTAATGCTCGTAGTTCCTTTCATTGTTAAGTGTATGATAACATTTTACCGCTATTTCCATAATGTTAAAGTGGCATATTATCGATCAATCAATCAATCAATCAATCAATCAATCAATCAATCAATCAATCAATCAATCAATCAATCAATCAATCAATCAATCAATCAATCAATCAATCAATCAATCAATCAATCAATCAATCAATCAATCAATCAATCAATCAATCAATCAATCAATCAATCAATCAATCAATCAATCAATCAATCAATTCGGTAACTTTTAAAGCGCCTAAATCCTCGGAAATACTTGCCTGGCGAGCCCGGCCAATTTCATTTATGGCCGGGTATTGGCCAACGTTCTTAGTCACGTGACCATCATGCCTGTGCTATTGAGGCCGGTGAATAATTTCCTGGGTCAAGTCATAGGAAATGCGTCAGAGGGGAAATACAATACTGTGAACAACTCGACATCCCGGGAAGTGAACTTTCAAAAATGTCTGAATTCAAGGATTACACTATTTTCATCTAAAAATAGCAACAAGTCACAAACATTCGCCACTGGGGCATACCAGAGGCTACATGAAGCTCGGCCACGCCGCGTAGTGTGGCTCCGGGAACCAGAGTACGGAGATACGAGCTCAAAGGCGCAGAAGCCAAATCGAAATCAGCTCAATGTCGAGAATCGATCAAAGCTTAAGTCGTCAACTGGGCGTCGGATCTCCGAGGAATTAGGGAAAGCCGGATCGAAAAGAAAAGTTTTCAGCATTTTTTAAAATAAGGTGACTATACTCGCAATTAACCGGGAGCGAATTCCAGCTGAAGGGAGCTGCAGCTGCAAAAGCCCTTGACCCCCATTTTGTTCGATAACGTGGAACAGTTAACATATTTGTGTTGGATGATCTATTAAGCAGTCTTGAATTTTGAAGTGGGACTAAATAATTCAAGAGTAGATTGGTGAAAAAGCAAGGCTTTAAAAATGATGATACAGAGTTTAAAACGTAGGCATATGCGGTAATTTACTGGTAACCAATGAAGAAAATTTAAGAGAGGCTTAGATCTGCTAAAACGAGACGCTTTACAGACTACACGTGCCAGACAATTTTGTACCCGCTGCAATCTTTCAATGTCCCTATAGGGAACATTGTACAAAAGGGAATGCAATAGTCAAGATGACTAGCTAAGTAACTAGAGAACATGCAACAGATTTTGCAGCTTCTGGGCTAAGGTACTTCCTAATGCGCCGAAAATCACGGATGTGATAGAATCATATTTTGCAAGTCTGAGAGATAAATTTTGTCGTTTGAAGTTAAAATCACAATCAAAAATGAATCCCAGATTTCTAACGAATGCTTTAGAAAGTGTGTCATGGTCAAGTAATAATATAGGGAATAGATCTTTGAACGTTTCTCTTTGTTTTTCAGAACCGATGATGATAAACTAGGTTTTACTTGGATTAGGCTTTAGCTTCAGAACCGGATGGAGATAAATTTGTGTGTCGTCGGCATAAAGATGATGTTCTACATCATGCCGAAGGATGACCTGACTGTGGGGAGCAGTATATAAGGTAAAAAGTATAGGCCCAAGTACAGAGCCCTGGGGTACACCAAAATATATATAAACCGCATCAGAAATATGATCCTGAATTTTTACCTATTGAAATCGGTCGCTCAAGTACAATGTAAACCAGTCAAGGATTTTACAAGGAAAGTTTTACAAGGAGAGTGAGTGCTGTCACTCTGCCCTTCTCCATATTGAGTAAAACATTGTATTCGACTTTCAAAAGAGCTGATTCAGTGGAGTGGAATTTATTGTATGCTGATTGCAAATTATTAAACACCAAATTTGCTTTCATGTGGGAAAGTAGGCGAGATGCGACCACTTTCTCCAATATCTTTGATATAAAACTGAGGTTTGAAACTGGACGGTAATTCTTTAGTTTCTTTTTATCTCAAGTTATTTTTTTCAGCAGAGGTCTAATATATGCTTTTTTGGCCTGGTCCAGAAAAACACCCTCCTGGAGAGATTTATTGATGATAGGCTACTAGTGATTGGTTCAATTAGGACGTCGAGACAATCCTTCAGCAAGCTAGTAGGAAATGGATCAAGATCACTTGAGGTGCTTTTTGATTTCATGAATAATTATTTTATCTCTGTTTCTGTTGCCAAAGTCAAAGTATTCTTTAAAACAAATATGTCGAGCGAGGAATGCACGTTTTGGAGCTTATTATCATCTGGAAATTTTGAGCGAATAATAGTAATTTTATCAACAAATTTAAAAGTTTGAGAATTTTTTACAAATTATCTTGCTTGATAGATTCTCAGGCAAAGAGGGAGCAGGAAATCTACGAAGAATGTTTTTTATAGATTTCCAGAGCTTCTTTTGATCTTCAGAATTTTCTAATATGATGTTAGCATAGAAATTTGCTTTTGCTTTCTCCATAAGTCTATTGCACAGATTGCCAAACTCTTTCCAAGCGACGCCATTGAAATTTTGCTTTTAAGATTTCTTGTGTCATCCAAGGTGTAGGTGGTCTTTCCGAAACATTTTTAGTGAGGATATAGTGGAGCATGTTTGTTTAAAATAGTTTGGAGAATGGTATCACATTGTTTACAGAGTTTTGGAAGTTCTTTTGACAGGTTTAGTTTTTAAATCTGAGTTCAAAATTTCATTTTTTAGATTATCTAAATCAATTTTGTGAATCCGCCTGAAATAAATTTTCTTTTTACCACGTTCTGGTCTAGGAAATTCTATTTCTGAAAGAACTAAAAAATGATCAGAAAGCCCATCACAGGCTGAGACTGATCTAACTGCTGGGCAGGATGTCCTAGTGTCGGAAAATGTGTCGGAAAATTAACATGTTTTTCGAGATCAAAAGATTCAAGAATATCGCAGAATTTAATAGTAGTGGGACTTTGTTTTTTGTCAAGACGAAGATTAAAATCACCGAGTATGTACAACTCAGTCTGTCATAACTGCAACTAACAAGAGGACTGAAGTCCTATATCATCCCCCACCATAAATTAGGTTCGACTTTTTGCGGTCACAAATATTGATTTGTGTTGTTTGTGGTGGCCATTTTAAATTTCAGTAAAATAACATGCACATTTCCAGATGGTGGGTAATGTGATTGTACAATGTGAATTATTACTGATTTCAATTTTTCAGTTTTTGCGCCCACAAGAAAATATGAAGTTTATCCATAATTTCTGACTTTAAGTTTTAGAGTTTTTGCGCCCACAAAAAATTTGGAGTTGACCTCTGGCGGCCATTTTGAATTTTGGTAGCATCTTTAAAAAATTACTTGCACATTTCCATGTTGCTAGGAATGTGATGGTAAAATAAATAAAAAAATGACCAAACAAATTTGTTGAGTTTTTACGCCCCCCAAAAAATTAAAGTTGATCTGTGGCGGCCATTTTGAATTTCAGTAAAACCTCGAAAAAGTCACCTGCACATCTCCATATCATGGGGAATGTGATAGTAAAATTTGAATAATTTCTGACTTTAAGTTTTTGCACCCACAAATTCTTTTAGAGTTGACCTCTGGCGGCTATTTTGAATTTTGGTAGCATCTCTAAAAAAGCACTTGCACATCCCCATGTTGCTAGGAATGTCATGTTAAAATTTCAAAAATATTTCACCAGTAGTTTTTGAGTTTTTGCGCCCACAAGAAAACGTGACGCCGGACGCCGGACAGAATTCTGGCGCGACTAAAATCCCCTTCCCCTACGGGCGGGGGATAAAAACACTGGAAAAGACATGCTCCGAGTACTTATAAAAGACGTGTTTTGTCGCACCTAGCACCTGCATCTGCACGAAGTATACATAGTAAGTAAGTAAGTAATAGTTTATTAGCAATAGACTAGACAGCCTGTGTGCATACAAAACAAAAATCATGAAAGTGCAGTGAATGAACATGAGTTGAGGGCATGGTATCACAATATTGTTACAATACATATTGTAATATCGCCACATTTATATATTCATCAGGTAAACAAATTTAGCTAATTTTCTAATGACAGCTTGATTGTCGCTTAATAAAAATTGTATGAATTTGTACATGCATGGATTTTGTATATTATAGTCAGGTAGAATGTGTCTAATACGTTCAGTCTTTATACATTCAAATATACAGTGGTATTCATCGCCATTATGTATCACTGTATGTGTCATATAACCTTTCATTATATGGTAAACGAGCCCGCCCCCTTCCCTTAACAATATTTGGTAATTTATGGTTTTTGAGTCTAAATTTGGTGAGTGCGAGTCGATGCTTCTTCACATTTACAAGAATCAAATATTTAGACAGTTTAAAATCGACATGGAATTTTTTATAGAGTAAACAACTTGATTTTAAATTTATCAACTCCGACCAATTTTGAATGTAAATGTCTCGTATTTTTTGTTTACATTGCCTAAGGAATGAATGTCTATTTGACACACCTTGCTGTAACCACACTTCGTTACATCCTATACTGCATAGTAGTTTTCTGACTAGTGATGCCCAGTTTTCCAACATAGCATTTCGGGTTACGGCCACATACATTAATGAATAAACTTTATGTACAAGTAAACTTGATTCATTATGAACAATTTTCAACCAATATGATAACATTCTAACTTTTCTCTATATAATTAAAGGATATCTTTCTAGCTCGCCATATATCATTTTATTGCATGTTGATTTTGAAACCTTTAACACCAACTTACAAAATTTTAAATGAACTCTTTCTACAGCTGATGCAGTGTGAAACCCCCACACTTCACAGCCGTAAGACAACACCGGTGTCACCATTTTATCAAACAAATTTAACAACATATTTACATCTGGGTCGACTAATTGTGAGACATTATCACGTAAGGCGTACATTGCTCTCAGACCTCTGCTGGTTGTGTTGTTCCATGAGAATTTTCCAGTGTATGACAATTTCAGGCCTAAATATTGAAAAGAGTCCACTACTTCTATTAAACAAGAACCCTGCGGTTCTGAACATTATTGAGAGTAATTTTTTTGCATTAGACTGAAGTTGATATTTATATTAAGCAATGGGCCATGTAAAATTGTAATCAAAACAAATATATTTTCCGCCAATACAGCCCAGCAGATACTATGTTAAGCCGATGCTGGCTTAAGGCTGGTACAGCGTCGTATGGAGTGGGCCAGCATTGACACAATCTTGACACTGTGTGCAGATGTGTACTGGTAGCTTCGAATCACCGTACCAGATAGCAATATTCTTCTAAAGATACGACTTTTTGAAATTAGCTGTCACGTCTGCAGATGTCTACCGGCCTGTATTGACAAGATATGATTTTTTATGTTTCCACATCGTTGGGACGCATATCAGATTATAGTAGCTGAAAAATGTTTTCGGGTGATATAACTATTTTTACTGTATCTTAAATACTTTTTCTGTTATTAATTTAAAACCATGTTTAAATGGGGTTTTCGATGTAAATATTTATTTATTTACATGCGCTGCAGTTAACATCCAATGCACCCTTGGCGTTACAAGGTGCATTACACCACTACCCAGCAAACAGGAGGCTTTGACACAATATTGTTTTAATTTTGGGCCGACGTCGAAGACGGCGGGCCAACATTAAAACAACATCGGGTCAATGTCTCGTGTTTGCTGGTTAATTAGCAGTGGACGTCAGCGGTGTCTTTGTGTCTGCTAGTTGTGATAAACATCCCACTTCAAGTACCTAACTTTTTCAATTATGGTCGTACGGACATGTAATAAATATCACCAGAAAACTTATTCAATGCTGAAAATAATGATATAAATTAGATGATGATAGCGCTTAAACTCGCAAAGTTATTGATTTGAAAAATAAGGCAGGGTGCAGTCTATCATTGAGAATAAACGTAAACGGGGTACGCCGCCACGAGATGCCAAGCCGATGCCGCCATTGATGACGATGGCCCAGAATTAGAACAACACCGCACCAGCGTCTCGCGCCGACCATATTCACAGCCACATGCATTACAGTGCCTCAGAGTGTAATAAACGTGAAAATAATAATCTGTACTAGTGTGTGCGTTGGTTATATTGTCAATCTTGGTCAACATAGAAGACGCCCGACTCGCCTGTTTGCCATTGAATTTTGCATTGAGAATACAGTGTACATCCATAACACTTGTTTTAAATTTTTTATTTAGCAATGTATTATCAATCAATCCTAGAGTTTCGGGTTGAGTTATAGAGTGTAATGTGTGTGACACATTAACAGAACCATAGCGTGCACAGTGTCAGCCTTGATCTCTCACAGCTATTTTTCAAACCTGATGTCGGCACCTGGATTAAGTAGGCTCTACTAGGCTGTACGTTGAGTTGTGTAAAAATGACGTAGCTCGTCAGCATTGCTTACAGGATAAGTGATGACTGCATGGTCATTGCACTGACTCAGTGATCATTGAGTCAGACAGATTGATCAGCGTTTCAGCCATAAATAGCGCTGTTAAATATCACCCAGGCGCTCTAAGATAAAAAAGAGTAGCGTGATCTCCGTGCACATATACAATAAACCAGCCCCTACTGCGTCTCCCTACCTGGCACGTTTTTAGGGATAATAAGGTTGTTGGCCCAGAATGGAAAACTATGACTCAGTATTCAGCCTAGTCCTAACTTTTGACGGGTAGACATCAATTGAAAGTAGCTGTCACAGTCAGTGTCACATGTATGTTTTGTACTGCAAAGCATAGGCCTATATTGAAATGTGGAAAAAACGTTGCTTCAATTCTTTTGAAAACACAAGCAACTTCCGGTACTTCTAAATTACGTGTGTTACCGTTAGAACCGGCAATTAACACAGGCTGTCAACTGCGCTCATCAGACTGTCACAACGAAAATTAAGGTGTTTAAATGGTGCTGCTCTTAACATCAAATTCGGCCCATTTTACGTTTTTTTACCCCTCTCAGATACGACTACCCCTTTGATGCGACTGTGGTTCTCTGGCAGCATGAAAGTCGTATCAGAGGGAACTATGTAGGCCTACTGTGCAAGCAAAAAAAAAAAAAATTTTTCACTTTCGTGAAAATTTGATGCAGCCGTGTAAAGGTTATTATTTCACCATACTTTTTCCTTTCTCCATGTCAAATCGCGGCAATGAAAAAGTTAACTTATATATAAGGGGCATTGCTATAAGTTTCTGTATAACCCTTGCATTGATTCATAATAACCACTGGGCCAACACTAGCCCAGCATTGGGGCAATGAGTTGTGCTTGCCAGGTGATAGCTGATCAAAGTCATACTACATCTGCCTTTCCGTCTCTGTGCAGTTGGCTCGATCCTGACTTAAAAATTGATCAGTTTATCAATATTGGCGCTAATGAAGTCTGTAATATATCAATCTTGAATAGTTTGAGCTGAAAAGAACAAATGTACATCTTGAATCCTGATATATTTACAATTTAAATAGATTTTGTTCACAGTCAGAAGTGAGAGGGTAGCGAGTCCTCACGTATTACATAATCACAGTTAGCCTGGGGCCGGGTGTGTATCATGTGTATACACTGACATACACAGCCACAATTAACAAACACAGTAGCTGCTTACACTACAATTATGTAGATACTGCCTTTCGAGTTTGTAGCAGTATCAGATCACTTACGGAAAGTGGGATGGCCCTTCAGTATATGACTGACCCAGATATCGTGCATGAGATTGGTCGAGATGACTTTCTCGACCAATGATGAGCCTGAGATCTAGTTCAGCCTCAGTGACATAGCACTGTATCAATGTCAAGTGTCTGTCGTCCATGTTGAAATATCCAGAGATGTGAGTGACCTAGTTGTTGTGTGTGTAATTGGTCAGGGAAGGCCATCTCGTCCAATGGTTTACCTAAGATGTAGATCAACAGCACTAAGAATTTTTTTACCACATTATTGGCTGTGGCGCTAGATGCTATTTAGGGCCAAGGGTTAGATATTCAAAGGCAAGATATATATCATTGCAAAATATTGCATCTATATCATAATATATTTGCTTTGGAAAGTAGAACATCTGCCAGCTTCCCCCAGTTTCAGACTCTCATTGTGGCAATTTCTTAAGATTATATTAGACTAGTTTGATCCCAAGGTAAGCAATGTTCTCAGTAAAATCTATTGGCTATATACAGGGTATAAACAGATGGCTCAACCCACAGCTCAAAAATTGGAGACCACTAACTGTCGTAAAATTGACAACGGAAATCCTAATAACAAATACAAATATTTATGCTTATTCAGAAACAACGTTTAGTGAGCCTACTATAGTCTATGGAATGACAGAAAAATTGAACCTATGCGTTTTGCCGTATCTGAGAAGATTTGAGTGATAGTCATTTGGGACATACATTATATGGACACAAAAACACAGTGCCCAGAATCCGCTTTGTGATTAAATTAAAACATTATTGGAATGAGTTCCAATAATGTAAAAATCACCATAAAACCAGAAATCATACATTGACAAGCGTCCACCCTTTCTAAAAACAATAATTTTCGTTTTTGTACATTTACATATAGATGCAATTTTTGACAGTAATCGTGTAAAATATCTAAACTGTACTGTAATTCTTCTTTATTACTCGATATAATAATAGAATCATCAGCATACAAAAACAAACACAATTTAAAGTCGTCAATGCTAACACCTCCTATACCTCTATCCACTAAAGTTTCTTTTAGGTCGCTAGCTTATAAACAAAATAAAAATGGAGACAAACTTTCTCCCTGTCGTACTCCCAAGTAACTATGAAAATCTTCCGATGGCCTTCCTAAATATTCGACCCTGGATTTAACTTCACTGTACATACTTCGTATCAATATCAATTATTTTACCACGTATACCATTATGAAGCATTTTATACCATAAACAATCTCGGTTTAGATAATCGAAGGCTTTACAAAAGTCAATAAAAGCACAATAAATATTCTCATCTTCACTTAAGGCTAAATTCAATAAACTATTTAAGACAAATATGCTGTCCACAGTTGAACGACCGCTTCTGAACCCGTAGTGTTCTTCAATTAGAATACCGTAAGTATCAGCCCAAAATTTAAGCCTATTGTTTAGTAATCTCGTCAACAGCTTACCTAAAGTACTTAATAACGTAACACCTCTGTAGTTATCTACTAAATTTTTACTCCCTTTTTTGTGAATCGGCACGATAATACCCTCTGTCCATTTGTTTGGGAAATAACCACTATTGGGAACAATGTTGAAAAGTAATATAAGCTTATCCGTTAATACTCCACATGCGTTTATAAGAAATTCATTTATCAACATGTCTGGTCCATCACTTTTACCATATTTTAAACCTTTTATAGCGTTTATCGTTTCCTCAGTTGTAATAGAATAATTCAACTCTTCATACAAAACTTTAACGTTACCATCATTATAGCTACGTAAATATTCATAAACATCATCGTCTGCTATATATACAGCATCGTCAGGGTTTCCTAGTGTCTTAAAGTACTTACCAAAGTCATTCAAGGTTAATGAACATGAATTTTCTGATCTATTTTTATTTTTGGGTCGTAAAATCTTCCCAAATTCTCTAATATTACTCTTCTCTGTTTGTTGAAGTCTGAGTGTTATACGTCTATCATGATCATATCTGCATTTCCTTGCACAAGTTGAATATTTTGATCGCGCCTTCACCATTTTTTACGTAGTACATCAGTTTTTATGTTTCGAAAATCATTCAAACAACTTAAAAATTCCTTCTTTAAATTTAAACATTCATCAGACATCCAATTAACATTACATGTTTTATCAGAACGGGATGAATCGGTAATTACTGTAGTGTGAGAATTTAATGGGTCAGCATGTTCCTGTATCAAATTAGTAAAACTGTCTAATAAATCATTCACGGATTGCTCACTGGGTGAGTCTCCCGCATCCGAGAACAAGTTGGCCAATATTTCCAGTGTACTTTCATCCTGCAAGCGCTCTATAAACTCATCTTTACTATTTGGATCCCATTTATATTTTTTAACTCTCACTGCTTCATCTTTCGGAATATTAGCCGGTTTCTGTATATTTATGGTACATTGAATAAGTGAGTGATCAGAATATACACTTGAAGGGAGAACTACAAAATCGTTCACTAAGTAAAAAATCACTGGCACTACATAACATATAGTCTACTACACTGCTACCATTATAGTTGATACATGTAAAATTCACCTAAATTTTTATCTTTCCCAACTATTCCATTCAAAATTACAAAGCCAGTCTCTTTACAAAATTCTATCAAATCTGTACCACTAGAATTCAAAGGTTTCTTGTCGGAAGAAGTTCTTCTTGGTATGTCAGTGAAATTGTCATCATCAGATAGTATTACAATTTTGTTTTCATCTCGAGTTTGTGCATTAAAATCACCCGCGATAAACGGTACATACAAATTCTCAAATGTGTTTGTAAAGTCTATTAAATTATTTGATAAACACTCAAATATATTACATGTCCCACCTACTCTGGAATTTAATGGTACTGCGTAACACATGCATAATAAAATATCTTTATCTCCCGAATAAAAGTCTTTTGTTAATTTTTACCCATTGTAAACAATCAACACTTAATTTAAATATTGTTACATATTTAGCCATGTTCTCTCTGTAGTATATGGCAATACCACCAGAGTCCCTTCGAGCTCTAGGGTGTCGTTTTCGATGTAATTCTGTGAAACCCAATGACCCCGACCTCCTTTGTTTTCACCGAGCTGGCTAATACAATGAAGTTTGGGGGAGGGTTTTTATATAATGTTGTTTTCACCGAGTGACGTCACTGCGTTTCACAGAATGAAGTATGGGGGAGGGGGTGTTATATAACCTTGTTTTCACCGAGTGACGTCACTGCATTTCATAACCGGGTATATTCATAACACTATTATTGTTTGTCCAAGTTTCACACAACATAAATATGTCATTTTCTTGTAACCTCTGTATAAAATGCGGGTCTTTTGATTTATAATTACGCTTACTCACCAGTGCTCTCTCATTCCATATAGCTATTTTTAATGAGTCTACTTGGCGATACACTGAATTTGCCCTCCCCCTCCCCTAGTCACGAGAGTACAATACTGTGGTCCAATCTGGAAATTCATTACCAGTGACTGTGCCGTCGACGACAAGCTTGGCTGGGTAGGCAATTGTCGCTTTCCTGTTCTCCCTGCGAGCAGCTCTTCGTTCAGGCTCAAGACGGGCACGTGCTCTTCTAATTGTTTCTGGATAGTCACGACTCAACCCATAACGAGAACCTTTCAATTTCGTGGCATTCCGCAACAACCGATCAACATCTGGGTAGTCCCTGAGGCAGGCTATTAAAGCCCGCGGCTTGCCATCTCTCCTCTCACACGTCCCATACGATGTACACGCTGTACTGCTACGTCATCAGTCACGCCCGATTTCGTTTGAATGAATTTCTGTAGTTTGGTAGCAGGGTCCTCGTCATCCTCCTCCTCTAAATTGAAAATCAACACATTATTTCTACGGCCACGTGCCTCCTGATCTAGTGTACGATACTCTAATCGTTTAAGTTGAGCTTGTCTGTCAGTCACTTCACTTAGGTGTTGTACACTCTCCTCTTGGGTGATGGCCGCCCCTTCATCTGTTTTCGTCTTACAATATTCTTCTACGTCCTTCACTCGTTTCTCCAACTCTAGAAATTTCTTATCCAATGCCTCTATTCTTCCTTTAATCTCCGAATTTACAGCCTCTATCCATAGCCTGTAGCAATTCAGTCTTAAGAGTAGCAAGACCACTTTCAAAAATATTTTTTAATTCTTTCTGACCTTGTTTCAGTTCATTTAGTAGCTTGGTCATCGCCATCTCGCCCCCCTTGGCAGCCATCTTGGTCGGTGGTTTTGCTGACTCGCTGTCTGACGAACTGTTTCTCGGTCTTTTTATCGGTTCTTTAATCACCTTTGGTGGCATCTCCTTCTACATTCTTAATCCTTGTGAGTTTACACAGATTCTAGAAGTGAATATATTGCTATAACAATGACAGTTTATAAAATGTCAACACACGTCATTCCACACCTTCATAGTACGTTTCAATAGCTTAGCACGATAATCCATATAATAACTTGGAACCCTTTGACACTGGGCGAGCAACGAGAGTAAACGAATCAAGTCAACAGAAAGCAATGCAATAAACAAGCTGAACGTGGAAATGAAGGTATTACACTGCAGGTTGATAAATGTTGAAAAACGCTTTAATATTACTATAAAACTCACTCCCCATATATGTTACTGGACGTGTCTATGCAAAGAGCGACTGATACAATCCCAGTGAACACAAAACATTTGCACAACATTTGTACAATGTTGGGCCAGCGTCGAAGACGTTAGAGCGGCATTGCGCAAATGTTATACAATACATGGAGCCATCGTCCTGATGACAAGTACATTGCTCTCGATTTTGGTAAGCTTGCACCTAAAACTCCTCTGCTCACTCTGTACTTGAAGTACCGGTAGGTATACCATCTGACTTTTGAAGTGATACTTTTCTATTGTTGTCTAACATAACTGCTGCTATTTCTATTTTTCTCTGCGACAAGTGGAAAAATTATATTATATACAAAATACAGCATTAGCCATCGACTATGTCAATGTGCTGTTTCTGACACCTGTTGACATGTGTATTCTGGATTGTATAATTTGATAACACCCAGGATAGCGATACTGCCAATAATACCGTAAGCTCCACACAAGTAGAAAGCAGTGTCCACGTTATCAGTCATCTCTATCAGCCAACCTATAAACAAGAGAAATATCAATTAAATTACATTTTAAATAAAAAAGTAACATCGTCATGTTTGGAACAGTGACTATTTATACCATAGGGATATCTTATGTTTTTGTTACCCACGGAATATCAGCAAATACATCAAAATCTCAGTGGTGATGAATTTGCAGGATCGGGGTGACATTAAAGTGAAACCCTAAGACGGCTAAGCGTGCTTGAATGTGACTGAACTGCTCTTCGGATTGGCCCCACGTTATTTAATAAAGAGTGTATTCAGGTTGAGTTTCATGTTCAGCTGAGCAGTTGGCAGACAATCAATTGTAGGCTTTTATACTGGACTTGTTGGGAGTACCACAGCCCCAAATAATTATTTTTATTTTGGCTCCTTGATATGTCCATATATGTCAACATGTCCATAGACTAGGATTGCGTAAGTGTTTTACATTTTGGGTTGCGCATCCCGGGTTGCGCATTTACCAGTCAGAACTCAAAAGAGATAATAAGGACGAGATTTAAGTTCAGACATGCATGGCCAAAAATAATAAATAAACGGTACACCTGATTGTTACGTTGCCGCAGCAACCCAAAATTTAAAAGACTGACGCGATTCTAGTCTATGGACATGTTGCCATTTATGGACATATTAAGAGGCCAAAATAAAAATGATGATTTTTGGTCTTATTGTATCGCTTTAACATATTTGGCGTGTAAGGTACATTTTGGGAGATTTATTGCATGCGGTGTTCATTATTGAAAATACATGTCGACACATTATTTCATCGCAATACCGGCGGTGTCAATACATTGCTCCCCCCCCCCCCACTCAATTAAGCGATGTGTGGAGTGGTTACATTCAAATGTTGTCAAGATAATTCTTAACTTTATGTTGAAAATGTGAATAAAATCGATGCAATGTTACCCGGTGTAACACCCCAGATTATACCCCCCTTGAAACTATACCCGGGTAGATTCTGCGGGCTTCTAGAATATACTCCAGGGTAGATTCTCGATTATACCCCGGGGTCGATGCTGGGGGCTCCAATAAGAGTCTACCCCTCCCTCCCAGGATCTACCCCTTTTTTCGTGATTTGGTGTCTTCAGATCCCAGAATCTTCTCCCTCCTAGAATATACCCCTTTTCAACAACTATAATATTATGCGACTCTCCCAGAATCTACCCCTCGCTCCCAGAATACACCCCCTTTTTCAACAACTATATGTGATACTCCAAGAATCTACCCCTCCCTCCCAGAATATACCCCCATTTTCAACAACTATATGTGATACTCACAGAATCTACCCCTCCCTCCCAGAATATACCCCCATTTTCAACAACTATATGTGATACTCTCAGAATCTACCTCTCCCTCCCAGAATACACATCTTTTCAACAACTATAATGTTATGCGACGCTCCCAGAATGTACCCCATTCTCCCAGAATATACTCCTCCTTCTCAACAACTATATGCGCCCCTCGCGGAATTTATCCCTCCCTCCCAGAATACACCCCTTTTCAACAACTATTGTGATGATCCCAGAATATACCCCTCCCTCCCAGAATACACCCCCCCTTTCAACTACTATATGCGACCCTCCCAGAATCTAACCCTCCCTCTCGGAATATACCCCTTCCCCTTTCCTTGCAACTATGTGTGATATTCCAAGTATGCTACAACTATATGTGATACTCTCAGAATCTACCCCCCCCCCCAGAATATACCCCCCTTTTCAACAAATATGTGCTACCCTCACAGAATCTACCCCTCCCTCCTAGAATATGCTCTTCTCTTCAACAACTATATGCGACCCTTCGAGAGTCTACCCATTCCTCCCAGAAAATACTCCTCTCCTCAACAACTATAATATTATGCGACGCTCCCAAAATCCACCCCTCTCTCCCAGAATCTACCTCCCCTTTCAACAACTATATGTTACACTCCCAGAATCTACCCCTCCCTCTCGGAATATACCCCTTCCCCTTTCCTTACAACAATGTGTGATATTCCAAGTAGTAGTAGTAAATCATTGCTTTACGTCACTTTTCGGCACAAAAGGTCTCTTAAGTGACATTGTAATACGATACAAACGTTGTAGTCAATTGATGAGATGAAATGATGTACAGATGATGATGTGAGGGTGGGGTGATAGGGCATGGTGGATTATTGAAAGCGTTTTCCCTCGCTCACCCGATAAGGGGTTCTAGGCATGTCTAGGGGATCAACCCACAGACATGCCCAGACGACCAGAGACTTGGGTTTCGCTGTGCAATTTAATGCTGAAGCACCGTGGCATTTCGCGCAGCTCCGCTATCCTCGGGTCGGATAGTCTTTCAACAACTATATGCGACACTCCCAGAATCTACCCCTCCCTCTCGGAATATACCCCTTTCCCTTTCCTTACAACTATGTGCGATATTCCAAGGATCTACCCCTCAGTCACTGAATATTCCCCCTTTTCTAAAACTACATGTATATGTGAGATAATCTACCACTCGCTCCCAGAACTGAAAAATATTCTGGGAAGGAGGAGTAGATTCTGGGAGTGTTGCATGTATTTTTTTTAAAAGGGCGGAGTGTATTCTGGGAGGGAGGAATAGATACTGGGAGCGTCGCATATATTTGTTAAAAAGGGTGGGGTGTATTCTGGGAGGGAGGGCTAGATTCTGGAAGCCAAATACACTTCACATAATCACAGTAAAGGGGGAGGGGAGATCCTGAGAGGGAGGGGCAGATTCTGGAAGTCGCCGTAATCTACCCCAGGGTTATAGTTCAGGATGTACCCCAGGGTAGATTCTGGGGCGCCCACAATCTACCGTGGCATAACCTGGAAGGGAGGCATAATTCCAGACTTTGACACCGCGGCATGCGAGAAGTATGGTGTGCAGTAATTTCACAGGTCCTTGATTGGTGGAGGACCCCACGTGACCCCTCAATACATTTATGTGGAGAATGGTTGGCGAATCCTTGTTTTAATGTTGTGAACGTTGGCAAATGTTGGCGTATGGTTGTTTCACGTTGGCACAATGTTGTGACCAAACCGTATCAGATTACACCCCCAGGCGTTCAGACAGCGTTCTGGGTACACAGAAGGGGTCGACCGCCCTTTTCAATTCAGGGGGATCATAATAATTTTTTAGGTATACCAAGGTGCATTTGAAAAACTGAAAGTCAGAAATAGTTCAAATTTCCACATCCCCCACGATATGGAGATGTGCAGGTGACTTCTCAAAGTTTAACTGAAATTCAAAACTGTAACCTAATTTATGGCGGGGGCGGGGGATGGTATAGGACTTCAGGCCTCTTGTTGTGAAATGTTATTCAATTTAAATTAACATAGGGTGACAGTCAACTCGTACTCATGTCAACTCGCCCCATGTCAACTCGTACCCATGTCAACTCGTACCACCAACATATGTCAACTCGTACCACAAGTGATGTCAACTCGTACCACAAGTGATGTCAACTCGTACCCAACAAGGCAAGTATAAAATGATGGTACGAGTTGACATCTATTACCACACAATAGATGTCAACTCGTACCCATGTCAACTCGTACCCATGTCAACTCGTACCACTAGGAGATGTCAACTCGTACCATCATCAGATGTCAACTCGTACCCAACAAGGCAGGTATCAGATGATGGTACGAGCTGACATTTCTTATAACACAACAGATGTCAACTCGTACCCATGTCAACTCGTACCCATATCAGCTCGTACCACTAAGAGATGTCAACTCGTACCATCATCAGATGTCAACTCGTACCAAAGTTAATGTAGGTTTGGGTTGTGTTATCTATGTATTACAGTCGTGTATTATATTAGGGCATGTTCAGCTTGAAATTCAATTTAATCTAATGATATCCTCATACAAATGATAACAAACACATCAATGTATATGATAATTATATTTATTTGTAAATTTGTTTCGAAAAATAAATGTAGACAATACATTAATCATTTCACAACATTGCGTCATATTTCATCATTTATATGTATTATATGTATCGTGCAATTGAGGTCAACATTTATTTTCACAATTTTCTCATTGTCTTCTTAGATATCTGAAATATCCAACACGAACAGATGTAGTCATATATATCGCACACAGATGGTCCATGGTGTAAATGATAATTATATTTATTACTTTTATCCGTTTTATTTCAAACATCAAATGTAGGCAATACAGCAAATATTTCATAGCATTTCGTCATATTTCATGATTTATATACATATTGTACAATTGATGTCAACATTTATATACACAATTTTCTTATTGTCTCATTGTCTTTTTAGGACATAAGAATATTTCTAATTAGTAACACTGGTTCAAAGTAACATAAGTTCAAAGTCAATACGCTTTAACGGGATGATAAAGTAACACTTGTTCAAAGTAACATAATATGTTCAAAATCAACACATTTTGACGGGGTGACAACGTAACAAATCTCAACTATTAGTCCAGGGGTATAAGATAATAACCCGGAACAAATGAATAAAAGGGTTGATATAAAAATTGATATGAGTAATTGTTATGGATTTATCAGGTGCTAAAACATAAGTTGAAATACAAATTTTGTAACTCTAGACCAAATAGTTCATAAGCTATGGTTATCACCCCTCATTTTACCCATATTTACCCCTTTTGGGGAGGTAAGTTGTTTTAAAATTGATAGAAAAAAATAGGAATTGTTGGATTTAGTTTTTCAAATAATTAATTACATACGAAATCAAACGACGCTGATTTAATATCAACGCAAAACTGGTTTATTGTGTCATAGTACTGCTGTGTTATGTAGAACGAGTGGTTCGTCCTTTGTTGGGCAGTACAGTGTCAAAGGCAATGGCCCAAGATTAAACCGATGCTTATCTTGTGAACATGTGATTGCAGTGTTTTATTGGCTAATTAGCCACTCACAAATCCTATGAACGTTAAGTGCATTGAGCCAGCGTTGGGGCAATCTGTACAAACATACGGCGCTCACGCAATTAGCGTGACGGACCGTGACAGGCTGTAACAGGATAAAAAGTAAAAGTCAAGTGTTACTTTGAAAAAGTGTTACTTCGTGATCCCGTCAATACTGTTAGCTTTAAAAAAGTGTTACTTTGAAAAAGTGCTAATTTGGGATCCTGTCAATACTGTTAATCTTGGAAAAAACGATACTTTGAAAAAGGGTTACTTTGTGATCCCGTCAATACTGTTACTTTCGATAAAAAAGATACTTTGAAAAAGTGTTACTTCTTGATCCCGTCAATACTGTTAACTTTACTTGTACTTGGCTATTAGGGTAATTGTCACCAGCTCACTCGTGTGCCCATTTAACATTACGCAACGTTGTATGTAGGCATTAGCTTAACGGCATTATCACTAATTAGGGCGCTAATCCCATTGACCCTTCCAGTCTTGGAATTTATGAAATGTCACTTAAAAACATAACATATATATCTCAAAGTTGCTTTGGATCTGTCTTATGAGGACCTGTACAAAAATATGTTTCGTTTGAGAATGATTGAGGTAAAATACAAGTTGCATTGAAATAATGTTGCAAAAATATCATAATTCATTCATAATCATAATAATACATGATAATGTATGAAGCAATTATTTACTAAAATGTGCTAAAATTATTATTTGAGGTCAGTGACATAAGGTCCTGTTGGAATGGATAATATAACAAAATACCATTGAACATTGATTGTGCCCCATACCAGGTTTTGGTCCGAGTAATAAATAAAATTGAATTTAATAGGCCTGTCACACTCGCAATTAAATTATAAAATACTAGCTATATCAATAGGTGAAGAAAATTGAATTTAATAGGACTGTCACATGCGCAATTAAATTATAAAATATTAGTAATATCAATAAGTGAATAAAAGCGAATTTAATAGGCCTGTCACGCGCGCAATTAAATTATAAAATATTAGTTATATCAATAAGTGAATAAAATTAAATTTAATAGGCCTGTCACACGCGCAGTTGAATTTTAAAATATTGGTTATATCAATAGGTAAATAAAACTGAATTTAATAGGCATGTCACTCGCGGGTATAATCAACTGTATGTCGACATCGCACCTCAGTACTGGAGTCATTCATACCTTTACTATCACAGCT
Source organism: Flabesymbios commensalis (assembly GCA_964017125.1). NCBI lineage: Eukaryota > Metazoa > Annelida > Polychaeta > Terebellida > Flabelligeridae > Flabesymbios > Flabesymbios commensalis. The sequence goes on along the minus strand of OZ024911.1, from coordinate 43,796,799 downwards.
TTAACACAACAGACTTGTGATCACTATGTTGCAACGTCGTATAAACATGACGGCATTGTCTGGGAGGGGAGGGGGGAGGGGACAGCCGATCATTGTGGCTAATCCTATTTGGCTTGCGTGGCTCAATAATTAAATTAAGTATTATTTTATATTTGGTACGAGTTGACATCTAATGATGGTACGAGTTGACATCTGTTGTGTTATAAGAGATGTCAGCTCGTACCATCATCTGATACCTGCCTTGTTGGGTAGCCTACGAGTTGACATCTGATGATGGTACGAGTTGACATCTCTTAGTGGTACAAGTTGACATTGGTACGAGTTGACATCCATTGTGTGGTAATAGATGTCAACTCGTACCATCATTTTATACTTGCCTTGTAGGGTACGAGTTGACATCACTTGTGGTACGAGTTGACATCACTTGTGGTACGAGTTGACATCTGGTGGTGGTACGAGTTGACATGGGTACGAGTTGACATGGGTACGCGAGTTGACATAGGTACGAGTTGACCGGTATTCACCAATTCTTAACATACTATTGCTTCCTTTTAATTACGTTTGGGTTGAGGCCTAGGTCTACTGTTAAAGGTGTAGTCAGCTGTCAAAATTCGCGGGACAAGGGTCCCCCAGAAGGCAATAGTGCCCGTGGGTGAGCCAAGGCCCTATTCCATAATAATACTAAATATGCGTTTCATACCCAAAGCCTCATTAAGAGCAAGTTCTCAAATCACAGCAAGCTCATATATACTTGAGCGACATCTATGAGGTAATAATTCAAAGCCCTTGTCTTTTGCCCCTACTTGGTCGCCTACTTGCAAACAAACTGACTGTATTACTGCGGGGATTTGGAAACTGCTTGACCCCCCCAAGCTTGTATTGTCACCCGGTAAACACAAAACATTTGTATGACTTTATGCAATGTTGGACCAACGTCGAAGACGTTGGGCCGACATTGCATAAATGTCATACAAATGTCTTGCGTTTGCTGGGCAGGAGGACTGTCTCTCAAACATTGTAGCCTACATTTATCTAATGTTGGTTCAATGTTGGGCCAGCGTCGCAGACGCTGGCCTAACATTAAAACAGCATTGGATCAATGTCTCGTTTTAGTAGTATCTTGTAATCAGTTCAGTGGCTATATTAATGCTGTCAATCTGTGCTCAATAGGCTACTGTTGGCCTACACTTGACCGTCCCAGGCATGCGCGTCTTGCAGCTGAATGATTCTTTAATTGATATCAACAGTAGGCCTGTTGCCGCCTATTGATAGGTAGTAGAGGGAATATGGCATATATGCTCATAATTATTAGGACTATGCTCATATTAGACGTAGGCCTACTTACCCTACTGGGAGTAGAAATATTTGGCTTTAAATACACCATCTGAGGGGATTAAAAAAAATTGTTGTTGTGAGTCGAGGGGTTGTGGGTCGAAGGTCGAGTGTTGTGAGTCAATGGGATATGAAGGTACCCCTACTTTTATTATCATTATTATCTTCCGGATACCGGCGCTCCGATGGCTGGTGAAAATTGCCTACCTGTCCAGATCGATTAGATCATCAGCGTTTAAACTGACAACGCTGGAAGAAATATAATAGACCAACGAATGTGCTTCTTATTATTCCAAAGATTAACCTTTATTGTAGAATAGCTCCATAGACTATAGGCAGGTTATTAATAAATAATAGGACGACAAACTGTCAAAGAAGTTAGCGTTTTCATGTGACGTGCGCAGGCTCTAGCCTACTATAAAAAATAGTGGGTGTAACTTTAAAAAAATACACAAACTGGTCTAATTTTGATCCTGAGCATAATTTAGTGCCAAAATACCTGATTCCTATAAAAGTTACACAAAACCATCTGTTTGGACAATCGGCCCATTTACTATAAATGCATATCCCCTCTGTCAAAGTAAAAATAGAAAACAGAAAAGGGTCGTAAAAAAGTATTTTTTATCTAAGTGTTTAATTTTAGTATAATTTTTGTAAATCTTTGACCATAAAACATGGACTTGAACACTATTTGCCTGTTAGTACTAAAACATATAGGCTATAGGCTATTTTCTTTAAAAACCGGTCGCCAAGAAAACATTTTTGGTAAATTTTCTATTGGGATAGAAGTCTAAACTTTGTGTATGCATGTTATTTGGTAGGTAGTTCTAAAAAGGATTGTGAAAAAACGAATAATTCTATTACAATTTGTTTGAGAATTTTCGCTACAGTACCACTAGTGGGGGACAATGGTTTTTGTTACAGCAATTACGGTGTGTGTAGAGATGAACACACCCAGACTTGCAGGGCATGTGAGATGAGCACGTTTAGTGTGGCCTTCACGCATCGAATGCCTAATCACCCCTCGTTAAGATAAGCAGGTGACTATTGTCCAGTTATACTGACAAGTACATTGTAATACAAACAATAACATCATTTTTCTTTCTTTGTACCCAGCCCATGAGACTTATCAATCAGTTTGGTTTTCAAAAAAAACAAAGTTTAGAAACGAGAAGTTGATATGTAAAAATAGGCACGCCCGGCAGCCCCCTCTTCTTAACCCATTATAATAGTACCATCACACACATATATCCTCACACCGACAAGTGTGTCAATTACAATTACATGTCATGTTTATTGATCATACATATTATTGTATATGTTTGTAAGATGTTTACCAATTATAGTATTTAATAATGATTTATAGGATACAACTAAACTAAGTTCCCATGCAGGTTTCCTTAAAGATCAATTTAATTTTAACTTCAGGCACTGAATATTATGTAGTAAATCTATTGAAGGATCCGACAATCCAACGAATGTAATCTAAGTTTACCTAAAATATTATTCAGTATTATTGAGTATTTTGTGTTCTAACTGTATTTATGTTTTTAATCATGCAGTTATATATTTTTTTTGCACAAGGGTAACCAAGCTAATTTAGCAATGATAATAATATTGAATACATATTGATTTTTAATTTAACAACCTTAGATTACCATTATACCTGCATCAGTCCTGTGTGCTGAGAGACCCCCTATGGTTCTACTCCTAATCATTTGATTGTGAATACGACCAATCCACATTTTGTGTACACAAATTCTTTATTATGTTTAATGAAATACGGCAAATACGGCATATAACATTTGTTTATATCTGACTGGGCTACCAAATTGATTTATCTATTTTGTTTTAAATAGTATTATAATCAATGATCAATTAGCCCTAAAGGGTGATAATTAAATGTTGCTCCGGGTATGTTTTTTTGGGGTGGTGTTTTCGCTATGACAGAAAGTAAAAAAGATAAGAAGTAACAGTTTATAATTAATAGGAATAAGACGTTTATTTAGTTAATTAATTTTTATTCTATTGTCATCTTTTTAATGAAGATAAATAGGATTAAATACGAACATGTCAAAAAGTTTTATGTTTTCTTTTTTGTTAAATTATTGTCTGACCATTTGTTGTTACTTAATGTAACTAACTATTTCTATAAGCAAGCAAAATTAAAGGTTATTATTTACTTACAATGTAATTATATATATCCCATGATAAGTTTTCTTTTGTGAGTTCAGTGATGTGAGGAAATTGTTACACAGCCGTGGTGCAGTGATTGCGAAAGCTTGATTGCCATATGTCTTGGTGAATGTATGCGGTTGTGTAGAATAGCTTGATTAGCCGATCACAGGGCTCGGTTTGGCTTTATGCAGCACCAGTACCTCAGATAAATATTTAGGAGAATTTCCGCGTGCCACAAGCAATGTCAGCAGCAGTATCTTATACATATAACTCTGTGCTGTATCGGTAGACAGTGAAGCTGCATCCGTATTTCAGAGATGTGTTCATGGCGTGGTATGCATGCTATTACTCTTTCAGCCGCAGTTTGAACGCGCGGTAGCCTTGCGAGCTGATACTTTGCAGTCCAGCATTTATGCCCGCTCGGCGGTTTGGGGGATGCTGGGATGCCACGGGGGTCCCTGATCTTATCAAACAGCTTGTCAACAGGCGACTAATTTTATGGGATTTTAACAAGGACAGAAGTGCGTCTGTGGTCACCACTAGGTTGCAATCTGGAAGCGGTCTGTATGCCAACCCAACTAACACGAAATATTGTTCCAATGCTGATTTAATGTCGGCCCACCTTCTGTGACGATGGCCCGACATAAAATTAGCATTGGGGAAGCGTCTCATGTTAGCTGGGAAGATGTAGGTGAGACAGAGTCTACTTTTACACAGTCTATAGTGCTGCTCATTCAAACAATGTATTGCATGAATTCATGTAGCTACATTTATAGTCAGCCAGCCATCAAACGTTATCATGTCAACATGGTGCAAATCGTTGTTACAAGCGATATATCTATCCAGATATGTTCCATAGATACCAGAGATGAGCGCTAGGGCGGATAACAATTTTCCACTCTACCCGAAAGTGTTCAAAACTAAAAAAAAAAAATGGCCGCCAAATGTGCTTTAATTCCAAATATCCTAAACCCCTATCGTCAATAACACATGAATATCTATCTGGGCTGAGCGGGGGCCCTGGTGCAGTGGTTAATGCTGCCTGCTTTGAAACTAGGAGATCTCACTCGTAAAGATTCAATATTGTGGGGAACCACTGTGACCGAGAGGTGACGTGTTCGGCATCCTGTTTCTGGAGGGTTGTGTCATCTCATTCATCTCACCATCCTCAGGAGGTTCTCCTGGCACAGTTTAGCCTATATGTGCACAAAGGTGGCCTAAAACCCTATTTATTTCATTTCATTTTTACTCAGTGAATATATAGAGCGTAATCCTGACTCATCTAGTTATATAAACGCGTTTCTACTTAATACACAGTAGGCCCTAGTATAAAATCGGTTTCAAGATACAGGAAATAAAAAAAAATTAAAAGATTTTCAAAAAAGCAAAAGTTATTTTCGTAACCGAGTCTTGGTTAACAAAAGATATTACAAATTGTGAAATATTACCTGAAGCCGAATTTAACATTGATAGAAAGGATCGCGGAGGGTACGGTGGTACGGTTTTACCTGCTATCCACACTAGTAGGCCTATTCATTCAAAACTGAAACCTGATCTAATGGTACAGAATGATCGACAAAATGAAATCATTGTTGTTGAAATCATTATTCTTCTCTAATCGTGTACTAAAAATGCGAAATATTCTGCCGAACACAACAAAAAGAACTCATTGCCGCAATAAATTTGTCAATATATTGTAAAGTTGACCACGACTTATGATATATTGATAACAGGTGTGTCCCTGTTTACCGTTTGTCGTTGTACGCGATGTCGCCAGGCATGAAACACCATTCTTTCTTTCTTTCTTTCTTTCTTTCTTTCTTTCTTTCTTTCTTTCTTTCTTTCTTTCTTTCTTTCTTTCTTTTTGGCACATGCGTTCTCACACTTACTGCACATGTATTTTTATTAACATTCTTATGGGACAGGCCTAGCAGTTCTCACACTTACTGCACATGTATTTTTATTAACATTCTTATGGGACAGGCCTAGCATAAATATTGCCTATCTGATGCCATGTCCTAGCCTATAGTATTATTAAATATATTTTTGCTATCACTGTACAAAGTACTGTATGCTTCTATTTGGCAAATCCTAATACGTAATATAAAGAAATAAATTTGATCTTGAGACTGGAATTGAGGCAACAATTCACATCCCAATGTGAATAAATGAGAGTAAATGTGTTGGTGTTAAGAGTGTTAAGTTAATGGACCAACGTCGTGGACACTAGATCAACGTCTCGTGTTCGCTGGATATCAACAATAGCCATCTCTTTCGAAATGGAATATTTCCATTTATACAACCAGGTATATCGGTTACGTTCGCGAAAATATCCTAGATGTGAATCTGGTTCAACAGATCTAAGATGTCAACATAATAAATTTATTACCTTCCAGTGGTATCAAGAGGTACACGAGAGACCCTAACGAAATTGCAGTGGATGTCACGGCTTGTGTGTGATCTGGTCCCATAACTATGTTAATGATGGCCATGACGGTAGAAAACACATAACCTGAAAAAGCAACAACATATACCGCATAACCGTACACAGTAAACGAAACAATTGCAAAATATGTCATTCAAATTATATTTGAAAATGCATAGTCGAGATCAAATGGCTGCTTTATTTTCTATTTGCATATATCATATGTTCAAAAGTAAACCTGTTTTTTATCCCCGCCCACGAAATATGGCGGGGGATTGACATCACCATGTCTGACTGTCCAGCTATCCGACAGTGCGTCCGTATTTTGTTCCCGGACGATATCTCGGACACCGGTAGCCGAATTGTTTTCATATTTTCCCCCAAACATCCCTTAGGGGGTGTAAATGTGCCTTTTGGGCATTATCAAATTTGACCTATGTTTTACCCTTTGACTTTGAGACCATTATTAACCTAATTAATGGCAAGGGATATCGCCAGCGTCAGAGCTCTTGGTCACGTTTGGGCTAATATTGGATCCCTTGATCCTGCTGCGTGTGAGGCACGAGGACATGAGACCCCCTGTTGAAATGGAAAAGCCCTTTGCATTATAGGTAGATATAAACATTATGAAAGGTGGACATGAATCTGTGCACAATTCTCACCATTTTCACTTCATTTCCCAATGTCTGATCAACACACGCGTAATATAATCCACTGTACACATGTATATATCGTCACCCTGATATTATACTGTCGTATCTACAGTTTTCATTATTCCGAGATAATCGAAAAAAACTTAATTATAAAAAAAGTAGTAATATTTCAGCCTTGTCTAAAAAAACCTTTGTAGATATAAGAAATAGACGTTTGTTCAATGTGAAGAAAATGCAACATACCTTAGCGTTGCATAGCAACAAGCATTTACAAAAGATACGACCTTATAATATTATAAAATATGGCCAGTGTATGATAATACATAATATTACATAGTTGTATGCGCACATACGACAGTGTAATATATAAGTAGGATTTTTTTCAGAATGAATCGATTTCACGTTTTAATAACTTTCTAGTAATGTTTAACTGCAAACAGACATTACAATTGTATATTGTACAAAAAGTGGCTAAACGATGTATGTACCACATACGACTGTATAATGTTGACAAAAATGTCAAATGTGTGAAAAAGTCAGTATTATAATGTTGTATCTGCAGATACAGCTTCTAGAATCAAAATTGTTAAATGACTCAAAATGTTTTACGTAATACACTATTATAAACAATTCATAAGTTTCGCCTTACTTCGACATACATTTTTTTCTAAAATTTAACAGTTGTATGTGGCAGATACAACGCTATAAAATAAAAAATTAAAGGTAAAATTAAAAAAATTAAAATACTACATAGTTGTATGTGCAGATACAACTATAGGAATTAGAGCATCCGATTTTTTTATTATTTTTTTCCAAATAACTGACAATCCCATAAGAATAAATTTAAGAAAAACATGGTGAAAATTACAAATGTTTTGTTATTCAAAATTACACTGTTGTAAGTGGCACATACGACCTTGTAATATATAACTTGCATTAAGATTGTGTTGTATCTCAACAGAAATACAATAATGAATAACGTTTTCTATCTAAAGTGTTTTTCGAACCTATGCAAAATCTGCTCGAGTATGTGATGTTCTTATTTACATTTTTTGAGAAATAATGTAAGTAAAATAATATACGTATGCAGGTGACATTGTCACATTGTCAACAATGTTAGGTATTAATGTCACTTGTTAGGTTAACATACAATTTATTCTGATTTTATATCGGTTTATAATTGTCATTTCGCAATTCATATTATGGTTTGTTTTTATTCAATTACTAAAGTTACTTGACATTTTACATGTTTTACAGAACATTAAACAAAATGTTCACTGAAATTAACACTTAGGCTCTTACATAAGTATCTAAATCAATAATGTAACAACAAAAAATTCCTAACAAAGGTCATTGAACATCAAATGCCTTTAACTACATGAACTAAGCGTAAAAAGACAACAGTTTTCAAAAATATTACAAGAACATATTGTTCTAAAATAACAATACAGAATATTGTCTCTTTAGGGTGAAGTCAGTTAGCGCAGCGATTCAGCAAAAATCCCTGTTTAAGTCTATAGTCAACATAATGATGAAGCCTACTCACAAATCAACTAACAATTAGCATGATACTGTAATTAAATGGCTGAAGTCAGAATAGAAATTTTAAATTACTTCTTTTTGGAGTAAATTATTTTATAAGACCCATTCGAAGCCAGTTTAAAGGATCTGACTCATTACGAATAAACATGACTGTGTGGTCTGGGGCAATTCACACACATGCATATCATTGCTCAAATATATACATGTGTCTGCCTCTCTTCCCAATGGTGCTGTGGACAAATCGTTTTTCATTTTGTTTGCGTGTCCACATTCGAGAACGCAGTGTACATTCTTATCCATTTTAAATCGGTGCATTGCAGCAGTTATCTGATAAAAGATACACGTTATTGTTTTCTTTACCAGACTGTTTCTGTAATTATTGAATCACACAACGTGCTTTTTTACTCTCTCTGTGTAATTGCTTCATGCTACATAAACCAGTGTACATCAGTGTCAACATTATAAACACTTAGCATGTAAGTTTCCAGCTTCCTTCTATGATAGTATAGAGATGATGGCTGTCCATGAGGTCTGTTGATGACATGTTGTTAGCCAAAACACCCGACAACCACATTAGAATATTGCTTAGCTTTTAGTTTCGCAATGTGTTTTTTTGCCGAGCAAGTATTTTATTTATCAGATCACCATTGTTTAATTTAAAATTAATGTTGGATGGAAAATAATTTTAATAAGTTTTAGGATGAGCCCCTACACCTCCAGACAAATTAGCTTGACAATGTTGATTTCACTATAAGCAGGCAGGTTTTTGACCACGGGAAATAGAAATATAGATCTATTGACAATGTATAAGGAACTAAATCTAAGGTAAAGAATTATGTGTACCATCTGTTATAGATATATTTGTTGGAAATAAATACATCGCTGACTGTGTGAGTATAATTAAACACTGGCAGTGACGTAGCTAGGAGTAACATGATGTGGAAGCACACTGATGGATTGATAGAGTTTAGGCGTTACGAGGCAACTCTACTGCTATCAATTCATGGTGTTCCGAAGCACTGAACTATTTTAAGATCGGTGCGAATCGAACGGGCAATTAGTATCGTGCTGATTGTAGACAGGGGCACAACATTTCATAAAAATAGCGTTGATCCCTGAATAGTCACTGCCCCCTCTTTTTTTCTATTGTTTCCAGTCGGGATTATCTAGCCGAAAACGAGTGGACTAAATTTCATCATGCATTATTAAACGTCTACCAGTGATTATTTTTTAATAATGTAGAGTGCATCTGAGGTCAACTCAGAAACACTAGCAAACATTATGTCGCGGCCTCCGTCTGTGACGGTGTAGTATACCCATTGTCTCTGCAGGTTGGGTTGGATACCCCTCTTCATATAGTAAAAATTACCTTCACACAACGTTGTATAAATTATGGGCCAACGGTGTAAACATTAAACAAACAATAAATTTCAGAGCGTTCACACATAGTTTTCTTTATAATTATACGCCTTTCATATAAAATATAATTATACGTCATTTCAAATAGTTATAATATATAATTACAGCCTACATTGTAAGTCATTTCAAATCTTTTAGAAAATAAAACCCAGCAAACAGGTGCCGTTGACATGAAGTTTGTTTGAATGTTGGGCCAACGTCGCAGACAGTGGACCAACATTCAAACAACATTGGGTCAATGTATCTTGTTTGCTGGGAAAAACAGAAAATATCATGTGTAATAATCTTTATGTTATGACCCAACAAACACGATACGTTGAGCCAATGCTACTTTAATGTTGGCCCACTGTCTGCGACGCTTACCCAACAATAAAACAACATTGGCTCAACATATCGTGTTTGTTGCAAATCACCTATTAAAAGTATTACAAAAATATATATTTTTTAATAATGGGACAATAATTTATGAAGGAAGAATATATTATTACAAATAACCACTGATAACATGACATTCAAAAATAATCTCTAAATTCTTATAATCTTCGCTTAGATCTACATAAAATTGTTAAGCTATGTTTTGTTGCTTTCATGATTAGGGCCTATTTCTTCGGTACCCTAGGTACCTTAATATATAGCGCAGTATTTTGGGTTGCAAATATTTGCTTCAAGATCATAATCACTTATACCAAATATCATTTTTCTTTTTATATTGGTTATCTTTCCTTTGAATGCATTTGAAAATTATTTCAGTAGACATTTCTGGAACAATTTCACTGCCCATTTTCTGACACCCAACTGTAATTAAATTTATTCGTGTCAGGGGCTGTTATTGTGGGTCTACATGTGGAAATTTAAAATAAAAGCATATGCTCATCCATTATACAATAATAAAATTCTTAGAAAGGAAAACAAACAAACCCAGTATTTCTTATCTTTTTTTCAAAACTTATGAGTCTACTCAGAAATTCGCTGTCAATCGGGTATATAAATGATGGTAATTGAGAAATATTCTTCATTTCATTCTTATTTTCTGCAACGACAAGTGATAGGGAGAGCAACATGTCCAGCTCTGAGACGCTGTCCATTGTAAAAGACCCCGTACTGCGGATTTTGATTGTGGTGTGTCATGATTATGAAACATCAATTTTACTTTGGAACAATGTTGTTTTAAGAATGGGTCAACGTTTATGTTATTGGCCAAGTTTAAAACAGCGTTGATATCATTTATTTACCTTGTTTTCTAAAATAGTATGAAAAAAGTGTCTATTGTTTATTGTCTACTGTCTTAGTGGCGCCAGACACCAGCCGTAAATGGGTGGGGTGTTGGGAGAGGGGGGTTTCTTAGAATCGTGGGGAGAGTGAATATATCCGATAAGTTCAGCAGTTCGACATTATGACAAATATAGACCACGTCCTGCGTCCTCGGTCTTTATTTCGCATACTGTCGACTGCTTCACCCATTATCTAATATATAAAAGACAAATTATGACACAAAAAATAAATCAGAGGACGTTCTTAGATTAAATGGACATATGCTGTGTGGGAGGTATATATTGAGTGGCGGGAAATAGCGATTTTAAGAGGGTGAGAGTACAACGAAGGAAGAACCTTATTCTGTTATAGTACAGAGTTTGTGCGTTTCTGCCCCCCCCCCTTTGAATGTTTCCTTTCTATATTAATTTCCCTATTTTTGATGAAATAAAATGTTCAATTTGAAAAGCGAGGTCTACAGCTATTGAAGTTGTTGCAGTTGTTATTTAAAGTAAGGCTCGTAGGGTTAAATCATGCAGAATAGGGTGTTACTAGTGAAGAAAAAGATCAGAAGTCCAAGAGAGATTCAGTAAACAAGATACAACAACACATAATACAATTTTCAGTGCACACGCATGTTCAGTGCCTCATGATTTAGCTAAGTATATATCACAGAAAAAGATTTGTTTTTTCTCATTTAATAACAGATTAAGTGAGTCAAGTGGGGTTGCATCAATTTTTAAGCAAAATAATAGCTGACTATACAAAACGGCCTTCGATCGTCTGAGAATCTATATATTTGTGTTTTGTGGTTATTTTGAAACTGAAGTCAAATTAATATGACTGTCCTGTAAACACTTGACTAGTCTAGTTTGCCATGATTATTGTAGGTACAACAAATTATAAACAAAACATTGCAATTATAGAGTCGTATCTACCACATACATCAACTTCATTAAACAACAACTTAAGAATGTTAAGAGAGCTACTGATTCATTTTATTGCAGTTTTATTATAGTAATATTATCATAGCTGGTTTTAAACAGTGTTAGTGTAAAATTGTTCTATACTGACGTATCTACCAGATACAACAATATAGGATTTATATTTTTTCCAATTTTGTTGTACGACTCATACGACTCTATAATATTTTACTTTTTTAAAGATTAGCAAATCACTTGCAGATACGACTATGTATTAGTGTGATTTGACCTACTTATATCCGTAAGTAAAATTCAAAAAATTAATACAAGATGCGTATGCCCCTAATACCTTCAAATCAAACATAAAAGCACTTTTGAAAAATATGTTAGATACGACAGTATAATATCAGGGTGACGATATTCTCAATAAACTGTGTAAAATGATAATGGCCGTCTGAAAACGATCAAACTTTATACTTTTAGTCCACTGTGCCGATATCAGTTTTGGCGATATGTTTGCGTGGCTGTGGTGTTTGATATTGGCCTATTTAGCCACATTATGATTGGCTCGTCGTTTGTACTACAATGTGGTCAATTGGTGGCGGCCATCTTTATAAATAGTTGTATGCTAGCCTGTATGTGATACCTTAATCGTTTTCACCAGGTTGACGAGAAAAAAATATAAAAGTGACTAACTGTAGTTTATACCATTTCCAAATATACCAGACTAATTCCTCACTGATAAAAACTTATACTATACTTTCCCAACAACACAGGTGTTGAGAGGGCGGAGGAAATATTTTATTTGATGAGTGTAATGTGGGTGAAAATAATAAATTATTCTCTTACCTAGCCCAATGCCCAGAGCAACGCTGTATGCCGCTAAGCTGCCAAAGTCTGTGTAGTAAGGCATCCAAAGAGAGACAAAACCAGACACAAACTGACAGAAGGCGCACAGCCAAAGTGTCACCTTGAAATGTGAATCTCCGGTTAAAAGAGCCACCATACGTACAACAACAGATGCTATTCCTATAATTCCTAGGAGGAGAGACTGCTGCAACATAGATAGTCCATACTGTTCTGCTTTAATTGGTATGTAGATGAATGGGGTGGTGTAGGCAACAGTAAACCCGGTATACCCCACCAACAGCAGCACAAACGTCAAAGAGAACCACCACGGGTACTTGCGACCAGATGACAAACGTTTATCGTTAACTATCAAGTTAATTGTATTATCATTGGGATGACTGTTTTTTGAATTCAACGATGTTTTTTCCGTTTGATGAGAAACGTCGTAGTGTGTAGTGACAACATCTGTTGGTGCATTATTATCGTCAGCGTGTTTATCAATGCAATGTCCCGTGTTCTCAATATGCTGATACTCACCAAATGTATCCGGATCAGCGAATAAGGCGATGCACATAGCAAACATCACAAAAAGTGCCGCACCAAATGAAATCAAAGTTAATCGCCAGCCGATTGATGTCAGGAGCAGACCAATCAGAGGACTCAAAAGAGCAATTCCCAGTTCATATCCCAGGTACATGACAGCACAACCGAAAACCATACTGTTGGCATAGTATTTTATGACCATAACAACAATGACCACAGTTGACATACCAATGCCAATACCTTAACAGGAAAAAACAATAATCGCATCATTGAAAGAATATCTCAGTGTAAAAAACTAGTCAGCAATAATCCGATTACCAACAAATGCAGCTAGTGATAAGCACACAATCATTTTGTATGCTGTTTTAGCACCACCCTCAAGTTATGTTGACAGTGAGGTTATGGTGTGTTTTCGTTTGATCATGTGCGCAACAATGCTTTAAGAGTATGTGGGGCCGGCGACGCCATTTTCCTGAGTGATTTCACTAAGGCCGGTTCGAGCCAGGCGAAATCAGAAGCTGACCAGCTCTGATTCCGTCAGGCCCACCGACGCATACATTTCGCGCACTTTCGACACTCTCGATCTAGAAGCGAGCACACGTCTCGCTCTGCAAGCGCCAAACTAGCTGGCATGGCTGAGGACATCATGCCCGTCCCGAGCGATGTGCACAGTGAATGAATTGTTGATTTGACTGGAATAAAGCAAGTAATGAAATGCATGAAGTTCAATTGAATGTTTTCCCACTCACCGCCGACCAGGCTGGACTTTGGAGTTTGAGGAGGATTGAGATTGGACGCAGGTGGTTCGAGCAAACATGGCGGTCACTCGCGTCAAGGCTCAATAAGTATGGCCATACTCTTCATAATTTTTGCGCACATGATCTCACGCAAACACACCATAAGATCACTGTCAACATAACTTGAGGCATACAGTACTCTTCAAGCATTGTTGCGTACATGATCTATTGTGAACACACCATTAGCTCACTGTCAACATTAACCTAAAACACTACGATATTTTGATATCGTTCGGTTACATTGGTTACCTGCCACTAGGCCTTGTGTCAGAACCATGATGGTGAAATTTGTAGATGCTGCACTCAGTGTGTAGCCGACGGTCATTAATGTCCCAGAGAATAAGATACATATTCTGTAACTAAATTTTTTCATCATTGCTGTGCTTATAAAACCTGAAACAACAAAACAAAGAGATATTTGGGACACGTTTCACAGCTATAAAAAAACATTGCCAATTTATGGCTCAATGCTCTGAGAATAACATTGACATAATATGGTCCTGCGAGATTAATTTTCAGTGTATGGACGATTCTTGGGCTTTAAATGTGGTAATGAAAGGGATTCTATAAATTGCGGTGATTATGAAAAAACAAACGAAGCAACTCCTTTTTGTTTTATTATCATCAATGGCAAACTTACCTGAAGGCAAACAATCTCAATTAAAACTTAAAGAAAGGCCAAATTGCGTGTAAATGAAGCGGTACGCTAGATGTTTGTGGTCAATCTGGTAGCTTAAAGTGACATTCAACATAGCTCTTTAACCGAATTCAAAGACTGAGTCGGCAACTCAATCGTTTTTCTATCTCCTCCATTACAATCAGTTTATATAATGCTTTCTATGCAAGCGATTTTCGCAGCGATTTTGCTGGCGAAAAAGTCTGGAAAGTACTTTTATCTTCACTTCCGATTTGATTCTGCCACGATTTGTGACGTCACCGTGGATTTAAAAATTATATGCCAAATTAAAAAAACCCTGAATTTCTAAGAATTTTTTCAAAAATAAAAAAGGGTATTACACACATTTATGACTTCAAAATATTTTAAAATTAAATTACATTTTTTTAGCAATTTGAAATTCCTTTTAAAAAATATTTTGTTGATACAGATATCTTTTAATTATAAATATTTGTCTTAATATATAAAAAATAGTAGTTTATAATAAGTTATTTTTTTAAATTTACTTTATAAACATATTAATAAAAATAAAAAATAAAATTAATTCTTAAAATTAATTTTATATTTGTGACGTGACACATAGACATAGATTTTGAGTTATGGCCATGTTTTGTTAAAATAATATTTTTTTGCTATTTTTCTTTTTTAACGCTGATCGGAAATACAGCTGCAAAGCAATATTAGTACAAACTATTGAATATACCCTAGTTTTATTTCTTATATAAAAAATGATTTAGTTCGAACTATTTGTCAATTAAATTTAAACTTTGTAGGCCATTTTCACAATATTTTGCGAAATTAAGGGCTTAAGTTTCCAAATCTTGTTTTATTGATGATTTCTAAATAATTAAGATATATTTATAATTTTTGGTGCATTTGAAACCTGAGCGCTGGCTCTTTAAACGCCACATACTAACTCATTTTCAATATCTTGCGACATAGGACTGGTTTTGATACGGCAAGTCACATTTAATCAATTTAATAAATTCCAAAATTCAAAATCAATTTTATGACTTAAAGTGATCTCTATATATTTTTTGTATTTGAAAAAAATTCTACCGTCTACCGTATGCAAAATATTTGGGAAAAGTTGAACATAGCCATCTTTATGGATACTGCGAATTGAATAGGCCTACCTACTCTCTGAGAAGATTTTAAATCTGGAAATCAACTTTTAATCTTTCCAGAACAAAGTATTTTGTATTTTCACAAATCCAAAGTTACCAAGATTATTCAAATGTTGTGTTTAATGGAGTTATTGCTGAGCGTACTATAGGGTATGGTCATTAAGGATTAAAAATAACTAGTAATCTCAATTGGACTGTAGGCCCAATAAGTAAAGCAAGTAGAGAAATAGGCCTACATGTTTTAAATTTTATAAAACACAGAATACCAAGATCAGGGTTTTCTTGTCTTTATAAAACTGCTACGATTTTGTCCGTGATGTAATATAATTATGTTAGCTGTACTATCAGAGAATCAGCCGCGTTAAACAAGATCAGCGGAGAGCTACCGTGGCGTATACTGGTGCGTTCACCCACAAATCGATCTATTGTTTGCCAAGTTGGGATGGCTGTACACTGCCCCCATTAGACACTGCTACTTCGCATGTTAAAATTTGCAGATGGGTGACGTCATATGTCCCCCACTCTCAATTTCAAGTATTGTAGTAAGCTTGTGATTGGCCGGCTGTCTTGCTAAAAGTACCCTGATCGGCTGGCGAAAATATTATGGAGGGGAGGGGTGGGTGTAGACAGACACCTGTGTGGAGCCCAGCAAACACAAAGATTTGACCCAATGTTGTTTCAATATTGGCCCCCCCCACCAAGGGCCCTGGACCAATATTGAAACAACATTGGGTCAAGTCCTCGTGTTTCCTGAGAGAGCTGTCTGCATTTTGATACACGTGTGCCGTCTGTGTCTGGTTGGAACAGGCTGCACAGTGCTCTGTGTAGAATGGCTGCTGTTGAAAGAAAGGCGAGCTGATCAAAAACTATGTCTATTACTTAAAATGTCCCATGGTCTCATGCCACCTTATTTGATTGCTGCTTTGCCAGTACAGCGAGCACAGCTTATCGGTGGTTATGATTTACCTAGAACAAGATATGGATGAATGTGAAATTGTGTTAGAAACTTGTGTCCTTACCTATCGATATCTATTATGTAATTCAACGGATCTTGAAATATGTCATAGCCCTAGTATAGCATCTCAATCTCAAAAAAACAACATGTACGAGCTACCTCATTATTTCCTTATCTGTTGGCCTGCGCGAGCTTCATCAGAAAAGCAGCATTATTGGTCTTAGCGCATTAAATTTTCCTGCTAACGTTATTAGTACAACTTTATTAACATTATATCGTGTGATACACTCAATCTATACTGACCCTCGTCAGACACCGATTCAGACATTACATCAAATTTTCCCTGATGATCTGCTCAGATCATAAAAAATCATAAAAGTTTTTTTAATGTAGCCTACCACTCAAGTTATTTTTATAAACATTTCTAAAACGTCTCACAATGTTTCAATTACTCAATTATTTTCTAATACCACCTGGTACATTGGTTTATATCTATTTTTAATTCCATTATGTGCACTTGTTTTTCACAGTAACACCATCATTTCATATTACTGTACCTCTGTTACATTACCGTTTTAATGTATTATTACCATTATTTTAGATTACTGTATATTTATGACGGATAACAACTCGTGGCACTAAGTGTTGTTTGTAAAATAAAACAATAATACAAAAATAAGCCCAATTCACTACACTGGCAGACTGACTATAGGATCAAATATTTCGTGCTGGGTCGGCTTATGATGGTCGTTTACCTGAAAATGCTGCAGCGACTCGTGTGATGCACGGTAACCAGCCAGTTGTACTGGATGAAACGTCAAAGATATATCGAAAATCCAGTAGCATCACACCATTGCCAAGCGTGAGAGCGGCCACCAGCATATGATAGAGGAATCCAGCTGTCAGCACCAACCTCCTCTGGAAAATTAACCACTTTTATACACCATGTATTTTTACACACATATATGTTTGTTATCATAGGTGATTAAGCTTAAAGGTAAATATGTCTTTGTACAGATGCATTGATATAAGAAAAAGGTCTATCGTCTTGTGAAATTTGGAAACAAGTTCATTACAAATAAAAATATATTTTTGCTGCATTAATGCCGATTGTCATAACGTTTTATATTGCTTTGTTATTATACATTTTGTTGTTTAGAAGCTACTTGATTTGTCTGGTGTACTTATAAATGATTTATTCTTATGATTCTTTTGTATAAAGAAATATATATTAAATTTATAGTGATGTATTACCGTTAGGCATTTCTTTAATAAAGAATATATATAAATCTGATGTATTTAATCGTATAGAACTATTTCTCTTAAACATGTCAATATAAAATAATTATGTCACACACTTTATATTATATTTTGATAACATATATATTCACCCTCCTTTCATCAGCTGTACTTAATTCATTTTTCATCTACAGTTTGCACTGTTTTAGTGGATTACAAAGTCAGGTAAATGGCAAGTAGTGAGATATATTGGTTGGGGACACGGATAATGGTTGTATAATGGTTGTCAATGCCGGCATGGTTGTCTGAACGCTATCAATGATGGCCAAAGTCCCCAATGCTGGCCTAACGTTGGTGCAACATTGTTTTTCAACCATACATTACCCCAACCCCATCCCCAGGGTAGCATCCCATAGACTGGGTACTACAACTCTGATACAACTCTGGTACAACGTTGGCATGACCATTCCAGATTTGGAGACACAAAATTTGAAGACAAAGACATTTTTTGGGGACACGGAAATTTTAGAGACATCTAATGTTTTAATGTTGTAAAATGCAACAATGGTTTATGGTTGTTTTAACATTTGCACAACCATTCCAGATTTGGGTACCACCCACCCCCTCCCCTTGGTAGGCTGGAGAGACTAGAATTTGATGTTTTTAATGCTGTTTTACAGGGTACATATTAAAAAACTTCACAAACACCAACCCACCAACAAAATTTGCAAGTTGTTTTAACATTTGCACAAAATATTTTGTAAAAAATTTGTAAAAAATATCTTTTTAGGATTTTTATTGGGTGGATTTTTACAAGCTTTTCGTGATTTTCTTGAAAAACATTTGCAGGTTTTTACTCGATAACTCATGGGCATTTCAAAATATATTCAAAATGCTATTAGACATTATCAGACTCTATTTTATTTTATCGTAAGTCGTCGCACGCAGTCATGTAAATCGCGAAATGGGGTAAAATACAATTATTAAAAAAAAATCGGCCTTTACTGTAACCGAGGCTGACTGTCCTAGTCTCAAGACACCAACGGGTGGTTTGTGTCGTTTGGTATCCCGGATAAAACGTGGCATTGAACCAATGTCGGCATAATGTTGGCTCGTCGTCTACGGCGCTGGCCCAACGTTGGACCAATTCGGTTCAACGTCTCTGCTTAATATTAGGTCGGCTTAATGGGGGCCCAGTGCAACATTATATTGGCCCATAATTCCGCCACCATTCCCTACAAATTGTACACAGACGGACCAATTTACTACTTCATATTACTTGATAGTGTATCGCATGGTGAACTAATTCCGCTACATTTACACAGTTTTAATGCATTTATAAAGCCTCCATAACAAATATGAATGATTGTTTTGTACATTTTAGGTTATTTCTGTCGAAATAAACAGAACAGTTATGCAGCATTAACTATTGAATATATATTGAATATATAATATATCTATAGTATACATCCATCTAAACGTGAGAAAAAACACATCAGGATAACACAGAAATGATTTTTTATATGCCGCAGGCTACCGGATGTGCTGAGGTAATTGATAACCCCAGTCTTCCCCTGAGAAACACGTGATTGCTGAAGTCTGGATCACCTCAAGCCCTCAGACTAATAAATAACACTGTCGTCACAGCACATGATGAATGTTACTCACATCTGTAGTTGAGCCAGTGTCTTCAAAACAAAAATATTATAACCAAAATCTATTTTTTAAGATAAAATTTGAGTTAAATAAACTACACCAGTAAAATATTGGTGTAAAAAAAATATTAAGCTTGTAAAAATCCACCTGAAAGTCCTAAAAAATATTTTTTACAAAGTTTTCACACAGTTTAAATAACTTGCAAAATACAAATTTTGTTGGTGGGTTGGTGTTTGTGTATGGTTTTCAATACAACCATCGTATTTAGACGTTCTCTGCTCGTTTTCAGTACCATTTCGGAAAAAACGCCTAGTACATATGAAACAAAATGCTGTTGTGCACATCTCATATTTTTTCTGATGAAATAGTTTTAATATTGTATTATTTAAGTGAAATGCTACTGATTCTAAACAACCCTATCACTAATCTGCTTAATCACATTCAAGTCTTACATATACGATGTTAAAAGTAAACTGTTTTTTTTTTTTTTTAGCGAAAGGTGAATATATATTGAATATATAATATATATATATATATACATCCATCTAAAGTGAGAAAACACATTACTAATAGAACACAGAAGTGATTTTTTATTTGCAGCAGGCTGTCGGATACCGTCAGACTAATAACACTGTGCCCCCACTGAGAAACATCTGTGGTGAGATGATTGGTCGCTCTGCCAATGTAAACATTGGGCAGACATTCTACCAATATGTTTGCAAAGCGAAAGTGATTCTCTCGAAGTGTAACACAGACTGCTTGAATATGAGATTGATTACATGTCTCCATTTTTGAATCAGTCGTTTTTGTTGCTAGGATTTAGCTAATATTATCTCTGGTACACCTTGACTTTCTACATATATTGAACACATGACAAATTTTACCAAAAAGATTATAACAAAAAAGCTGTTTTTAAGATAATATTTGGTGTGAAAAACCGCACAAGTATTAAAAAGTTAGATAATAAGAACATTATAACTTCAAAAACAAAAATATTATAACCGAAATCAAATTTTAAGATAATATTTGAGTAAAAAAACACACCAGTAAAAAATTGGTGTAAAAAAAATATTAAGCTTGTGAAAATCCACATAAAAATCCTAAAAAGATATTTTTTACAATTTTTTTACAAAATATTTTGTGCAAATGTTAAAACAACTTGCAAATTTTGTTGGTGGGTTGGTGTTTGTGTACGGTTTTTAATATGTACCCTGTAAAACAGCATTAAAAACATCCAAGTCTAGTCTCTCCAGCCTACCAAGAGGAGGGGGTGGGTGGTACCCAAATCTGGAATGGTTGTGCAATTGTTAAAACAACCATAAACCAATGTTACATTTTACAACATTAAAACATTCTGTGTCTTTAAAATTTCCGTGTCTCCAAAAAATATCTTTGTCTTTAAATTTTGTGTCTTCAAATCTGGAATGGTCGTGCCAATGTTGTACCAGAGTTGTATCAGAGTTGTAGTACCCAGTCTATGGGATGCTACCCTGGGGAGGAAGGTTGGGGTAATGTATGGTTGAAAAACAATGTTGTACCAACGATAGGCCAGCATTGGGGACTTTGGCCATCATTGATAGCGTTCAGACAACCATGCCGCCATTGACAACCATTATACAACCATTATCCGTGTCCCCAACCCATATATCTCACTACTATGGCCGTCCAGGTAAAAAGTGACGTCAAGCAACAATCTTACTCACATTACCAGTCGATATCTACATTTTCTATTTAATCCAATGTATCTTATGACATTGTTCATAAATGTGGGTGGCTCCTTTGATAGCGACATGTTTTGATGTCTTGAAAGGAGTCTCCTTCGCCATATACGGAATCATGTGTAAGCACATGATTCACTTTATGGACCTTCAAGTAACTATAATTGTATGGTTTTTATTAAAATCGAAATTGTATTCATTCATTCATTCATTTGTAAAATCATTCATTTGTTCTCTCGTTCGTTCGTGCACGTGTGTGCGTTCGTTTGTTCATTTGTTCTTTCATTCAAGTTTAGTACGTTATAATTATTGTTGATTACATAACGAAATGTCAACTTTTGTGTTAGTAGGCCTAATGACCAAATAGGCCGGCAGGTGGCAGCCCTTTTCAAACTGTGGCTTATTGTAACAGAAGTGTACTATTAGAAATAATTATTGCCAAAATAATAAACAATTGTTCCATTTTTATGAAATGTTATAATTTGCACGAATAGGCCTACCACATGTAATTATATTGGATGAGTTGGCATAAACCTAAATACACAACTTAGGTAATAATTTGGCAAGATTATAATGCGGAGTTAATTTATTAAAACTTGAAGCTGGGTCTCGCTAACGCGACCCACAACTTCAAGTGTCTGAAAATTACTCAAATTTGTTGAATTTAAGCACAAATATTTGCAAATCTGTATGTTTAAAATCTTTATGCTCAAACACGAATCTAATTTCCAATAACAGGGATCTAATCGGCTAATAAAGCAGATTAAAAACGACTGTAGCGCTTCTGTTTCAAAGTTACTTAATAAATCTGTAATCGAGACAGTGATTGTACCCTTTATATAGTATGTCATATCATTTTACAATTTGTGGTATAGGCCTACATACAAATGTCTTTAAAGTATTTTTTTATTTACAGTTCTACTAACAGTGACAAAAAGCGATGGGGAAAAAATGCGTAATAGAAAAAACATTCATATTAAAAAGGGGTGAAAGGGGATGGTGGTGGGATAATAATATTTTCAATCTGTGAATTGGAGCGTTCACCAGGTCAAACTGAGAAGCGCACCACACAAGAGGCTGAGCAGTCACGGCAAATCGATGCGCCACTAAGATACTGGGTGCGTCTGGTACATACATATTCAGTAAAGTTAAATGAATATTAGCAAATTAAATACAACAACCAAGTACGATATATCGATATCAAACCAAATTTTTAGAAGACATGCGTTATAGGGCCCAGTGATTTCCCCAAGTGAGGGAATAATTCTTAACTAATCACTCTTTCATAAATTTAACTGCGCCAATTCACGGCATAACCAAATATTTGTACACTCTAGAAACATGAAAAGAAATAATAGCAAGCGACAACACTGATAAAAATAAAATTGAAAGATTAGCCCAGATGCACTCAAAAATGCATTATGATATAGCACATAGCCATAATGTATAATATGTTGTATTTAGGCCATATGCCTTATCTGTGAATCGATATGTATGAATAAAATAGAATGTCCTCTACATTTTACATCTATCATCAATATTTAACATACAGAATAATATATAGACTTTGGGATTTAACATCCGATAGGTCCGATAGGACATCACAAATAGGCCTACCAGGCAAAGGAAACAGGCGGAAGTAACATTTTGACGTCATGAAACAATTAATTAGTAGGATGCTGGTAATACTGCTATAGGCTACGTCAATGCGGAATTTTGTCAAATTTGCGTCGATTTGTCCTGGTTGATATCAATATTGATTATTAACGTATCTATGTTTTGACTACTCTCCTGTCCCTAATAGAAGAGCGTTCGGAATAAAAGCACCTGTTGGAAAAATCCTATATTTTTATTAGCACCTGTCCACAATAAAAACACCTCTTGGAAAAAATATCCCATTACCGTATGTTTTACTGATTACCCGCATGATGGCTAAGGCGTGTCTGGTAATCATAACAACGTTAGTAGCCTATCTTTCTCATTTTGTCCACGGAAAGTAGTTTTTAGAAATTGAAAAACTTTTTTTTTCAGTCATTTTCTATTAAACGAACCTGACCACAACAAAGTTTTACGAACCTGTCTGCAAAATCGGCCGCCGTTTAACAAACGAACCGGTTCGTCTATTAGGGACAGGAGAGTATCTATTTGTTTTTTCCTCCAATGTCTGCAAATGTATTAATCAACGCAATTCCTAATAAATCCAAAATGATGATTTCATTTAAAACATGGATATTCCAAATATTGTATGGGTAGGCCTATGTACATTCTTGAGAGTAATCTTTAAAGTTTAAACGCCATTTTATTTTCTTATGCCTACATTGCGGTATATTTCCTGTCATTCGTTTCCCAAGTTGTAGCCTCCCGCGACTGGAACAATAACAGATAAAAAATACAGGGGTAATGAAAAGCCAGCGCCAACCTAGCTGGAGGCACGACATAATGACGATTCACTTGTAGGCTATCTATCTTGTCTTTACAAAAAAAGGTGAAAACGGTATACTATACATAAAGAAGTGACGTTCTGAGCTCTCGTGTTATATCCCATCTTGACATAAAAAAATAAGATATATTTCATTTTTATCCATTTCACAGACTGTAAATGATAATAGGGGCCTTAGCCCTTAGTTTTATTAAGCATCGCTGAATATTAGGATATTGTTTTCATTTGAAGCTGGCATTTAGACTACTATCGGCAATTTCAATTTTCAATTAATGCCAAAAAAAGGACCATAAATTATGCAGACTGTAGAAACTGGATATATAATAGCGGAAGTAATCATCATCAGCAGAATGATCTTCTCAATAAACAAACGCAATGTCACTTTGTCATTAGATATTATGTTCAGTACATAGATGTCATGTCATGATGGTTCATTTACATCTTAATCGGATGTTCACCCGTATTACCACGATTACACACACCAATTATTATTAAGATAAATGGTGATAAAAGCAGAATCTGCAAACCTCCGCCGAAATTAGTGATCGTAGTAGTAGTAACGTTAGTAGCTTAAATCATCCAGTTTATATATGAATACAAATCATACACCAGAAAAATATCTTGAGTATGTATATGCAATGATGTGATATTTTACCATTTTAGAATAAAAGAGGAATGTTTGTAACATGCTTGTAACATAACTCAATTTGGGTGGCCAATGTTTTATCTGAAATATTATTGTATTGTTTTATCTATTACTACTACTACTACTAGTAGGCCCTACTACTACTACTACTACTACTACTACTACTACAACTACTACCACAAAATACAGTTTACTAAGGTAGTGACTGGTCACTCAATGTGAGTTACAAGAGACTGTAAAATAATATATCAACCTAAAAATATATGTGTAGGCCTATACAATAGATTCGTATGATAAAAACTGATTGTGATAATATGAGATGATGGAAATGTAATAATATAGATCTATAAATGATTATGATAAACAGTTAAAGTTCGTACCATTTAGGTCTACCCATTTTACAACATTAGGCTATCATCAATCCACTATGACGATAATATTGTAAAATGGGTTAGTACCCACCAGACAGGAGACGTCGACCCAATGCCGATTCAATGCTGGCCCAACACCGATACAGCAACGGGCGAACGTAGGCCTACCCGTATCTGCCGGGTAGTGACGCAGCGAGCACGAGACATCGATCCAATGCATGTTCAGTGCTAGTCCACCGTCTACAACAATGTCCCAGCATCAAACCACCATCAGATCAACGTTCCATGCCCGCTGCCAGCACGCTGTAAAACGGCCGGCCCCAGCTCGGCCAGTGCAGCACATAGCCTATGCGTGTACAACGTCTACCCAACACTGACTCAAGGCTGAACCAGCGCCCCGTATCCACTATGGTCATTCACTTGAAACCCAGTGGTAGGCTTGCATTCATTCAAATGTGTGGTATATATATATATATAGCCTATATAGTAAAACTCCACTGTAGATGATCACTTATGACGTCATATACATTCAACCTTTTTCATTAATTCATTCAAATAATTAACACAAGTTTGTAAAACTAACGTTACAAACTTATTTTGTAAAAATAATCAATGATATCAATTTGTATTCATACTAAGCCGAATTAGGTGTACTAGTTAGTAGCTTAGCCCGAGATGACATCGTGAGTCCTGATGCTATTTTAATGAACAGCACCAGGACTTATGGCGCTCTCACGTGTGGCAGCAAAACTCACTCTATTTTAAATAAAAATTGTGTACTTGATATATAGAAATGTGTTTAAATTATGTAGACTTAATTTCACATTGATTAACATTGAATAGCATAATAAGGGTATTTTATGTTTCAAATAGTTACTATGTTTCAAATAGTTATAGATTATAATGTTGCTAATTAATGGCATATCTTTATTCACAAGTAATTGTTGACTTTAAGTATATTTTAGAAATTGAGTAACCACATACTCTGACTTTATGATCAATGTTATGGCTTTTGTGTAGCCTGTCATAATAATCCAATGAACATAAATTGATATAGGTGAGACATATTAAAAAAGTATTCATTGGATTATTATTATTACTATGTTCTTTATATTTTAATTAATAAAGAATTTATCTACCGAACTTCCCATTGTTTGTTTTTACAAAATATAGGTCTAGTTACCATACACAACAGTTGTGAGACTATATTATATTTTAATTAATAAAGAATTTATCTACCCAACTTCCCATTGTTTGTTTTTACAAAATATAGGTCTAGTTACCATACACAACAGTTGTGAGACTATAACGACTATAAATGGTCTTCTATTCAGTTAGATTGAAATAGTACTTTGCTAGGCCTACTAATCCAGGTAATTCGATCGAAATGTGAAACCTGCATCCGGGTCGTAATCCGAATAATCTCCAAAATTTAATCCAGTGTTCCTTGAAACACACCTCTGGTGAAAGTTCACTGCAAATCTGCTGATTTATTTTTGAGTAATCAGGGGGACGGACAAGACAAACAAGCCCAACAACATGCCCCCCGGCGGAGGTGATAAGTATCGTTTAAAAAAGCAGTATCTGCTTCCTTTACAACAAAGCAGATACTACCTTTTGGTTCTACAGAGATATATTGTGATATTTGGTTCTACAGAGATATAGATATATTGTTGGATTAATATCCAAGTAGTTCTAAATTTGTGAAACAAACCCTGTCCTGTCACGTAGGCCTACCTAACCACCATTAGTGGCCCATACGTGGGGAGCCTCACAATATCTATATTTTATGTGTTTGTCTTATTACATATTTTATATGAAACTAGATACATTGGGGTACATTACGATCTACATTACAATCATGCTTATAAAAAATCATTTTAAAAATCGATAAAATTCGACTATTGGTTACGTAACAAATCAGAATCAGAAACGGCCAAGATAATATTATCGTCATAGTGGATTTTATTTCCTCTTCTCTTTCACAACGAAATAGTGCAAGAGGTTGTGTTTTTCACTTGGATCGGAATGTTAATTTTTAGCCCCAATGCTAATATCAATCTACTGGGTCTAATGATACAGAAAAGTTTTGATGCCATTTTTTCTTTTGCGATTAAGGGTTATTTTGAGGTCATTTAATGCAAGTAGGCCTACCGTATATTTCACATAAATGGTGATGTCGTTTTCCAGGTTATGCTTCAAATTATATCATGTGACCCCTTAAAATTCGCATTCGAGAATACGAGTATATAGTATTTATATAAATGTACACTGATTTTTTTTAAATACGAAAAGTGTCGTTTTAGTTGCGATTTGTGTTATAGGCCTAATGCTTGTCATCTTAGGCCTATACATATCCATACTCGTCCTTTAGGCCTATGCATGTATATCAATTCAAGACCACTGAATTTCAAACTCTCCACACACAAGATCAGTGATTTGATAAATATGGTCTCTCGAGCTATATGGCAGACAAATATTTTATATTAGCCTAATAGCGAAAGGCCGGAACTTTCGTCGCACAAGATCTGACTTCCCATGCTAAATGCTGGCCCACCCTCTGTAACGCCGTTGCAACCTCGATACAGCGCTGTGCCATGTGTACAAGGCATTGGGAAACTGCTTAAGCAGCGGCCCAATATTAGACTGGAATTGTTCCAACCCGTGCAATACCTGGCCAGCGTCCCAAATGATGGTTCAACACCTAGCCAACACCAGTTCAGTTCATCGAGTCATACTGGGCAGTAGGCCTATGCTACATTGATTAGGCCAGCATGAGTCTTTGACCCAGTGCTAGCTTAGGCCTAATGATGGTCTATCGTCATCCCTGATACCCCTACTTAAAACCTTCTAAGCCCGATTTCATACATCCACACACTGTCATTATTAGGCTTACTATAGAGTTCTAAATGGGCCTACAGATAGGCTACATGACTCATGAGGATAGGCCTATTCATGTTATTTTTCTACGGTCTGTTTCAAATATGCCTATGCCAGTGATGGCTAATAAACTAGCTTTGTCTATGTGCATCCATCCAAACTAGCTTTTACCCTTGCGTAGCAAATAATTAATGTCCTGGTCATTATCATCCTGAACTGCAGAGTAGGCCTAAGCCCTACTCACCATTATCACATCAACCAACATCCAATTCACAGCGATAGGCCCTACTGATCTGTACTTCAGCTAAGTTCACAGATTTTGCATGGAGAAAGTGTTTTTTGACACGCTATATTCCATATTTGCAATATAAAGCTCAATTACACCACCCGGAGCTGGTTTCAAAAATATTCTCAAAGGACAAAGACAATATACACTCATCCAGTCATTTGCCCATCGATGTTCTGTTGTCGGGGCGAGAGAGATTTTACAATGTAAGCTAGGTGTCATTTTCGTACTTGGTATTAGCAAAGAGTCTAGATAAATTGTTCTAGACTCTTTGGTAAAATTATCATGAAATCTGTGCTAGTGTAGAGCAGCTTTTGGTGAGGAATTAGAACTAGAAGCTGTTTGTACTCTGGAGTACTAGAATCTCAGTTAAATGTCCTAAGTAAGTGGGCCTTCTTGGACAAGGACCATTGTATCATTTTTTGTTTGTAATTCGTGCAAAATAGATCTCGGACAAGGACCATTGCAAAATATTGAAACTAAGCTAAAACTAATAATTCCAATATTGTCATCCTGTCTTGGCACTTCTTTGTGCTTTTCAAACAATAATATAAGATATATTTTTCTCGTCCTGGAAAGATAGCATTGATCCATCAGAAGCAAAAAAGGATCGAGCTATGCATGGAAGTTCGTGCACATGAGCTGTCAGGGCCATTTCTATATAGTAACATCTTGATCTTTGCAAAGCTACACATCTTGACTTCAACGTTATTTCCTATTTCTATATCGATGTACACATTAGAAGCTTTGTTTTTCATCTTTATGCAGATACTTCCATTGGCAATGATGCGCTCTGCAACAAAGGACTTATAATATGCTTCATGTCCTGTGGCATATATCATCATTACATACTTTGTTACATCGTAGAACATAATTTTTTTTGTTGTATTCTGATTTGATTGAATCTTCACCTGTCGTGGCTGTGATATATTATCCTATTTTTTCTTAGAGACGCAAGAGACAGTGCATGATGTTCGATGACGAAGTTATTGTGTTATTATATTAGACATGTATACCTTACAAAACACCTATGCCGAACAACTACCAATCGGGTCCAGTGCCACACTGAAAAAAACATATTTATTTGGCGTCAGAGTTTTTTTAATGACAATCGCGGTGCGTGGTTTTTCAATTAGTTTTCGTTAAACAATTACCAGATATTTCGCAGTCTCAGTTCTCACTAAATCAATTTTGAAGACAATCGGATGAACGGTGACCAATATATTGTTATTACGTCTTTTTTGGTGGCCATCTTGGAAAAACACTTTCCTTGGATCTATTACAAAACCATTATACAGGAATTATTTATTAGACTATATACACTGTAGACCTTAAAAATTTGTTTAAAAATATATGTTAGTTTTTGAGTTATCAACTATCTAAAAATATTGACATATTACGCCCAAGCACATAAAATGTCTTGTATATAATTAGTGATACCACAATTTTGCGCTACATCAGGTCTGGAAATGTCCCACATTATACCAACCTACCTCATGAAATCAACAAACTAAATGTGTGGTAGGGGGGGGGGGGGGGGTAAACCAAACCTTACATAAGCCTCTTTTGAAAATTGGCTCCTGGACTAATGGCATGCTTTACTTGTTGGGAAATGGCATTTAACTTCATGGAAACATTATTTACATGTATTATCCATGCTGCTCAACTGACTGAAAACAGCTGTGGGTCATAGATTTGTCACATTATAGATTATTCACCATGACAATTAAATGTGTCTGTAGGTCTAATATAAACCGTATAACCTCCTCTGAAGGCTGTTGTAATCTGCGCTAAAATAAAATAGCTAAAATATTAGCCGAAGCAGATGGTGATTATAAGATTTTCGTGTTCAAAGTGTAGCACTGACGTTGACATTGACCTTGACATTTGAAAATGACATTATATGTTTACTCTACTATGGGTATGATATACACGCTTCGATAAATTTAACAAATACTAATTAATTGTTAATTATTACAAGTTGGAGAGGAGCATCGATTTTTTATGGCGGCCATATTTGAATAGCTCATAAAATAGTATCCCGATCGAAAAATAATTTGGGGGACATGGTATTTACTTTATCCTAAACGATATGTGTACAAAATTTGAAACTTGTATCCAGTTCGGGAACACATTGTACATTTTTGAAGACTTATACCAACCCCACTACATGTGAAGCTACTTAATATTATTATTATGTCTGAATATGAGGATCAGATTTGACATTGAATTTATACTTGAAATAAATGTTTTAAACTATAAGAAACTGACACACGTTAAATCATATTACATGCAAATATTGAAACTGGGTCTTTTGACCCTGTTGGCCAACCATACCCGTGCTCATCTAAAACAGAGAAAAAACATAGTGGCCTTACGGCGTCCTATAGATCAGTTAACAATTAGCTGGAATAGCTGGTTCTCCCATGTAATGATGTGGTTTTATTATGGTAATCTTGTAGGCCTAATCATGGTAATTATTATAATGATTGTATATAGGGTCATTTCCGAGGCTGAACTAAATAAATTCCTCTCTTGCATTTTATCATGTTTATCAATACCCGGTACCGGTACAACCCTTTCTAGCAATAAGCATTCCTAGTGTAGTCATTCTGGCACTAAACCCACGGAAATCTGGACAAATTGCTAACAAAGGTTTAATGATTTATTATGGTAGATATAGGTCCCAGCTAGCAATCCTGAAAAGTCCAAAGCAAAACTCCTGTTCAAATTTGTTAAATTGACGAGTACCGGTAGTCAGCCAGCCGAGGGTAAGCCTATAATACATAATGTGATGAAAAAATGGAGTGATGACATATCTGTTACAAACAAACTAACTTCAGAAATGTGTTTAGTAATTGTCAAAGAACAATACCTGGGTGGCTGACATTGTTTTAGATATCTCCTCTTTTGCAAAATAGCGAAATTCAAGATGACCGCAGTATGCACTACCGTAGCTATTATGCTAAAAATCACATACCTTTACCAATAACTATGCAAATGGTTAATGTAATATATGGATTCATATACTTAGAGGGTCAAGAAATCTGAATATCACAAAATAAGAAACATTTGAAACGTTTTTTGCAACTTTAATTGTAAAAGACGATTTCAAACCAACAGTTGTGATGTAGCCTAGATATATTATATTAGTTATATGTAGCCCACATTTGTAATGCCAATTCGACATATTAACAATAACAATATCCACAATTATCATTTTATTGTCCTTAGAGTCTCAAGTTTTAACAATAAAACCCCATGTACATTGCAACGTACCTAATCATATATAGCCTACTAAATACAAAATAATGTATATTACACCACTGCTATACAATGTATGATAAATTCACTTTGCTAAATACAAAAACGTCAATCCATGTATGTTTAAACCAACGTTTACATGTTTTTATTTATGTATAGGGGTCTATATGATTATATTATTTATGTTTATATTTTTTTGTATTTTATTTATGTTTTTTTATTGTTTTTTATTGTTATGTACTTGGTCATCCAGTCAAAAATTATGCAAATGCTCTTGTTGAGAATCTTGCTTCCTTAAAATAACAATCTAGGGGTACAGAAATTCAATGTATCCCGGGAGTGATTGATAACGAAGCTATCAAAATTCTAGTTGCGAGCAAATGCCTGAATATTGACCTCATTAATTCTTAAACTGCAGTGGTTCCGTAAAGTAGTATTTTAGAGTCCATTAGAGACATGTTCTACATGAAATATCAGTTCTTAAACTTCAAAATACATGGATATTGTGCTGTAGCCTCTGACATAGATCATTAAGAGAACTCAAATCCAGAGTCAAACCCTCTCCTTAATCTTGCTATTATAATTTGTTGACTTATGAACTTGATATTATCAGTCGACAAATGGTGATTATTCAATGCAATATTGAACTGCAATGAAAAACGGGATCAATTGATGACATTTAATTTGAAAAATAATTACAATAACATTGATTTTAGTGATCACTCCAAATTGAGTTTATTTCGTTGATTTAAAATATACACTTAATAGACTCAAGGGATCAATACTAATACTTGACAGACAAACCAGAGACCAAAATTGTAGGTGGTCAATCTGCTACACAAGCTACCCATTAAAGGTGTAGTCAACTGTCAAAATTCGCGGGACAAGGGTCCCCCAGAAGGCAATAGTGCCCGTGGGTAAGCCAAAGCCCTATTCCATAATAATTCTAAATATGCGTTTCATACCCAAAGCCTCATTAAGAGCAAGTTCTCAAATCACAGCAAGTTCATATATACTTGAGCGACATCTATGAGGTAATAATTCAAAGCCCTTGTCTTTTGCCCCTACTTGGTCGCCTACTTGCAAACAAACTGACTGTATTACTGCGGGGATTTGGAAACTGCTTGACCCCCAAGTTTGTATTGTCACCCAGTAAACACAAAACATTTGTATGACTTTATGCAATGTTGGACCAACGTCGAAGACGTTGGGCCGACATTGCATAAATGTCATACAAATGTCTTGCCTTTGCTGGGCAGGAGGACTTTCTCTCAAACATTGTACATTTATCTAATGTTAGTTCAATGTTGGGCCAGCGTCGCAGACGTTGGCCTAACATTAAAACAGCATTGGATCAATGTCTCGTTTGAGTAGTATCTTGTAATCAGTTCAGTGGCTATATTAATGCCGTCAATCTGTACTCAATAGGCTACTGTTGGCCTACACTTGACCGTCCCAGGCATGCGCGTTTTGAAGCTGAATGATTCTTTAAATACGAGAGCATATCTTTATCTAGGCTAACAAGAATAACTTAAACAAGACTACATCATATACTCATATACTTTAAAAAAATTAAATTTAAAATCACTTAAAATGTCATTATTTTTTTCTGAAAAATCGCTAAATCAACTGTAAATCAACAATTCTTTGCATTTAAAGTCAAACTGATAGGTACAATCGATTCCTCCTGTTGTCCAAAAACATAAGTAACGATACCTAACATTTGCAAAATGGAAAAAAGTGAAAATTTCGATTTTCGCAAGTTATCGTGTATTGAAAAGTAGTTTTAGTCAATTTCTCGAATTTGAACAGGAGGTTTGCTTTGGGATTTTTTGGGACATGCTATATAGTTGGTACCACTGGGCCTTCAGTATCGCATTGGTGTGTGTACAACTGCAGTGTACATTTACACGTGTACTATCAACGGGGGCGATTTCTCTGCAGTAGATATAGTATATGTATGGAAGGTGGAGACAATGTTTTTCCTGGGGTCCAACACAATTAACCCAATTTCATGTATTTAAACCACTTCAATCGGTACAAAAACCCGCTGGTTATGTTAATCAAAAAACACTATTAATCAACAAAAACGAAATACTTAGATATATTTGTATTTACATACTTAGAGACCACAAAACTCACGACATATCCATCCACAGCTTTGGGGGAAACTATCCATACCAAATCCAAAACAATCATGTTATTTATCGGCATTCATTTTTTCCGGAATAAGACTATATTTGTTTTAAAAAAAGTAGCAAACTACACCGTCTTGATTTCGAAAAAAATGATCGCCGAACAAGAACATGTACTTTCTGGATTTATAATGAGGTGTAAATGGATAGTTTCCCCCTTCACCTTCCACCCATATACTATATCTACTACAGAGAGATCACCCCCGTTGATAGTACACGTGTAAATGTACACTCACGTGTACACACACGATACTGAAGGCCCAGTGGTTGGTACCTATATCTACCAAAATACATCATAAAACCTTTGTTAGCAATTGTCCAGATTATTTTGCCAGAATGACTACATTATTCCTTCCATCAATTGAAGCTGCAAGCTCATTGTAGGCCTATAAACGATTGACTCATAGTAGTATTGTATCCCTTTCGACGATAAAAAGACATGTGCCCGTCCTTCTGCTAGAAAGAATTAATGATTAAAACTCTATAGGCCATATATAGATAATCGTCATCACATATTCGTGTTATTACTTGGGCTTAACATTAAATATTGGAATATTGAACTAAATAAAGTTTTTGCGTTTTTAAATATTATTTGAATGATTTAGTAGGCAAATTTCGTGTTTAGTGGTCATTATCTCTGAACTATATATTCATGACATAAACCTCTGTAGCTATTATATTTGATACATTTAACGATGTGTGAATAAAACAAATCAATTGTCAGGCAGATAGTAGGCCCTATCCTTCAATACTAAAATGCTCTGCATGAAATTGATACTATTTTCATTACCTAATTAGATGTATCTGTGACGTATGAAGATGGGAAACAACTTTTAATGCCATACGGTGTATTCTTGCCACCTTTGAATTATCATTTGAACAATTCTTGTCTTTTTCTGTATAATTAGTGAAATATCATAAATAACCATATTATTCAATCTTACCATCGCAGTCAGACTTACGCCAGGCATTTCTAATCCCCTTATGTATTTATTCCTCATTGGTAAACACTGGCAAATGTAATCAAGACCTTGTGGACTGTAACTATAGCTTGGTCAGATCATGTGACAGATCAGAGCAGGCTACACCTGGTTTAAATACAGCCTGGTTCAAACTGACTTGACATCAGCATCTCAGCCATCACAGAGTGAAATAAGCACCATGTATGGTGGTAGCAGCACTCACTGCCTTAGTACTCAGCAAACACGACACGCTTATTGTTTTAATGTTGGGCGAACGTCGTAGACTTTGGTCCGACATTAAACCAACATAGTGTCAATGAATCGTTTTGTGTTGAGCCTATAGTTGGTTTAATAGTTGGACCGACATTGCTGGGTTATCCTGTTTCACGTCGAACACTATGTATACGCAATGATCTTTATTTTCGCTATGAAGCCTATTATGACACCCGCCCCCGCATGCGCCATAAAAAGTCATCTTGACTTTATCTCATCTCGACGGATTAGGCCTACCTGATTACAGTTGACCTGCGTCATGCTCTCAGGGCGTAGAAAGTCCCAACCAATTGACTTACCTAATACTGCCGATCTAGTCAGGGGGGAAAACTGGAATATTCATTTGAACCCCTCAAAAAAACTAGTTGTTGAGATTATTGCATTTTTGAGTACTTTAGCATCCCTAGAAACAGATTCCGGATGATGACATCAAATTCGCCTGGAGTATTTTTTTTAATTAGCATAAATTCAAGATGGCCGCCAACGATTCCGTCAAAACAATGAATTGGCATATCTCTGTAAATACGAGGTCGATTTTGACGATCTTAGGCGATATATTATGAGATTTGATGATGCTGAACGCATTTATTGGGTCATTTTAATGCATAGAAATTAATTGAAGGTCAAAATATTTAATTTTAAGGTCATATTAGGCCTAGATAAAATTAGAAAGCGCTTAAGTAGTGTCTCTTATCTATTTGATTTCAAGAGCAGAGAATGTAATTCTGGACACACCATATTTTCATAAGTAGAAACAAAAAAATAGATGAGTGACCAGGAAATATATTTGATGCAACATTGAACAAAAATTGCACTTAATACTGTTATAGTGGTAAAAATTAAGACTCCACTTGATGTAACCTCTTTGTCCTATATGATTTTAACTGCCGAATTCCAACTACAGTTCATCATCATCATCATTATCATCATCAACAGGTACTGATTTTTGCGATTTCTTTATGAGCATGTTCATGCACAGAAAACATGTGTACAACCAATGGTGCTACATTTACAGTGGCCTCCTTTACAACCAGATGCGCACCCACATCGCATCATCTCCAAGACAGCAACTAGGGCAGACATGGTTCCCTCTGGCACAGTCGTGGGCTTCAAATAGGATCCGTCGTGCTCCCAACCATGCGTCAGGGCATCGATAGGGGGCACTGTGCCTTCAAGTGATGCCTTCCAGTGTGCAGCCTGCAGGTGAGCACGTTTGACATTCTCAGTAAATGCCTCGGTGGTACGTGGCAGACTGCACAACTTCAAAGCAGCACCAATATGAGTCTTTATTCGCCACATATCCGGGCTTCACTCATGCTAGCACATCTGCTGAAACCTTTGCCATTGCAAGCCAGTATGAATGGCGTAGCTTTCTCGAATACAATATTAGCTTCATCTGCTTGTGTATCTCCAATAGCAGGTAGCGGGAGCCTAGCAGTTCTGGCCACCTAGAGTGCTTTGAACCTTTCAATGCCAAAAGGAGCTGCTGATATGTCTGCCCCTGTAAGGGCATGAAAGGCAAGCAGATCTGGCACAATAGATGTATATACCTTCACACTCTGTATGATGTCGATTACAGCACGATTTTCACTGTGGAACACATGCAGAGCTGGCCATTTGGCTTCATATCTGCCACAACGTGAAGGAGTAGAGCGAAGACATCAGTGTCATCGCAGATAACGGACACGACTTCCCCAACCGTGCATCTAGTGCACAATTATTGTATCAGCTTAATCGTGACTTGACGAGAGGTCCCTCCTCTCAATCACTGTGGCACCAAAGAATTAGAGAACAGGGTGGCACCTACTATTTCAACAGGGACATCTTCGGTACCAGCAACACTGAGGCTGTGCATCTGTCCCGCAGTGGCATGCCTATAAAACTCGGGGTCCATCATGGAACCAGCAAGCATCTTATTAAGCTGCACCTTATTTTTAGTGACGCCGAGGATTGAGGTTTTAGATGTTAAGGGCATTTCAGCAGTGAGGATGTGTACACGACCTCCACAATTTTTTCCTGACGGAGCATGCGCATGTACAATTTTGAACTGTTGGTGTAATACCTGTCAAAACCAACACAACATTTCCCTGAGTAAGGTCATGTTTAACAATTGATTTAAATTTCACGATGAAATCACCCAGACTACCTGTTTTTATGGCCAAGATATTGTCCAAAGCAAAGCTGAAACGTCATAAATAACAGTAGTTTAACTCCCAAAGGATCTCACAGATACATTTACGCGCAAGTCATTATTGAGTGTCGATTTTGTGGCCATTCGCATCATGCCTGTGGCATCAAACATGGAAGCAAGGTAGGGAGCCAGTTCCGTGTGTAATACCTCTTTTTCATGGAATTTTGACTTAAAAATCCAGCTTTGGGAAATGGGTGTGATAAGGGGAACACAAGGCGTTAATCACACCCCTCCCCCTCCCCAAGGGTGAAATTGCATACTTGCAACGTGTGGTGAAATGGTACCCGGCCAAAATGTGTCAGCAGCAGTCATTTGTAATAATCACCTGCACCCCAAATGGGTTTGGAATATATAAAAACCCAAAAAGTCCTGTTTTTTTCGGTTTGACCTTGCCAGTGATCTTGAGATGACTTGGGGTGGTACCCCAGTAAAGCACAGCACCAACTCATGTCATCTTTCATACCCAATTCTGTATCCATATGTTGTCATGGGGGCTGAAGCTAAATTTTAGTAATTTTGTTGATTCACTACACCGTTGGGGAAGGGGTGTGAAAAGGGGAATACCAAGGGGATAATCACCCCCCCCCCCCAAGGCTGGAATGGCATACAAATCCCTTGCGATGCGTGGTGAAATGGTATCCGACCAAAAATGTATCAACAGCAGTCATTTGTAAAACTCACTTTCACCCCAAATGGGTTTGGAATAGATAAATCCCCCAAAAATCATGTTTTATCAGTTTGACCTTCCAGTGACCTTGATATGACCCTGAGGTGACCTTGGGGTGATACCAGCTCATGCCACCTTTCATAACCAATTCGATATCCATACCTTTGTTGTCATGGGGGCTCAAGCTGAGGTAGCACACTGCTACATTTCAGTAATTTTGTTGATTCACTCCAGCTTTGGGAAAGGGGTGTGATAAGGGAAATATCAAGGGGGTAATAACCTTTCAAGGCTGAAATTGCATACAAACCCCTTGCGATGCGTGGTGAAATGGTACGCGACCAATATAATAATGTGTCAACAGCAGTCATTTGTAATACTTATCTGCACCCCAAATGGGTTTGGAATCGATAAAAAATCCTAAAAATTATGTTTTTTGCCTGTTTGACCTTGCAGTGACCTTGAGATGCCCTTAGAGTGATCTTGGAGTGGTATCCCAGTAAAGCACAACACCAGCCTTTGGCAACTTTCTTACCCGATTCTGTATCCATCTGTTGGCATGGTAGCCCAAGCTGAAGTTCCACACTGCTACATTTTAGTATTTTTTTTTCATTCATTCCAGCGTTGGGAAAGGGGTTTGATAAGAGGAATACCAAGGGGTATTTACCCCAGCCAGGCTGAAAATGACCCAAAAACCATCGAGGTGCGTGTCGAAATGGTACCCGAGAAAGAATATGTGAACAGAAGTCATTTTTAATACTTTCCTGCACCCCACATCAGTTTAAAATCGATAAAAGTAAAACAAATTACGTTTTTATACCAATTTGACCTTGAAATGACCTTAATCTGACCTAGATGTGACCTTGGAGTTGTACCCCGTTAAACCACAACATCATCACATGTCATTATTTGCTCTTAGTCTGGGATCCTGCTGGTGTGCTTAGAAACATCGGGCAGTACAAAATACCCAGCATTTTTTCTCTCCACCTCCTAGGAATTTGGCGGTTGGGGTAGGAGTGGTGCGTGGAGCTCGGCGCTAAAAGGGTTAAGATGAGGGCAAAACCCTGTATAACTTGACCTTGACCTGCGAAGTTCCGCCCTGAACCTCTTGTCACTTCTAATAGTTATATAACACATTCATACGCTCCAATAACCAAGCTAGATATAGATAATAACAAATGATTGCTTGTTTGGTCAACACCTTGGCTAATCTATCCTATTTTAGCACCGTGTGACCTTGAAAAACTCATCAAATCACTAATTATATCATCTAAATCTATTCTCTGGGTCCAAATTATGGGAAGAAGTGGTATTACGTAATGTTCTATGTGGCATGGTTACAAAGTTGCGTTCCAACCTATGTTAATGGCGGCCATCTTGGATTTATGCTAATAAAAAAAAAATACTCCAGGCGAATTTGATGTCATCATCCGGAATCTGTTTCTAGGGATCCTAATGTACACGAAAATGCAGTAAAACTCAACAACTAGTTTTTTAAGGGGTCTAACGAGCATTCTCCTTGACTAATCATCTCTTTTATAATATCGATTTAATTGTTGTTATTGAGAATAGATAAAAGTCACCTTCTCAAAACGAGCCCTGACACTCGTGTCTCCTGTCCATGACAGTCACTGATCGAGATACTTATCGTACGTGGCAAAGGTGGGTCAAACTAGCGTCCAACAAAAGATTTGACAGCACCCCGTCCGCAAATAGCTGGTGTTAATATTCTTTCCTTTGAAATAATCTGTGTCATCCCACGAACCCTGTCCTATATATTTTTGAAATCCCCTTTGTCACCCTAAGAACACCTGTCCAATTCCGTTGGAATGCTCATTGTCATCCCAGAAGTTGATAGGCTAGCCTACCCCTAAATTCGAAATGTGTCATTTGCTGGAAATACATGCCCTGTCATTTATTCCTCTGTAGCCTACACTCTCAGTAGGCCTACCCAGTAGGGCTACTGTCAGTGTACATTTGTACATTTTGTGTTTTACCACGCTTGAACGATCCAGCTCTTTAGACAAAACGTTATGCTGCAAATAGATTCCCAGGCCCAAATTGTCTAAGATTGCCTTTTTATTAATCAAAATAGGCCCACAAATGGAAATGTTAAATTCGCCTCTGAATTACGTTACTTGCGGCCGCCATCTTAAATTCAAGGTCAAAAATAGGTGGTGAAATGTCAAAAATGCAGGACTTCGCCATGCCAATGCATGCTCGTCTGGGACCGCCGGCGACCATTTTGGAAAACGCTGTTTTTCCGAACACCCCCCCCCCCCCCCACCCAAGATTGAGAGGGTCATAGAGCTCATTTTTAAGGTCACAATCTAGAGTACGGTACCTAAAACCGCCGAAAAACTGAGCTTTCATGAAAATGGTCACCGAATTCAGAAAAATGACTCAACTATCAGATTAAATAGCACGTGCATCATTTGTCAATACATAGGCCCTATAGGACCACCATGTATAAGGCCCTGTTTCATTTCATTATCATGTGACGCTATGCATAATTAAGCCCAGTTCTCTGCATGGTGTGAAACCTACGTAGCCTAATGGCCATAGGCTACCTATCAAGCTTAGAACCATTGCTGCCGCTATAGCTATTTTGGGTTACACTCGTGTGACCTTGACTGCTTCAAATATGCAAATATCCTCATCGACTTTGATTTGTCGGGTAATCAGATTGTGAATAGGTGTAACGGTTATAAACATCAACCCAAATTATATTAAAACCTTGTTCATTAAAGAGACATGCCCAGGTCTAAAATCATCAAAAAATCGGTGATTTTATTTTAGCTTAATAATATGACCATATGATGTAAACATGTCCATAGACTAGAACTGCAATTTTTTATTATTTTTTGTGCTGCCAGTTAGTTAGGCTAAATATAGAGACGAAATTCCTGATTTCTAATTATTTCCAACCATGTCAAAAATATGAAATACGGGAATTTCTTCTCTATATCTACCTGACTGGTAAGTGCGCAGCACAAAAATTAAAAAAAAGTTTTGCAGTTCTAGTCTATGGACATGTTTACATCATATGGTCAAATTAATAAGCTAAAATTATATCACCGATTTTTTTATGCTTTTAGACCTGGGCATGTCCCTTTGAACCAAATCTGGCTGAAAAGGAGTAGGCCTATATCCGGGATTTGTGACGTCATGAGACCAGTTCCGGTAATATTCGGGTCTGATTACACGAGAAAACAAATCACTTCATAAATTAGGCTGGTCTCAAAAAGGGTGTATCAGTAAATTAATGTGGTAGTTCGACGGGTTAATAATGAATGTAAGTTTAAATAAGAGTTAAAAAAATATTGGCAGGGGGAGGGTGCTAGTGTGGTTAAAACTATACGTCACCCAATGTTGTTTGAATGTTGGGCCAGCGTCGTAAAGCAATAATTTACTACTACAACTGTAACACCTCCTTGATGTTACGTGAGAATCCGTTGATGTTCCGCTGGAGGAAGTCTCTGGTCGAGTTACCCTTTTTCACCACGGTGCCAACGTGTTTGTTACAGATACTCATCAATGGTGACTCCCAGGTAGTTATTGCTTTACGTCACTAATGATTATTTAGGTGACATTGTAATCCGATAAAAACAGTGCAGCCCATTGATGAGATCAATGATGTACAGATGATGACGTGATGGTGGTGCGATAGGGCATGGTGGGTTGTTGAGTGTTTTCCTTCACTCATCTGATAAGGGGTTCTGGGCATGTCTAGGGGATTTAACATGAGGCATGCCCAGATGTCCAGACACTCGCTTTTTGTTCGAAACACGGCTCCGCTATCCTGGGGTCGGATAGTCCCTAGAGTAACAATAGCTGAGGGTAACTCCATTCATCCCACATTAGTCAAGGAGAATGCTCGTTAGACCCCTTAAAAAAACTAGTTGTTGAGATTATTGCATTTTCGTGTACATTAGGATCCCTAGAAACAGATTCCGGATGATGACATCAAATTCGCCTGGAGTATTTTTTTTTATTAGCATAAATCCAAGATGGCCGCCATTAACATAGGTTGAAACACAACTTTGTAACCACGCCACATAAAACATTATGTAATACCACTTCTTCCCATAATTTGGACCCAGAAAATAGATTTAGATGATATAATTAGTGATTTGATGTGTTTTTTAAGGTCAAAGGTCATTTTCAAGGTCACACGGTGCTAAAATAGGATAGATTAGCCAATGTGTGGACCAAACAAGCCATCATTTGTTATTATCTATATCTAGCTTGGTTATTGGAGCGTATGAATGTGTTATATGACTATTAGAAGTGACAAGAGGTTCAGGGCGGAACTTCGCAGGTCAAGGTCAAGTTATACAGGGTTTTGCCCTCATCTTAACCCTTTTAGCGCCGAACTCCACGCACCACTCCTACCCCAACCGCCAAATTCCTGGGAGGTGGAGAGAAAAAATGCTGGGTATTTTGTACTGCCCGATGTTTCTAAGCACACCAGCAGGATCCCAGACTAAGAGCAAATAATGACATGTGATGATGTTGTGGTTTAACGGGGTACAACTCCAAGGTCACATCTAGGTCAGATTAAGGTCATTTCAAGGTCAAATCGGTATAAAAATGTAATTTGTTTTACTTTTATCGATTTTAAACTGATGTGGGGTGCAGGAAAGTATTAAAAATTACTTCTGTTCACACATTCTTTCTCGGGTACCATTTCGACACGCACCTCGATGATTTTTGGGTCATTTTCAGCCTGGCTGGGGTAAATACCCCTTGGTATTCCTCTTATCACACCCCTTTCCCAACGCTGGAATGAATGAAAAAAAAAAACTAAAATGTAGCAGTGTGGAACTTCAGCTTAGGCTACCATGCCAACAGATGGATACAGAATCGGGTAAGAAAGTTGCCAAAGGCTGGTGTTGTGCTTTACTGGGGTACCACTCCAAGATCACTCTAAGGGCATCTCAAGGTCACTGCAAGGTCAAACTGGCAACAAACATAATTTTTAGGATTTTTTATCGATTCCAAACCCATTTAAGGTGCAGATGAGTATTACAAATGACTGCTGCTGACACATTATTATATTGGTCGCGTACCATTTCACCACGCATCGCAAGGGGTTTGTATGCAATTTCAGCCTTGAAGGGTTATTACCCCCTTGATATTTCCCTTATCACACCCCTTTCCCAAAGCTGGAGTGAATCAACAAAATTACTGAAATGTAGCAGTGTGCTACCGCAGCTTGAGCCCCCATGACAACATAAGTATGGATACCGAATTGGTTATGAAAGGTTGCATGAACTGGTATCACCCCAAGGTCACCTCAGGGTCATATCAAGGTCACTGGAAGGTCAAACTGATAAAACATGATTTATCTATTCCAAACCCATTTGGGGTGAAAGTGAGTTTTACAAATGACTGCTGTTGATACATTTTTGGTCGGATAGCATTTCACCACGCATCGCAAGGGATTTGTATGCCATTCCAGCCTTGGGTGGGGGGAGGGGGGGGGGGGTGATGATTATCCCCTTGGTATTCCCCTTTTCACACCCCTTTCCCAACGTTATAGTGAATCAACAAAATTACTAAAATTTAGCTTCAGCCCCCATGACAACATATGGATACAGAATTGGGTATGAAAGATGACATGGGCGAGTTAGTGCTGTGCTTTACTGGGGTACCACCCCAAGTCATCTCAAGATCACTGGCAAGGTCAAACTGAAAAAAACCCGGACTTTTTGGGTTTTTGTATATTCCAAACCCATTTGGGGTGCAGGTGATTATTACAAATGACTGCTGCTGACACATTTTGGCCGGGTACCATTTCACCACACATTGCAAGTATGCAATTTCACCCTTGGGGGGGGGGGGGGGGAGGGGTGTGATTAACGCCTTGTGTTTCCCTTATCACACCCATTTCCCAAAGCTTGATTTTTAAGTCAAAATTCCATGAAAAAGAGGTATTACACACGGAACTGGCTCCCTACCCTGCTTCCATGTTTGATGCCACAGGCATGATGCGAATGGCCACAAAATCGACACTCAATAATGACTTGCGCGTAAATGTATCTGGGAGATCCTTTGAGACACAAACCACTGTTATTTATGACGTTTCAGCTTTGCTTGGGACAATATCTTGGCTATCAAATGCAGGTACTCTGGGTGATTTCATCGTGAAATTTAAATCAATTGTTAAACATGACCTTACTCAGGGAAATGCTGTGTTGGTTTTTGACAGGTATTACACCAACAGTTCAAAATTATACATG
Source organism: Flabesymbios commensalis (assembly GCA_964017125.1). Taxonomy (NCBI): domain Eukaryota; kingdom Metazoa; phylum Annelida; class Polychaeta; order Terebellida; family Flabelligeridae; genus Flabesymbios; species Flabesymbios commensalis. The sequence goes on along the minus strand of OZ024911.1, from coordinate 43,753,099 downwards.
CGCATGCTCCGTCAGGAAAAAATTGTGGAGGTCGTGTACACATCTTCACTGCTGAAATGCCCTTACCACCTAAAACTTCAATCCACGGCGTCACTAAAAATAAGGTGCAGCTTAATAAGATGCTTGCTGGTGCCATGATGGACCCCGAGTTTTATAGGCATGCCACTGCGGGACAGATGCACAGCCTCAGTGTTGCTGGTACCGAAGATGTCCCCGTTGAAATAGTAGGTGCCACAGTGATTGAGAGGAGGGACCTCTCGTCAAGTCACGATTAAGCTGATACAATAATTGTGCAACATCCTATGACTAGTTGCACGGTTGGGGAAGTCGTGTCCGTTATCTGCGATGACACTGATGTCTTCGCTCTACTCCTTCACGTTGTGGCAGCTATGAAGCCAAATGGCCAGCTCTGCATGTGCTCCACAGTGAAAATCGTGCTGTAATCGACATCATACAGAGTGTGAAGGTATATACATCTATTGTGCCAGATTTGCTTGCCTTTCATGCCCTTACAGGGGCAGACATATCAGCAGCTCCTTTTGGCATTGAAAGGTTCAAAGCACTCTAGCTGGCCAGAACTGTTAGGCTCCCGCTACATGCTATTGGAGATACACAAGCAGATGAAGCTATTGTATTCGAGAAAGCTACGCCATTCATACTGGCTTGCAATGGCAAAGGTTTCAGCAGATGTGCTAGCATGAGTGAAGCCCGGATATGTGGCGAAAAAAGACTCATATTGATGCTGCTTTGAAGTTGTGCAGTTTGCCACGTACCACCGAGGCATTTGCTGAGAATGTCAAACGTGCTCACCTGCAGGCTACACACTGAAAGGCATCACTTGAAGGCACAGTGCCCCCTATCGATGCCCTGACGCATGGTTGGGAGCACGACGGATCCTATTTGAAGCCCACGACTGTGCCAGAGGGAACCATGTCTGCCCTAGTTGCTGTCTTGGAGATGATGCGATGTGGGTGCGCATCTGGTTGTAAAGGAGGCCACTGTAAATGTAGCACCATTGGTTGTACACATGTTTTCTGTGCATGAACATGCTCATAAAGAAATCGCAAGAATCAGTACTTGTTGATGATGATAATGATGATGATGATGATGAACTGTAGTTGGAATTCGGCAGTTAAAATCATATAGGACAAAGAGGTTACATCAAGTGGAGTCTTAATTTTTACCACTATAACAGTATTAAGTGCAATTTTTTTCAATGTTGCATTAAATATATTTCCTGGTCACTCATCTATCTTCTTGTTTGTTTACTTATGAAAATATGGTGTGTCCAGAATTACATTCTCTGCTCTTGAAATCAAATCGATAAGAGACACTACTTAAGCGCTTTCTAATTTTATCTAGGCCTAATATGACCTTGAAATTAAATATTTTGACCTTCAATTAATTTCTATGCATTAAAATGACCCAATAAATGCGTTCAGCATCATCAAATCTCATAATATAGCGCCTAAGATCGTCAAAATCGACCTCGTATTTACAGAGATATGCCAATTCATTGTTTTGACGGAATCGTTGGCGGCCATCTTGAATTTATGCTAATTAAAAAAAATACTCCAGGCTAATTTGATGTCATCATCCGGAATCTGTTTCTAGGGATGCTAAAGTACTCAAAAATGCAATAATCTCAACAACTAGTTTTTTTGAGGGGTTCAAATGAATATTCCAGTTTTTCCCCCTGACTACATGAGAGACATAATGTCAAACACTCTATTGCCAGTTGTTTAGGCCAACCACGCCCAACATCAGTGCCTGCACTGACAGTGACACTGCACTGACAGTGCCTGCACTGATGGGGGAGCTGCATTGGCACTAATGTTGAGCGGAGGAACCAGGGTACACCTCTGACAATATGCCAGATTATGGCCAGATTATGGCCAGACACGTGGAGGCTGCAGCTTCCCTAAGTGCTGTAGACTAGTGCTTCAGTACCATGCAGTACAGCATGTGACATGACGGAACAGACACCTAATGACCCTTCCCTACTAGCAACCATCCGAAAATACTCTTCATATACAGAGGTATGAGCTGTACGTTTCAAAGAATAGACGTATATATGTTCTCAAAGAGATCGTGGTAAATATGAATGCTGACTAATTGAGAGCTGACAATACATTAACTTTTCCATCCGTACATCACCGGAAAAGAAAACAATCACAAAATACTTTGTGTGATAACTGACTTTATTATCACATCGTGGTTAAATACAAATTAACAAAGTACTTCATGAAAGCATGATTGTACCTGACTCATGACATCAGCTGCAAGTAGACAACGACATCTTAATCTAACAAAATTCTGAGAAAAATGCAGAACACAAACAGTGATAAATTGGCAGGTGGCTGGGTGGCGATGTTGTAGAAACTTACTCTGTGGGCAATAGGCCTACTTTGTGCACTGTGGTGCGGGGGCGAGCTGGTGCTCAGTCAACATGGGACGATCATGTTTGTTTATTGTTGGCCTATTATATACAACGTTGCCCAACCAACATACAGAAAAAATCCTATTTCAACTTTGATAGCGCGCAAAGTCAGAATTCACAATACTTTGATAGGGCGCAAAATCATAATTGCGACACTGATGAATGTCTTATTTTGTGTTTTAATTAGGCCTATGTAATTAAACATAATTACATAAACATGATAAATAAATACATAACTATTTACTAATCAATACTAGGGGACCCCTTGACATATGGACATTCTGAGGGAGAGTGCGAGAGTACCCAGAAAATTGTAAGATATGAGACCTGATGTGAATCCAACCCAGATGGGGGTTAACCCTCCTCAATACCCCCCCCCCCCTTCCCCTGAAATAAACCCTGCACGATAGACAGAACTATATGGATATAAGAAGGTATAGTGAGTTAATGAGTACAGTGATCGATAGTCACTACTTGTAAGTAAATGAGTACTCTGATGGTGGGTATGCATACATATCACCAAGCTATATCACGACTGAGAGCGTAATTTGTCAGGAAAAAAATGGCAACATTGTATTGAAAAAACAATTTTTCATCTAGCTTAACCCTTTTAATGCTGATGGCGCTGAAAGGCGACCACCGCGAAGACCGTGGATAATTACTGTTTTTAATTAAAAAAATAATTAATTCGGCGCTCAGGTATTTAATGACGTTATAATTCAGTGGTGAAAGGGTAAATCTTATTGGCTACACAGCGAATAGGGGCACAACTGATTAATATCCACAATGGAACACGCTCACAACCCAAATCAACCAGGGTTACTCAGAGCATCGGGAAGGGCTGATATATGAGGTTTGACTGAGAGCTGAATACATCTTTAAATATATTTTTTTCAAGTAGAATGAACATTGTATGGTAAGGTTTCACAAAATTGGTCTGTGGATAATTCCTGCTATGGAATTTAGTGTTTATATATTGTTTTACATCTTGTTTTAAATCTTTCACGTGTAGCCAATCGCTGTGACAATGTGAACAATACACGCCTACAAGATTGATATGTGAAATACACCGTGCATGTATACATGTACCTGGTTAGTGAAAAAATGTAAATTATAATAATATGAAGGCTGACAGTCAAAGGGTTGTTGAACAAGTTGAATGGCAATTGAACTAATTAAACAAATGAAACCTGTATAAATACTACAATCATACAATGATGCGTGTGAACCTGCACACTTGTTTTACTACATGTACTATGATGAGCGTGATCTAATTCTAATAAAGCAGCAGATAGTTTAGTTTATGGCAATAACAATACATAAGCAGTCTTTTATGTGAAATAAAGTTTTTTTGAAAAAAAAAACCAGTATCTAATTAAGAATTATTGAAAGTGATTGATATTTAAAAGATATCCTAGTTTACATCAAGTACTGAAACATGATTCACAAAGAACAAATATTACATCACAAACATAACAAGTTTCTCAATATTCAATCTCTACCTATAGAAGACATTGAGTATACTTGTTGCCCCGTGAATACAACTTCTCCGGTTGTTGAGAAGATAACCACTGACTTATCAAATATTACAAATATTTAATTTTCAGGTTATTCTGCATGTTTACTGCTTTACAATATGAAAACAGAACAGAACAAACCAAAGACAAAAAGTTGACTAGTCAAATCATAGACAATCAGTGTTTCATCTAGCTTTTTGTAACATGGCACAGCGCCATGCTGCCTTTTGTGAGCGCCATGTTGTCCTTCATGAGTGTTATGTTGCCCTTTTTGAGTGGCATGTTGCCCTTCATGTGCGCCATGCTGTCCTTCTAAATTCAGACGTTGAAATGCCTCTTTAAACTGCTGCTACATCATATCCAACCCTCCCAGGCCATTGTGACTGTGAAAAATAACCCAGTCACTGATGTCGCGCATTCACACCTATGACGCAATACCTGATAACGGTCTGTGTACATAGTGGTAATAACTGGCGATGTCTACATACTTAACTGATTCTGTTTATACCCTTAATTGGGGAGGGTGGGTGTTGGAAACGCCTAACTGGGTGCCCGGCGTGCATGATAAGGTGCTCCTAATGATAGGTGGCGTCATGCCCGTTTTGAATCCTAGATGAAACACTGGACAACTGCCTACACACACATGCATGTATATGTATACAAACATGACATAGAACCTAAATACCACATAGATACATATAGCTATTAATGAATCAATGTTCCTATGGTGACATCTCTGTTACATATAGCAGTGACAATATACACATGAAGAAAACTACCTACCTAAAGGCCGAGAGTCCAAGTGAAAATATGTTTTATTGATAAACAATTGGAGAACCATGTTTTCAGGCATTATGGTCTCTCAGCCTTTTAACGGGAAAAAATGAGCATGCACACAATCATATTTATTAGTTTTATATATTGTTTTACATCTTGCACGCAGCTGTGACATTTCAAGGATAATAACCATTAAGAAAAAGTGATTTCTATACTGACATATAATAATGGTGTTTAACAAATTACAGCGGTGTTTTGTTGTAATATAAAGAAACAAGATGTAAACTTGCCATCACAAGAATCGATGATTTACTTAATATTCTGACAATAAACTATTTTGGCATCTTACCTCAAATATATACTAAACCTAGTGGCATATGGAATAAAGCAAGTTTAAACAAACTATGCAAATGATGAGTGTATATGGTTGTACTTGTTTTAACCCTGTAAACGCCAACCGTGTTAGTCTTTGAACATTGTTATTGGCACATCAATTTTAAAAGTTATGTTAGCAAGACACATCTTCAATTGTTAAAAATGTAGATTATTTATTATGCCACCTTAAAGGTGAATAGTAGTTCGACCTAAATATTTGATCATTCAATTCAATTTCTAGAGCATATCTAGTATTTTTTTAAATTTCATTTGACATACAATAATGCTGGGACCCTTCTAATGATTAAGAGATGCTCCGGAACGAACACGAAAGCAGCCCTCTGTTACCGCCAGTCAGCCATTTTAAATTTTATATAGATCAGCACACTTTGTCAAGAGTTAACCTAATAGCACAGGACAGTTTATCATACAAGGATTCCGATATAATGAGCAAAATTGCAACAAAATGGGTACCAGTCGGTCAATTAGGATTTTATATCTGCAAAATTTGTCACATGTTGCTCTTGTGTAACAACGGATATTATATTTCATATTACTGATACTTATCATGCAACATTTCCAAGATAATTAGTAAAACCTACTAAAAATGGTCGACAGTCAGCCATCTTGGAATTTATTCCCGCGAAATTTGTGACGGGTTATCCTTGCTTGATACCTTACATTTTTATATGCTTTTGAGTTGGGTAAATGTCTTAAAATTATTCAATTTCCAAATAGTCGCTAAGCGGCCATTTGGAAATTGTTCGCGCCCAAAAGTTTTATTTTATTTCTGCGAAATTTGTCATGGGTTTTCATTTTGTGATACCTTATATTTTGTTCTATATTCATGGTCCAGCTATTTCGCTTTGTTTTCGAGTCACGTAAATATCATAAATTACTTAAATGGCCATTTTACAATTGTTTTCTCCCAAAAGTTAATCAGGTCATTGGCTGACATAGCTGAACATATCTGACAAATTTAAAGAAGATCTGATTGAAACTTTTTCCTAAAATGGGCTAACGAGGCTTTCTTCATCATTGACCGTAGTAATTAAAGGGTTGATAATATGAGGATCAAAATGTCACGAAAACAATTCCCCAGAGGTATGTAATGGCTATGTGAAGTATGAGGAAGCGGAGCTTCATAGATTAGTAGTAATTCTGAAAAAAATAACTGCGGCGGCGTTCCGTGTGGTATACGGCGAGGGCTGCTTAATTAACAAAATTTATCTTCAATGACCTCATAATTTTGACAAACACAACAATAAATTTTCATATTTGAATCACACACACTCAAAATTAAAGTACGTATGCCCATTGTTGCTAATAAGTAGGCATGACTATTTTTTATAGTGTGAAAATATTGAAAGCATCACTGTGTCTCTTAGACATGCAAAAGGCAAGATATAATTTGTTGCCTAACAGTTAGACCTACATTTTTGCTTACTATACATGTTTCCATCCTTTCAACCTCAGTCCAACCCATATATTATATTCAAATAATTTTATATTTGAAAAAATGAGCAAAATTTGTTGGTAAACTTTGAGTGAGAGATAAATGTATTTGTGCGTAAAAAACTGGTAAACATGAAGCATTCTAATATTCACAGATTATATACTGGAGTGATGACACACCTAATCACAAAAATTCAAAGATATTACCTGCCGTATTTCTGGTAATATTCTCGGGGTTTTAATTTTCGCGAATTTCACGAGGGGGGCAAATTCGCGAATTCAAGAATCTCGCGGAAATTATTATTTTAATAGCGCTACTGAAGAAAAATGCAAATTTGCGAATTCTAAATTTCGTGAAAAGTCCTAAAATCTAAATCGCGAAAATTCAAACACGCAAAAATTACCAGATCTACAGTACTCAGAAGTTTGAAGAGAGATCTATAATGCAAATTACATAGAAGTGATAATCTGAAACGTGAAAGACTTGATTTTTGCAAAATAGAGAAATACGTATGGAGTTGTGAAATTAAAAGTATGTATAAAGTTGGGAATTATTTAAGAATAGATACAATTATCAAATCATAAGTGAAAATTTTAATTGATACAAGAGAAGTTACATGAATTTGTATGTATTGCCCTCTAGATGACAAACTCATCGGAATGTAATCTTTTGACTAGCATTAATAATTAATTGAATAAAAAAATGCCTAATTTTGCATAAATGATCACTTCTAATAAAAATGAGTAAGAAGATCAATATCATTTACCAGTAATATACACTTTTACTGTCATATCTTTGAGAAAAAATGGGTGCAAAATTTCAGGTTGATTATATTGCACTTCAACATTGTGATTACATTGGATACTTGAACATCTAATCACAGCTTATAATACATATTTTTCAATATATTAGAGCAAGTAATGAATAATATGATATTGGAATATAACATTCAAATATTTTTTCTTATATAAACAATGGTCAAGATCAACAGTTCTGACTATAGTATGTCTACTTTATTATATGGTTTAATCAACCTTAAAATGAATAAAACAGAAAGACATTTTTTTTTCTGTATGAGAAAAATTATAATAATATAATTAAATAAAGATGTATGAAATGTAATAAAGTAATGAAAACTTCTGCGAGTAAAGCAAGGGAAACATTGGCAGTTCAATGATAACATCTCATCCATTACTATATGTATAAGAGCTACCGTACCAATGATTATGCAGACTTGCTGTACCACAGCTTTGCTTACCGGTATACATGTACATGTATAGCAATAATTCAAAGTCTGTTAAAGATGTACCTGTGCTATTGATGTAAATTTTTACTCATGCCTTTTTTATAATATAATATTTTTCCACAGGAATACCGCATAGAGTAACGTTACTTAAATATTTAAATACACTAATTTTAAATAAGTCCTTATCTTTTAAAGATCATGTAATATTACGGAGCATTAATGATTGTCAAGTAGTGAAATAAACTTTTCAAAAATTTTTCGATAAAAAGTAAACCTTATATCATTCATCTAAAAAACGTGAACATCCCAATATGGTTGATAAGGAATGACATAAAGATAACACGTTGCAATGCGACATGTCTGTGAAAACTAAGTTGTTGGCCTGACATTAGCTAGATTGTCAATAAATGGACAACCAACAAGAGCAGTTGAACCTATGCTGATTTCCTGTTTTTTATTTTCTGTTTGCTATACATACAAAGACACATTGCTTGGCATCATAAGATTTAGTCTTTTACCTTAAAAATTAAAGTTTGAAAATAATCAGTATGATATATATTTTTTCTGATTAGCAGTTTATTCAAAAGGAATTTTGAAAGTTAATCTAAAGCACTGCAACATCTGTTTAAAGTATACAATTTTAGCTGTTCATTTACCAAAATTCAGTCATTTAAAAAAAACTATAATATAGAAAACACATAGTTATAATGCTGGTTTTTTCACCGTTACTCAAGAGATGTCAATGCGCTGCATCTTCCAAGTTAGATTTCTCCACTTCTAAATAGAATTCAACAACATTTTTGTCTTCTTGGATATAGTTTGGAATCTTGTCAAAACATTTGGGATCGAGGTCGATCACAGCAACAGAGACTAGAAACTGATTGGAGTGGCGATCGTGCACAACCTTCAGGTGACTATCCTGAGGTTTATGATTTTCACTGTAAACACAGAATGTATCCTTTAACTATCAAAAAAAAAATATTTTTAAACCTCCACTTAACAATACACTTCAAAGTACAATGTACCAGATAAAGCTGTTGTTATGTGATAATTGCCTAAAACTTATTTACATGGCCGCAGTGACCTGGAAAATTGTTTGAGGTCAGACGGCATATCTATCCCCTTATGAATTACTATCTCTGCACCAAAGCACACCATCCTATATCTAAGAGTAGTAGGTGTTAGTAATACATGTACATATGTACTTAAAATAGAAATATTTTTGACATTGATTTTAATTTCGGGTCAAGCTGAATAATCAAGAAGAGCGTGACTCGAAGTAAACACTGAAAAAGAATGAAGACACGTTTTAAATAGGAGAATTTAATGATATTTGTATTTCATCCCAAAAGCCAATTGAAATTGAAAAACAAAAACTGTGCTGTGGAATTAACATAAGGTAAACCATATGTTCTGTACCCACAATAATTTTACTCATTGTTCATTTTTTGCAAAATTTCGAGTGCATATTAATATCAAAAGCGTAACAATTCATAATGCTGGATTTTCCAAAAAAACTGTATTGCTTCAAAATTACCAAATTATTTTCTGACAGTATAAATATCAGGCTGGATAAACAACTAACTGCCTCCTGCATAGGCTTACCTAGCATACAACCAAGGCAAAATTTGTCCACATACACTTATCATACATCTTAGATTGGGAGCAACAGCTTTTCATTGATGAATTTGAGTGGTAAACCTTACGTCCTGTACCCACAACAATTTCACCCATTTTTCTACTTCAGAAAAAAATTATGTCCATATATTTATATTACTTTAAATTCAGATCAATGTGTATAATATGACAAAATAATCAGTCTATACAATGTTAAATTAAAACAAACTGAGGTTGAAGGAGAGTTTTACTGGCCACTAAGAGGGGGTTACAACTGATGGTCTTAACAGCTGAACAGTTCACTGAAATGTGATTGACTGAGATACAGACCAATAAGATACATGTACATGTACTATATTATTTATCACATTATTAGCCTAGTTTTTAAGACTGTTATCACTTCTTGCAGATACATGTACTTGTATTTAACACTGTATATCGCAACATAAACATGACTTTGCAACATATAATTTTTGAACTTTTTCCAGGGTTAAATCACATTAGTGAGTAGAACAGTACTGTACATGAATGAAAAATAAGGCATTGAAACAAGAAGGACACATATTAATAGTCAAGTTGGCAGCAACAATCAGATCTCATAAACATTCAATAGGATTGACAGCTAAAATAAACTAGAAAAAATCGCTCGTCGCCATCCTGGTTCACCTTTATGTGGAAATAAATATGCCTTACCAGGGAACTTTCAAGTGTTTTCACAGTTTTTATGTAATTTATAAAGTACATGTACGCCACATGTATGCTTATTTTACATGTATTGTTTGTTGAATAAATAAAATTTAAAAAGCTGATCACATAACATGATTAGATAAGAGTGAACTACAGGATCAATAATATAATTTGCTGACAAACCTGGTTAGAGGACTGAGTGCCAGCATGATTGAGCAATCTTTAGCAGTTCTTGCTACCATGTACTCCTTCAGCTGTTCAAATAAATCAACACGTAAATATAATTGACAAATGAAAAAAAAGGGTTGTTGGAACATGAAAAACTAGTTTTCAAAATTTATACCTAAAGTTTACATGCATCTTTTACGTATATATCTATTCTAAGACATATTAGATATATTGATTACGAAAACCTTTTAAATATCCAAATAATTCTTACCTCCTTGTCTAAAGTGTAAATTACAGCTAGAATGCAAACATAACACTTACACTTGTTTTTCATTTTGCACAAAAATAGTTTTGATTATATATAATGAAACTTAAAAATGTATTGATATATCATTGAACTCCACAACAAAGCAATAATAGAATAAACGCAATTATTAATTGCTACCTTTTCAGTTGTACTAGGTTTAGTCAGTGGTAAGGAGATTAAACTGCATTGTCTGTCACCAGACGACTAATGAGTGACTATAAAGTTTACTGTACAGTCAGTGTTCTGTCATGGCAGTATGAATAGTGGGGTGACAATTAGTAAAAGTCAGATGACAATTTCTTGACAATAGGCCGAAAAACCAATCTCAAAAAAAAAATTGTGTGAATTAAAAAGAAACAGCAAAATAGCGAAAACTTAGATTGGCGGGAAAATTACTACCACAAAATTAAAGACTACTGGGTAATTGTTTTAACCATTAAAGTGCTGTATTATAATTTTTTTTTTTTTTCACACTTGAACAGTGTTCAGCACAGACAAAAAATAGGTGGGGACATTTGTCTCACTACCCTGGAAAAACGGAGACATTTGACATCTAAGTGCGTAATTGACGCCCAGTGTTCAGCACAGACAAGAAATAGGTGGGAACATTTGTCTCACTACTATGGAAAAAAAGGAGACATTTGACCTCCAAGTGCGTAATTGACGCGATATCGCGGCCTGTGCTGAACACTGCTTGAAGTTGTGTCTCACTACTGCGAACCACAAATTCAAGTGGTTGAAAATCACTTAGATCTGTACAAATTGAATTAAAACATATATACCAATATTGCAAATTTAATTCTTATTTTTCTTTCAAAATTTTTTGTTCGAAGCATCGATAAAAAGGCTGAAAACAGCTATCTATAGCTGTGATTAGCATATTAACCCTTAAAGCGCTGAATTTTTTAATGTAAACCATGGAAAATAAAAGTTTTTTTCAATTTGAAATCATCATATATGTCTTAGTTAGCTCTTTGCGCTTCATTTAAATACCTATGTTATGGGTCTAAGGTCATTAGAAACTTTTTTACTTTTAAAGTGCGGCGATAGACTTTAGTTGTCAGAATATCTACAGACGTCAGATTCTGACGACTAAAGTCGATCCCCGCGCTGTACGGGTTGAAGCGCTGATTTTTTTATGTACCGGTAAACCATGGAAGCCAAAGGGTTTTTTCAATTTGAAATCATCATAGATGTCTTAGTTAGCTCTTTCCACTTCATTTGAATGCATATGTTATGGGTCTACGGTCATTAGAAATATTTTTACTCTTACAGTGTGGCGAAAGACTTTAGTTGTCAGAATCTGATACAGACGTCAGATTCCGACAACTAAAGTCTATCCCCGCGCTGTAAGGGTTAAAAGGTAAGAGAGTACTGAAGCTTACCTTTGTGATTGTATTTTTGAGAGGTGTGGTACCATTCTGTGTGCTGCAGCGCCAAAACTGCTCATATGGTCCATCTATGTGACTTTGTTCTCTGTAAATGTTTAAAATAAAGAACAACTAGTGGAGCTGTCATCTACACCATGTACTGTATACTTACGATCACAACACTTTTATACTGTGATATAAGATTCTAGACAATAATGCTGATATTTACACATTTTATATTGAAACGAGAACCCTGCGGTTTTGTGCTTTACATAACTGCATGGTTTTGTAATTTTGTGTATAACAGACTCAGATAAAGCTGTTATGACCACAGAAAGACATACACTATCCCTGTCTATGTCGCCAGATCACTGAAGCGTGTAGGCCTACAATTCATCGGATCCACATACACATGTAGCTAAGCAGAGGCCAATTGTGGCATGCCCCCTCTAGTCATCACACGCTTGGATCATGCAGCAACCACGGCGCCACGAGTGTTCATTAGCTAGGCAGATCGCCAATTATATCATCCCCCTCTGCTTAATATTGACCTCAGTAGAAGCAACATCATCAGCTTCCTGGAATTTGTCAACAAACTCCCATGTGCCCGCACTGGCTGCCCTGATAACAAACTCCATGTGCCAGCGCTAAGAGATGAGAATGGGTGAAGGTAAAAAAGCAGGAAGATTGATTCGGTTGACGCAAAGGTTCAATGGGGGGGGAAGCAGGAAGATTGATTCGGTCGAACCGAAGGGTTGATGGGGGGGGGGAGGCTGAGCGCAAAAATATTTTTTTAGAATTTAGATTTCCTCAGATGCATTTCCCTTATCTGATCACATCTATTGAAGATAAATGTTCAATCACCAGCTGACCAAAATGGCCAACACTTTCTTGTGGTTGCTGCTCATTGCTTCGTCAATGTTCATTGAAAATGGGTATTTCCTCAGGTTACGCATAACCAGCCTTTGTAGGCTGCTCTTTTCCCAGACATCTTTCAAACAGATTGTGTGTTCAATTGATTTGAAATACAATTTGTTCCTCAAGCTAATTAGATCTAAATGCCATTTAAACTTGTTCTTGATGTGCCGATCGATATCACCAATGTTTGAATTGTGTGCCTTCATGCTGGCCATCTTGACACATGTGGATGAGTTTTTAAAACTCTGGAATTAACAGTATTTAGTATATAGCCTATATTATGATATAAGCATAAGTTAGTAGCAGCAACCGGTATGCAGTAACTAACACAGATGAGACCACTTGCGGTACAGCTATTTGACATATGGCTGTTGGCTGGCTGGATTATGCTCGGTGCAGTGATATAGCATACTGCTGTTGGACCATGCTTCGGGATCAGGCTGTGTGTTATTAGTGTCACTAAAGGTACTATACTGTATGCCCCATTAAGTTGGAGGCCATAATATTTTAAGAAATTAGTCCATCGCAATGTTAGCATCCATAAAACTCTGACAGCAGGTCATTTCACGCAGTATGTAATTAGGCCTAGAGACCATATCAGCGGTAAAATGCCCAATCGGGAAAGTCGCCAAATTGAATGGGCCGCAAATATAATGGGGTATACAGTATTGTAGACAGACGCCAGCATGTGTGTGGCACGGTACTGGGAGACATGCATTTGTGGCAGGACAGAGAGTCCTGTATTTATAACATGTATACAGGCCGATGCGTGGCGTACCCAGCAAGCACGCTACGTTCACACGATGCTGATTCAATGTTGGGCCAGCGTAGCAGACGGTGGACCAATATTGAACCAGCATTGGGCCAATGTCTTGTGTTGGGTAGTATACATGTTGGGTAGTATACAAAAACGAGACATTGAACCAATGTTGGAGTGATGTTGGGCCAGCGTTGTAGACGGTTGACCGACATTACCTCAACATTGTTTTACCGTTCGTACTAGCTGGGCAGTGGCTATCTTTTGCTGGCAACCCCCACAGGCACAGTCTCTATTGTGTACGTTCCTGTACACTCTCCGAGTAAACTGCACAGCAGTCAACACGCAATACATGTTATAGGTCTAGTAGTGTACCCACCACTCGCGGCTATACATAGGTCTAGTAGTGTACACACCACTCGCGAACATGAGCTGTTTTAAAAGTCACTTTTTCATCAAAACTATGGCAGTCTCGCACAATAAATGTTCAGACCGGGTAGGCGGACATTAATCACTTAATGTAGAGTGCCTGATTCTACTGGTTTCAGACAAGAAGATGAAGACGTCGAAATCACAGCGACGATAAATCACATCGATTTTATTGCTTTACTGTGTAAAGCAATTGAAATTAGGCGACATATTAATACCTTTGCAACAGTGATTGTAAATAAAACAGACTTCAAATCATTGAGTACCACCTGGTAGTGGTTACTAGGAAGGTGCTTCGACAGAGGTGTCGATGATTATGTCTCTGTTGTAGATATTATGGTTGTTGCAAGTCACGTGATATTGAAATGACAGACAACAGGACTACTTAATGTCTCCAGCCACAAGTTAGCGAAAGCTATATTTTCTCTTTGTCTATGACTGAAATATTGTGATATTTGGTGCAGCATTTATATATACACTCAGCATATTTACAACATGTATTTGAACAGCAAAATGATCATTCTTTAATCTATAATATTATGTTAATTATTAATGTTGAGACAACAATGACCTTATAAGCCATTTGCTGCCTGTTGTGAGCTTTTCAAGCATTATTATTACTCCTTGACATTTTTCATTCCTCTGTAGCTGGCATTGTGGAGTATATTGCCAACTGAAAATGATTGAAAAATTACGAGACCTGTTATAATATATTTTTTTTAAGGATATCTGCATGCACATTTGCTCAATTCCTTTCAACATTGTTGTTTCAAAAAATTGTTAAACAGAGGACACTAAACAATATGTACCTGGCTTGTGTGTTGTCTTGGAAATGCTGCTGCAGTTTGGTGTAGAGTGGAGCCACTCCTTCAATGTCCATGTGATCAAGTCTTTGAGCTTCTAACACAGAATGTAACACAGAGCCTTTGGGAAGTCTTAGGCTTGGTCCTGCACAATAAACAAAATCTACGATATTAAAATCAGTGACATTTTAGTTCTTTCAGGATTAGTGTCAAAACACTATTGTACAGAGGATCATTTATCACCTCTTGTTCACAAACGAAAATCTAATTAAGGAAACCCTGTCTTTTTACATGCTAAAAGTAGTCCAGCACACAATTATCTCAAAAGGCTCATCCCCACTGCTCATGCGTATCTAATTTGGTTTTGTAGATAGCTTAATTTTGTAGATAAACACGCTAACGATATCCGACGAGCTATGACGCTAACGATATCCCACACGATTAATTAAAGTCAATAATGGCCTCAAAGTCAAAAGTTAAAAATTATGTCGAAGGCACATCTACACAACCTGAGGGATGTGTGTATGCAATATGAAAACAATCCAGCAAACACTTTGCGAGATTTCGGAAACTGAACTAATCATGCGTCATCAATTAAATTCCATAATGGCCTCAAAATCAAAATCAGGTCAAAGGTCATAACCCCAAAAAGGCACATCTACAGCCCCTAAAGGATGTGTGTATACAATGTAGAAACAGTCTGGCTAACAGTTTCCGAGAAATCGTCCGGAAACGGAACCAATCCTGGCGCCATTGATCAAAGTCAATAATGGCCTCAAAATCAAAGGCCAAAAATTATGTCATAGATCATAACCCCAAAAGGTACATCTCCACCCCCTGGGGAATGTGTGTGCAATATGAAAAACATCCAGCACACACTTTCTGAGATATCGTCTGGAAAAGGAATTTATCATCCGCCGTCAATAATTAGGTCAAAGGTCATAACCCCCAAAAGGCACATCTACACCCCCCTAAGGGATGTGTGCATGAAATATCAAAACAATTGGGCTAGCGCCTTCCAAAATATTGTCCGGAAACGAAACGCGGACGTACGGCCGCACGCATAGCCACACAACCAGACATGATGATGACAATATCCCCCGCCCCTCCTTCGTGGGTGGGGGAGAAAAACAGCCTGGAAAAAAATGAATTTACAGATGACTATAGAGCTCACCTGCTTCATTGATATCCTTGTGTTCCGGATAGCGACTGGCTTGGCAGTGTTGTACAGGGAGTGGATCCCACCTGGCTTCCATGTAAGAGTCTGTTTGCTTTTCACCCGTATGTCCATTTGTATCACTGCCATTTTTCGCTGTGTGACCATTGGTTTCCTCAAGTGACATCATTAAGCAGTCGACAATAATATCACAGAAAACATCCACAGCACTATAAAAAAAAATATAAAAGTTAATTACATTTTTACACTAACATGTTTATATAAAGAGATCATATCATGCTGTGTATAGAGATTTCATTAAATTTTTTCACAATTCATATTGATAATATTGGATGGGCTAGCCCCATATCGGGTCAACTTCTGCAGTTGGCCTATCATTAGTCTTGCACTGTGTGTGGGTATAGTAATTGGTATACAATTTCTTCATCGGTTTAGCTCAACTTCGAACAGCCAATGTTTGAGCAGTTTGAGTTCGAACAGCCAAAAGATATTGGTGCATTTTCTTCACTTGTTGTGCGGAAGTTTTTGTGAAAACATGTCGCCTTAGCACTGTAAACAGTGTAGACACTGTTTGTTTGTCATGTGTAGCATTAAGTAATTGTTTGTAATCTTCATGTAATGTTGTGTCATATTGTCAAAGTGTAAAAAAGAGGATGGTATGAAATAAACAGATTGGCTGTAATTTGTTTCTCATAAAAAGTCCCAGACTTGGGGTGCCTTTCACAAATAACAAATAGGCAATATGTTATAAAATTTAATACCTTTGACTGGTGCAGTCTTCTATATTTTGACTAGTATGAGAGAAAAATTGTTTAAGATGATCCCTATAATTTTCCTGTACTTCTTGGCTCCAGATAATTTCACCATTCTGTAAAGAAAAACGTTTTGTTTTGGATTCTTGTCAATTATCAAGAAAAATATGGGACAAAATTTACACAAAAATCAAGTTAGCAACAACAGAGATTATGTTGCTATATATACTTGAAACACTATTTATCACCCTCCATGAAAAAAAAATAACTTGAAATGCACAATATATTGAGTAGCACTGAACCATAGACTCAAATGGGCAGTATGCACAAACAAATTATAGTTTTTTTTAAATTCAATATGAACAACTGCTGAATGTAGAAACATTATTTAAAAAATAATGTTAAATGTTCAGAATCAAAATGACAATATGGTCAGAATTGTATACATACTATTATTAATAGATCAGGAGATGAGAAAAGAGAATGAAAAAAAAATGGGAAACTGTGAATCCGTGGGGAATTCTCATCCCTGGTACATGTAGTAATAAACTAACTTTTTGTGTCAAATTTATTAGAAGCCTTCTTATCTATTATTTTTCTCTTTAATAATTTGTGTGATTTAAATGAAAAATGGTAAATTCACAATTGAATATATATACTAATCTAATTTAAAAAATACATTGACTTACCTTGAATAGTCGAAGATTATTTTGTGGTGTTTGTAATAACATTCTCAGAGCATGCCTCATCCGACAACGATTTCTATATAAACAAGGGAAGTTATATACAAATATAAAATATAAGTTCTTAGGTGGAATTACATGTCCAATGTCTATTTCAATGTCATTATATCACATAAATACTTTCTTGTGCATAGCCCACTTCAGCATGTTCAGAGTAAAACTAAAACCCACAAGAGGGCAAATTTACAAGAAACTCCTGATTGACAATAAATGTCTAATGTAAAGGCAAACATAATGTTTCACTGTAAAATTTAATATAAGCTAGTTTTTGGTCCCATACAATGCATTCATAGAATAACCTGCACTCTCCTGGTTGATCCACACTCCCAGACTGCGAGCACTACACCCCACACACCAAAAACTAGCTCATATTAAATTTTACAGTGAAACATTATGTTTGCATTTACATTAGACATTGATTGGACGTCATAGCACAAATTGTCACTACACAATATACACAGTGCAGCGATGGATCACAAAATTTTACAGTATATTTTTCACTATTTTTCAGATAAATTATGTTATAAAATTTTCAACATCAGATTGTGCATGAAATTTTAACTTCACATTTGAATTCTGTTACAAATAGCAGCAACATATTTATATGGGAAATGCGGTAAAGGAAGAGTAAAAAAATAGCTGGCAGCAACCATCTTGAAAAAAATCAACAATGGTGGTGGGTGGGGTTTAATAAAAAAAATGACTGATGTACCTTTCTAAAGTTATTTTTTAGGGCAATTTTTTATACTGAGCGATATTTAACGGGGATGTTGTTAATGTTTTTTGTGTGGAAAAGAGTCACATCCAGTTAAAAAACAAAACTGTATTGCCACAGTAAATACTTACCCTGAAAAGAGATCTATTGGGCAATAATAACTTCGTTCATGCCACTTCCCAGATTTTACCTGAAAATGAGTATTACAATAGATTTTTTCAGTCGTAGTACAGATTTAATTGATTTTATCTCTGAAAAAAAAAAACATTTCATTAAATAACGTTCATGAGTGAAGAAAGTTATTTTACAAAAAGGGGTATGGTGCCGTTATGAGAATAACACAGTATAAAGGGTTGTATGGCATGGTTGCATGTTAAAAAAATAGCCAGATATCAAAATACTATTTAAAATGTATGCACCAATACAACTTATATCAAAAATTATTTCATGAACATGTTAAAATTTGTTAACATTTGTCTAGCTTTAACATGGTAATATTAATTGCAATGTGATAAATATTAACTGTACCTTTATAATTAGGAATACTAATTATTATTTTCTTACAACTTTCACAATTAATATAACAATGTAGGATAAAACTTCACTAAAGAGAACTTACAGTAATATAACTACATTCATAAATAAAGTGAAATTTGGGTAGCTGAATATTTGCATTGGCTATATTTAAGTAAGTCAAGTGAGTTAGATTATAACAATTGCAAATGATACAACAATTACAATAAACTTCCCCCTATTATCTAATAGACCACCACCATGAAAGATAAAGGCATGATTATTATAGTCTATAGGACCATCTCTAAATTATGCTGCATTCCCAAATATTACGCTGGTCAGTCAATCAGATTCAAATGTCACTTATGCACAGTAACCCAACAAACACAACATGTTGACCCTACGATAGTTTATTTCTTTTCAGTTTTTTGTATAAATATCACCATAGAAATATTTTACTGTTGTAGACATAGCAGTGTGCATTACTGGCACTCGCCCGCTGCCAATGCGAGTGGGAAACAGAACGGGCGAATCCATATGTGTCCACATATCCTGTTTTTAACATACAAGTCATTATTTTTTGTCAAATGGGCGAGTGAGGTATTCGGTTAGTTACTTTCACTGCATAGTAGCAGTGACTGTTGCTGAAAATCAATATTTTAAACCTACGTGGATTGCATTGCTGGAATAATTGTGAATAAGAAAAGCAGCTAGAAAAAAATTGCTATGACCAATAAATTTACCGCCCTGGTTTGTATTTGTTACTGGGCAATATTAAGACTGATTCAACCTTTAAAACATGTGAAATGACATTAACCCTTTAACACCTGGCAAATTTCCAGTTTGTATGGCTGATCTCCTTGGTGTTTGTTGGAAAATACAGAAAATTGCCAACTATTTTATTGCTTACTCCAATAAGTTTAATAACAACATTGGTTTCACCTTTTGTTTTCATGTGTAATGGAAGAGAAAACTGTTCCTGTTAGTCATGCATGCTCAGATTTGCATTGTAACGTCAGTCGACATCCAGGATGTTGTAAACAATGTCACAAGCAGTGCTGGGGCGGTCCAGGCAAATAAGCCACCGGCTGAATCAGCCGGTGTAAGTATTAAAGCATAATGTTTTTCTACCACATGACAGTGCTCGATTTTGGAAGATGTGAGGTGAGAGCCAGCAGGGCACTCACCTGGAAAATCTACAGAGCCAATCATTTTATTTGTGCGCCTGAAATAAGGGGCATTATTTACGGACATTCTGTGGACCAAAATCTAGCGAGCCACAAGGGCACAGTCATGCAGCTAATAGAGGGCGCTGCAGTAAATTTGGGAGGCCCTCACAGGACCTCAAAAATAAATTAACCCAGTTCAGGCCTGAATTGTCATCTTAATCCACTACAAGCCGCGAATTGCTGTCGCAATTCTCGACTTGTAGTGGATGAAGATGATTTGATGTGGTTTAGAAATTACAAAAAATTGCCATGAATTGGTAAACCAGTTTCATGGGAATTTTCGTTCTAAAACCCTCAGTTATAGGAAAATTAAGTCTGTTTTCAGGGATGTGAAATGATGCTTTAATGCATCGCGAGGGCTTAAAGGGTTAATTAATTAGGAAAAATTACTAAACATCATGGGGCGACCAAGGTCACTGCATGATGGATCACATGTCTGTGACCTTGTGATAGAATCCCCACCAACAATACTCGCATCAACATTGGCGTCACTAAGTTTTGTGTGTGCATAACATGGGATGGCGTATTCCAGCTGTTTTACATCATTTTTAGAGGTCTGGACATGCGAGATGTGAGAATATCCCAGGGGTTTATAAAGATATTTTTCACTCAGAATCTGTAGTATTTGCTTATTTAAATATCTTTGTGAACTAAATTACCCATATTCCTTCACACTATCCATATGGTTCTGGGAACTACTGTAGCTTTAGCGTCTACCACACATTTTCTCTGAAGCAACCACATGCAAACAAAAGTAACATTATCTTACAGTTTCCTCTACCTTCAGGTGCTGGTGCATGCAAAATCTGCAGACTGAATATTTGATAGCTCGTGGCAGTGAAATGTTCTCACAAACAGGAAGGAAACCACATTTAGGCTGAAAAAGAGGAAAAAATTTATTATGATGGCAATATTTTAAAAGTGTGGTCAGTTATCAATGGTCATCACTTTCACAGTATGATCCAGAAAAAGTATGACAACAGTGTAAGTTGATCTAGTGTACGATTGAGTTTTGCTGCAGTCCCTCCTGATGACCATCAGACCAGACTACTGATTAGTACACTTGGGTTAGATCACATTGTATCATCAATACATATGGTCTATCTGCTCTAAGGATGCACATAGCAAGCTGTGACACAATGTGAGGTAAAGAAAGCACAGCTGTGAATTTAAAAAAATGTATATTACATAGCATGTATAATATTTGCAGATATCTACATGTCTACAGCAACATTTAATCTAGCACTTTCTTGCATAATACCAAGTCAAGTGACTTCTGCTGATTAGAATAATTTCAAGATCGAAAAATGACACTTTGGATAAATGGGGTTGGTACTTGCGCTGACCTTTTTGAGTTTCCCAATCAAGAAGCAAATTATGATGAAACAGACAATTCTCTAAATTACATCTTTTAGCTTTGATCACTGATATATTTTCCAATTGTCTGTGTCATCAAAATACAGCTTTTATGTGCCAGTGTTTTGACCAACATTTTTCATCTCCATATTACATGTACTACGATGATCAATAAATTCTTGTTAGAAGAGACCTCACAGAAAATGGTGAAGTAAGAATCAGATGACATTGCTCTCCAGACAGAAGATTCAACTTTTGAATCCTGGTGTATTGAGGAACAACCACCCTCTTGCTCATGACAGTTGCCAGCAATATTGAATCTGTGTGAGTGTACAGGGAAAGTACATTTTGTTCTTTGAAACGGAGAGTTCGAAAAAACCCTTGGAACAACCTAGAAAGAAGGGAATAATAGCCTGCTGTACAAAAAAATACTTACCTTAATCTCAACACACAGGGTTTGTTCATTATCAGTATTTTCAGCTTTTGGAGACAGAAAACAGAAATCTGGCAAGCAAATACCCAGAGAGCATTCAGAATCCACTTCTTTGTCTAGACGATGATCTGAAATGACAGAAAAGCACTGTATAATCAAAATTTTCCGAGGAAATTGGGCTGGTGCTGTTTCTAATTTGTATGCAGTACTGTAATTGCCGGACTATACTGTGCTCAGTTGAAAAAGTGCATGATAGTCCTAAAATAGTCATTTTTTATGCCTGAGACTTACAGTGCTGTGCAAATTGATTGGGACACTTAACGATTTGAGGCGTCATACATGTATAGGGTATTTTCAACCACACAGTGCTTGATCTTGTTGATGTACAGCAACATCAGTATATTATTCCTAGGGAACTGCATAGACTTGGGCAACATATGGATTACCTAACATAAGGGTTATTTACTTAAATTTAATGATTGTGACGTCATAATAATCATGCTAAACACGAGGCCTGAAGTCCTATATCATCCCCCGCCATAAATTATGTTAGAGTTTTTGCTGTCACAAATATTTCTGAACTCAATTTATGCGCACACAAAAAAATTAAATTTATGGTGGCCATTTTGAATTTCAGTAAAACCCTAGACAAATCACCTGCACATCTTCATATCGTGGGGAATGTGATTGTAAAATTTGAATAATTTCCGACTTCAAGTTTTTGCACCCATAATGGCGGCCAATTTGAATTTTGGTAGCATCTCTAAAAAATCACTTGCACATCCGGATGTTGCTAGGAATGTGATGTTAAAAAAAAAAATTGACCAAATTAATTTTTTGAGTTTTCAAGCAGACAAAAAAATTGAAGTTGATCTGTGATGGCCATTTTAAATTTCAGTGAAACCTTGAAAAAGTCACCTGCACATCTCCATATCGTGTGGAATGTGATAGTAAACGTTTTTTCAAATTTAAGAAAATACTTACTTACGCCTACTTACGCTATTCTTATCTCTTTCAAATACTTACTTACGCCTACTTACGCTATTCTTATCTC
Organism: Flabesymbios commensalis; assembly: GCA_964017125.1. Lineage (NCBI taxonomy): Eukaryota > Metazoa > Annelida > Polychaeta > Terebellida > Flabelligeridae > Flabesymbios > Flabesymbios commensalis. The sequence continues at coordinate 43,730,260 of OZ024911.1, read as the reverse complement.
TTTCAAGAATACGGACCCTGATCTGTAAGTTAACATCTAGAGGGGTAGAATGTGTGAAAAGATTGACAAAGGAAGCAGGTCCAGACTGTAACCATCCTTTAACATCGATAATTTTTTTTTTATTATTAAAAATTAACACATCACATACATGTACAAAAGTATTATCCCCACTTTAATTAACAACATAAAAAAAAAATGGCCTAATTTTCACCAAAGCTAACCAGAGCTGAGATAATCAATAGGGTGTAAAATTAGTCTCAAAATATGAGACTTGCAGCATATGTTTTCTTATGTTTATGCATCATTTTGAATGGTCAGTTTTGAAGACGGCACCAGGTCATAATTGAGAAAAAAAAATTGAGAAGAAAGCAGATGTGAAAACAAATAAAAGTAATTATTTGTTTTGGACAGCGTCAAAATAACAATAGCTGAAGTGACCTCATTTTTGCGCAATACATGTATTCACCCATGTTCTAAATTACACAAGCTACCAGTATAAATTTGAATATAATATGTTATAAACCAAGGCCATAGAGGTCATATAATTATGGCACTAAAAGTGGAAGACAGACGACAGGACAGTCAAACGATCGAGCAAGGTATGTGACAAAAATATACTATCAGCCAAATTTTAGCTAACGCCCTAAAGTAATTCATGTGTAAAATCAGTTGACCGAAACTTTCTAAAAAAATTATCAGTCTCTGAAAACTAGCAATTTTGTTCGATTATATAATATGGAGTAATACCTGGGCGAGAGCTTGCAACATTCACTTTGATTTCTTCGGCAAATCCAGGAGCTAATTCTATTGGTCTCTGCAATAAACATAGAGCATTATTAGCATTTAAAATAGCAAAAAGAAAAATGTCAATTACCTATGTTGTAGCTAAAAATTAGCCATTACCAAGTGACCATATTATATAAAAAAAAAAGGGCAACGATTCCCCAGGGCACCACAACATACAGTAAATGTGTAGAAACAATTTGTATAGCACAATATCATGCATTGTAAGAAAAGATATAATGCAATACAATAACCATAAACATAAATATAATCTATATGCGTAGCGAGATGGGTTTGTATAATCTACAATTATACTCTCTAAATTTTGAGATAATGACTGTGATATGAAGGCTACTGACTGTAATCAGGAAGGAATGGCTGCATCCTCAAATATTTTATTGGGACAATTGTAGCACTGATTGCACAATGAATAAAACATCACCATACAGCATCCTCACCCTTCAAATGCTGTACCAGTGTGTGGATTAGCACGGCTAAGTAAGCACTGGCAGGAAAGGTGGAAGCATAGTCTTGTAGCAAGATTAAAGGGGAAAGCCACTTATTACTACTAGTACTACATGTACTATAAACTCCTGATTAATCACAAACACAATGCTGTCTATAACATATATAAATCCTCATGATTGATTATTATTGCATTTATTATTATTGCATTTATATTGCGCCTTATTTCAATTGATTCTAAGGCGCAGAGTGACTTAGAAAGGCCTGTTATCATTCAAATTCCAACTCAGTCTCCTGGGAGATAGACAGATCTCACACACAGTGATCATATCACCTGCTCAATCAACAATTCCTCTCTATTGGATTGATATCTACGATGTCAAACCAATATCTAATAGCTTGACAAAACCCTCCTGGTATTAAATATGAAACAGTCAACTAACACTTGATAAATATGGGGACAATACCCAAGATGTGGTGCTATTTTTTATAATATAGCATGTACAGAAGTGTTTTAACACTTACAATGCTGAAATATTTTTATTCAAACCATGGAGACCTGAAAAGGGTTTTTTCAATTTGAAATTATCATAAATGTCTTAGTCAGCTCTTCCCAACTCATTTGAATACCTATGTTATATGTCTAGGCCATATAAATATCTGACATCTTTATACCGGTATGTCAGAATCTGACATCTTTATACGTCATAATCTGACACCTTTAGATCTATGTAGATGTAGATGGTCCCTGCACTGAAAGGGTTAACTCTTGAATTACCGGTACTTTAGTCAATTTTTCATTCATTGTAAGCTGTGGATAGTTACTGCTTTTCCCCACCATTAACATGATTAATTAAAGTCAACAATGGCCTCAAAGTGAAAGGTTAAAAATTAGATCAGAGGTTATTTAACCCCCAAAAAGGCACATCTACACCCACCTGAGGGATGTGTGTGTGCAATATGAAAACAATTCAGCAAACGTTTCCAACATATAGTCCGGAAACAGAACTCATATTCCCCACCAATTAAAGTCAATAATCACCTAAAAAAATTAAAGGTCATAAATTAGGTCAAAGGTCATAGCTCCGAATAAGCACATCTACACCACCTAAAGGGATGTGTGTGTGCAATATCATATGAAAACAATGCAGCAAACGCTTTCAGCTATATTGCCTGGACACTGAACCTATCAATTAAAAGCAATTTAATTGCCTCAAAATCAAAGGTTAAAAATAACATGTAGGTCAAAGGTTATAATCCCCAATAGGCACATCTACACCCCCTAAAGGATTTGTGTATGCAATATGAAAACAATCCAGCTAACGCCTTTCAAGATATCATACGGAAACTTAACTTATCATATGCCATAAATGAAAGTCAATAATCTTCTTCAAATCAAAGGTAAACAAGAGCACACTCGACAATAGCCCGCCGCCATTATTGAACTTGAAGTCATTACTGTGGCCACAAGGTAAATTATTGACGTAAAATGCGAAAAATGACAATAAATCGGCCATTTTAGATTTTTTTTCAAACCATTATTGAACTTGTCCGAGAACTGGTTATTAGTAACAGGCATAACAGATTTGAAGATGATACATGAAATTTTTTTCAAGTTATCGCGCCCACAAGGTCAAATTATTGACGCAAAATGTGAAAATAATAATAGTTTATTGGTCGTACTCTTGGTACATATCATATACAAGCAAATAAATAAATTTAAATATTATCACAGCAAACAAAATTCAAAATGTCTTTAAACTGTGTGCTATTGAAAGAACTGTGTGAGTGCATATCAATTAAAATATTGTTAATAAATATAGCCTTAGAACTGTTTGTTGGCTAAAGTGTCCTTGTCCCGGTAATGAGAATATACCACCTGCTTCACACATTGTGGTGAAAGGTGAGGCAGGACTTACCAACCCTATACAAGTAACATATAAAATTCAAACTGTTAGACACAGGCGAACCACTACCGTTTGCTGCCAGTCGGCCACATAAAGACATTACATTATTTTTATTTTTATACATACAGTTGAAAAACTTAATGATACGTAAATGTATCTGACCGTCCACAGGCAAATCATTAATTATAAGGTGCAATAAACATGAATGAGTACGATAAGGCAATTTAAACATTCTACGAATGGCTTTACGCCAACTCACAAAAAAATTGTTGGTGAATTTGTGGGATACATCCCATAACTGACAGCCATATAATAACATACATATTGATATAAATATTTTATATAAACAATTGGTGCTAACATTATGAAAGGAAGATAAAAGTACATTAGTTTTTCTATTAAAATCAGCAATACTGGTCTCTACACGTTTAGTTGAAATATTAGGCCCTATAACATTACCCAAGTGAATGCTACTATCTAAAGAGGCTATCTGATTATTCATAAAATTAATATTTTTGCTAACGTTATCACCAACATGCGGAAATACAATATAGTTACTTTTATTAGCAATGAAAGTTAATAAATACTCTTCGGAAAACAACTCACACTCTTTTAAAAGTCTTGATAATGAATAACGCGTCGGTGCCAACAAAACTATATCATCTGCGTAGCCTAATGCACCTACAAATGACTGACCAATATAACAGCCGAAACCACATGATTTAAGTCGAGACAATAATATATCAATATATAAGGTAAACAATATGGGCGATAACACACCTCCTTGCTTCACACCGTTTGAAGTTTTAAAAGCATCGGATGTTACATTACCCCATTGAACAGTCATCGTCTGTTGTGTGTACATACACCTCTACCAACAAGTATATTAAAAAGTTTAATATGATCTACCCGATCAAAAGCTTTACTAGCATCTAAAAGTACTACGTGTACGTCACTGCTATTTCTGTTATAATAGTTGACTACTTCGTCAAGAACAAATGTACAAGCAGTTGTGGAGCTTTCTGATTTAAAACCGAACTGAAGATCAAAAGACTTTAAAGCCATATTATGGTTAGCAAGAATAACTTTATCAAGTAATAAATTTACCTAAAATATTACTCATAGATATCGCTCTATAATTCGAACTATCATTTAGAGACTTTTTCTTATTTTTTGGTATTGGTATCAACTTAGACATTGCAACAATCCGTTCTTGATCTCTTTTGACTTTTCTGACAGCATAGTGATATTTAGTGCGTGTCGCCCTACGTATCTGGGCCACGTGGCCATGACGTGGTAAGCCGTTTACCTTCCACAGCCAATGCCAGAAAATAGCACGCTGTTTGGATTGCTCAACATGCTTAGTCCAACCTGGCACGCGACCTGGACCAGATTTACTCGACTTTGACCCCCCCTTTAACGGTATAGACTCAGTGCCTGATGTAATACAGCATGATATTATAGCGTCATGGTATGCTTGTAAAGACTGGTTGTGTTTGGAACAATTAGTGTCACAACAGTGCAGAGCTTCTACAGGCAATACAATAGAGGACAGCTGCAAATTCAACTACAGGCAATACAATAGAGGACAGCTGCAAATTCAAAATAGCAATAAATCGGCCATTTTAATTTTTTTTCCAGCCATTATTGAACTTGTCCAAGAACTACTTATTAGTAACATGCATAACAAATTTGAAGAGGATACATGAAAAACTTTTCAAGTTATCACGCCCACAAGGTCAAATTATTGACGTAAAAGGCGAAAAATCGCAATAAGTCGGCCATTTTGAATTTTTTATGGCCATTATTGAACTTGTCCGAGAACTGGTTATTAGTAACATGCATAACAAATTTGGGAAGGATACATGAAAAACTTTTCAAGTTATCACGCCCACAAGGTCAAATTATTGACGTAAAAGGAGAAAAATCGCAATAAGTCGGCCATTTTGAATTTTTTTCCGGCCATTATTGAATTTGTCCGAGAACTGGTTATTAGTAACATGCATAACAAATTTGGGAAGGATACATGAAAAACTTTTCAAGTTATCGCGCCCACAAGGTCAAATTATTGACGTAAAAGGCGAAAAATCGCAATAAGTCGCCCACAAGTAAATGTTAACGCCGACGCCAAACTTCAAATGCAATAGCCCACCTTTTTTTATTAATATTAAAAGGCGGGCTAAAAATTACGTCAAAAGTCTTAACCCCCAAACGGCACATCTACACCCCCTAAGGGATGTGTGTATTCAATTTGAAAACAATCTGGCTAACAGTTTCCAAAATATCGTCTGAAAACGAAACACGGACACACAGCCGCACAGCCAGACATGTATGATGATGACGATATCCCCCGCCCTTAATTCAAGGGCAGGGGATAAAAATGGACTGTCATGTTTTACGTTAAATTAATTGCATACATCATTATATGACATGGGTTTGTATCTGGATGGATTACTGTATTTTAAGAAAACAAAAAAAGGATCACTTACTCCTGGTTGTACCATGCCATGCCCCACTAATGGCATCATCACATTTGTGCTGAATGTTATTCCTTTCTGGAGAGTACATTCTGAATCAAGCTGTAAACAAAATAAAACCTTTGTATACTTTCATGGATCATTGTTTGAAAAAAGCTGTATCGCCACTACATACTGGTCTGGTGGGACTTGGTCACAGACCAGTCTACTTCACTTTTCAAAAGGCAATAAAAAGGGACAAAATTACAGGACCAATAATAATAAAAAATTCTCCCACTTAACTGACTCCAGTCTATTTTTTCTTTGAATCACATTATAAAGCATAATGCAGCCATGAAGCCCCACACCAAGAAATTGAAATTTTATCTTTCTGGCTTGCTAAGTCACCACCCCTACGTCCCCAAGATCTGCCCCCTCCCCACAAAAAATGTTACCACATCATTAAATTATGTCAATATCATATAAAACAAGTGATTAATAATATCAGCAAAAAAAAGAATGGTCATACAGCATGTATTTTATAACTATCAATGACAAAAGAATGGTCATACACTATGTATAACTGATGGTACCGTATTTTCTGGTGTATAGCCCGCTCCGGAGTATAGCGGCAGAGGGTTAATTTAACCAAAAAGTGCTGCTTTGATAATAGATACCCCGCACCGTTGTATACCCTGCATGTTCCCCGCCGATCTGTGATACACTCACAACACTACAGTTGTGACGAATCTATCTCGTCCTAGAGCCTGGCCTATACATATCAATATAAAATCTGATATGTTTTAAATAGTACTGATGCAGACATTGCATATTATAATAAATTAATAATACATTATTAAAAACATTTTGAGGTATATTAACGGCCGATTGTAAGCCAGGCTGGAGATAAAGATCTGTATACATGTACGTGACACTGCCTGTCTGTCTAGGGACTATACACAGCGCTCGGTGTACATGTACGAGTGCCTCGCATCAGAGTAACACTCGTGTATTGTAGTTCTCCTGTCGTTGTATGAACAAAAAATGCATTGTCTGTACACATACACCACACAAGACGATATAACACATGCGCTTGCTGGTAACGTCATAGACCAGTCACCTCGTCTCGTCTTACGGAAGACATTCTGGGGACTGAACGTTTGAAATTTAGTTTATCATGGGAAATGTAATTGTTTGATCTTTTTAATACCGGTAGCATATATTAATATTTTGCCGACTTGTTTCTAATGCAGGGCTTCCAATGTTTCTAAATACAAAGACCATTTTATATATATATCATTGTGCTCACATAGGCTATTAAGAACCGTCAAAAATGACAGTGAATTATTCACAGGTTAACCGCGGTCCGTGACAGTAAAATGTCACACCTCCATTGATGCAATGTCTGAATTAGTGAGTGGCGGCTCACTGTGAGTGTGGGGCATGTGTGTAGTGGCCATCCGCCGCTAGTTCCCCCATGGCCGAGTGCAGTAAAGTAGAAAAAACAACGCAATTAGATGCGATATAAGAAGACATTTAACCATGATTATAAAAAAAATTCCTCTTACAATTTCGGACTTCAACAATGTATAGCCCGCATTAGTTATATACCCTGCACCAGACCTTCCAAGGAGTAAAAAGTAGCGGGTTATACACAGAAAAATACGGTATGTACACAAATCATTCTGACCTTCTGTTTTTTTCCAGCACGTGATTTGTGCTTTTTTCTTTTCAAGAGCCTCATAACAACATGTTTCTGAAAAAAATTGAATTCATCAGATGCAAAATTATATTTAAATATAACCAGAATGTACCTGGATGGCAGGTGCAACAAATACATTCAATACATAATTATGCTAGTTTTCTTTTTTTGTAGTTGCATCATCAGCCATAAATTTGAGATTTTGTGTCCACCAAAAATTACGAAGCCTAAACAGTGGTGGCCATTTTATATTTCTGCAAAATCTTGACAAAATTACTCACATTTGCATATTGTGGAATGTAAGTTATATTTAAAATAATACTGACAACATGTTTCTGAAAAAAATGGACTTCATCAGATACGAAATAATATTTAAATATAAACAGAATGTACCCGGATGGCAGGTGCAAAAAATACATTCAATACATGATTATGTTAGTTTTCTTTTTTTGTAGTTCCATCATCAGCCATATATTTGAGTTTTTGTGTCCACCAAAAATTACGAAGCTTAAACAGTGGTGGCCATTTTAAATTTCTGCAAAATCTTGTCAAAATTACTCACATTTGCATATTGTGGAATGTAAATAATATTTAAAATATTACTGATAACTTATTGCAAGTTGCACATTTCCATGCTGTTGGGAATGTGATATAGAAATTTTATTAAATTCTGACTACCGTATTTTCCAGTGTATTATGTGACACTATGTATATTACGAGTAATATTTGCCCAGAGTGAAATTTTGTTTGCCTGCCTTTGCTCCTCACATTTTCAGCAGCTTGTTCACGAGGTAGTCCACCTAGGTAATGTGATCCTGGGTACATGTAGATATGATTTTCACAAGCACATCTTTTAGTTTTACAGCAGACCATGTCTGGTAAACCAGTCTGGCTCTGTGGGCATCACCACATCATCATAAGGGTCCAGAAGTCTTTCAGACTGAGGCGCACTGAGAGGAGGAGGTGATCGAGGCGGCCTGGCTTTTTGAGGTTTAGTTAGCTCATAGCACCCACATCTTACGAAAACAGCTCTGATCGCTTGGTGTGGGCGAATAATTGATGTTTATCGGAAGGCCCAGGCAGCCCAACTTATAGGGTATCTAACCCATAATAAAATAAGGTTATCGTGAACATTACTCAAAAAGTTTATTTTCATAGAACAAAAATGTGTATTTTGGACTAAAAAAGCCTAAGCATTTCCAGCCTTGTTCAAGTTGTTGGTAAATTAATGATTTAATCTTTGTCGCCGATCGGCACCCTTTAGACCTCCGGCCCGTGAGGGGAACATGAAAAAATGATCCGAAAAAAAAAATTGTTGAAAAATTTTAAAGAGCGTCCGAGCAAATTAGAAAAAGGCTACTCTCAGGGTCTGGTGAAACAGACTGTAGTCTATAGTCACTACAGACAGTACAGCCTACAGACCTGGGCACATTCAAACAGCCACTATGATGGGTTTTTTCGTGTTTTTTTCAGGAATCATGTGAATTTGTGATACACTGCAATAAAAGACATATTTTTCTCTGTTTGTTTGTTCTTTTTGCTCACTATTCCTGATAGAAATGAAGCCATCATTGTAGAATTAAAAAAGTAATTTGCTTTAAATGGGACTATTATCACCTTTTTTGGGGGTTCCCATCATTAGATTTCTCGCAATTATGAAAAATGGTGCCAGCTCTCGCCTTTAATTCCATAATTTTTGCAACAAGTGCTCGAAGAGGTAAGTGGAACAGGCATGCTGTGGCCCCTTCTGATAATTTTTTTACGCAGGTGCCATATTTTAATTTTTGTAAAAAAATGCAAAAAATGAGAATAAACTATGTCCACTGCCATATGAGGAAGTTCTGGAGGACATCATTAAGACCGGTTGGACAGAACAATGTGGGCATCTCGAAGAATTGAGATGCCTGGGGAAGGCTGAACTAGTTTGCCCATGGTAAAACCTGGGTGAAGTTTTGTTTGCCTACCCTGCACTTCCTCATGGGGCGCACCAAGGGTAAAAATGAAAGTTTCATGGCTATAAGGATGAGAATCCATCAAATTTTTCTTCTTCCATGACCCCCTCGTGGACTGGCTATGCCCAAATTTCTGATTGTTATGTGATGTATTTGCTCTGTTACAGTATTGCGGGGCACTCATTGGGTGCCCTGATGTATCTTAAAACCTGATATATATGGAAAGCACATCTCAGTAGTTTTATTCAGCTGCTTCAAAAAGTTCAAGTGTCTGAGTGATGTTTTGGCTTCTGTATCCCTGCCGGAATTTGCAAAATTAAGGTCACAGCTTTTGGATGTTTTATCATTAGCTCAGATTTTGATCTGGCACAGCATTTTTCTTGCTCAGTGAAAACTGTCAAATATTTATTCTAGCATGTAGGCAGTTACGAAAAAAGGCTCAGCATAATTTTATTGGACAATTTTAAAATTAATTGAATCTACCTACTAGCAGGGGTGGAATTTCACTAAATTTATCCACTAGCCAGCAGGGCTAATTGAGTTCAAAATCCACTAGCCTTGCATCAGATCAACTAGCCAGCAGGGCTGGTAAAAAATAAATTCACTAGCCCCACTTCGCGGTGTAACGTCAATATTATATCTCGAGTGAATCGCGGAAAAAAAACACAGTTATATTTCAGCACTTTATTATGTGTTATATTTTACCAAAATCATACCTTCCAAATACAAGATAAATACGGACAGTGATGTTTGGGATAGCAGCTACGTCAATCACTGTCCTCAGCATGCTCAGACAGTGACTGACTGTCAGGGATTGTGTCCTCAGACTCTGATCTAGTCCCATCTGTGACTCATTGCATTCTGGGCAAGCCAGATCAATTTAGAGTAATTTTAAGTAATTTAGGCTCGTGGGCCAGGAACTACAGGCTAACTCTGATCCTGTCACTGTGTCTGACCCACTTTCGGACTCAGAGTTTCTGTTAGTTTTAGGTACGGTCTGTTGCGTCTTGTTTCCTCATAAACCCTTTGTTTTTCGATTTTCTCTTTCTTGCTCTCTTTTTATAAAGACGTGGCTGGTCGTTTTATACCGGGTTTCGCACCCTCTCTGTATTTTAAAGCCAGAAACATTTTTGCTAAAATGGCGTGGATCCCTGACAGTTAAGAGAGTCGCAACGTGATTGGCCAACACCAATCCCGACAGCCAATGAGACTGCGCCTATACTTTAACGAGTCAACAGAGCTGCAGAGCCTCACAGACAATCGCCGTTTTGAATCCAGGAAATAGGCTGGCAAAGCACGTGCACTCGATTATTGATTTTCCACCCTGTTATTAATTTCAATAAATATGACGTCATAATTAATATATATTAGCAGGCAGATTAGTTTTTGCCAGCTAGGCCTATAGGTGCCTGTTTTTCATAGCTTACCTAGAACGATTTTAGGTTGGACCTGAATAGGCAATGAGTGAATGACTTGTTCTGACTGTAATTTTCAGCCAGGCGAGCTGAGATTTAAAATTAATCGCCCGTCAATTTTAGACCCATCGCCAGCAGGGCGATTTCGCGGCACACTGCACCTCGCCCGCCCTTAGTTTTACTCGCCGCGGGCGAGCGGGCCAGCGTGAAAGTCCACCCCTGATACTAGACTACACAGTACATACATACATACAGTAGGGATTCCCTCTAGCTTAGTAGGGATTCCCTCTAGCTTACCAGTCCGTTGTGCGTAAGCACACACGGGAGTGCGTCGACGCAAGCCCGTGAAAAATTATTTACACGGCGTGTGCGTACCTCGGCGTGCACACCAAACCACGGATTGTGACTCCTTTCGCCCAGACGGAATCATACGGACACGAAGAAGCGAGGTGTGTCAACGTGTTTACACGCTAATAGACATGATTGCACGTACAAACAACCTTTTGATCAAACCTTTCTCCGTGCAAGTTACGAAGTATAATTGCCCCTCCTCCACGTGTGAGTCGCCCCCTCCACGTGTGAGTCGCCTGATGTCCGTGGAAGTCCGTCAGCCCCAGCGGTCAACTCCTGATTACCTAAGGCCATCCTAAAAAATATCCTTGTTTCCGATTTCATGGTGTGAAAATGTCCAAGCAGTACTAACCTATACAGTACTGACTGTGCATAAGCAGATAGGCCTACCTGTGTTAGGGGTACTTTTAGTGCTAGTGTTAACCTCTGCTTCATCCCTAGGCCCAGTTAATTCCCGTCACCCCTAGCATTTCAGGAAATTGAGATTTCCCAATTCCCAAACTCATGGGTATCCAAGACGTTGCCAACTGGTTGCTAGACGTCGCTACAGACATGGACGATTTCACTTGCTTCAAAAGGGCATAATATGATAGCCATTGTTGGCCACTGAGTTGACTGAATGACTGCCTGGTGTAGTGGATAGCACTAGGGCCTGTTAAGCATGTTAAGTAGAGGGTCGTGAGTTCATATCTCGATGGACCATAACAATTCTTTTTTTAGATATGACCTAGGCTAGTCTGTTATTTTTTTTCCGGGAGGTTTAATTATTTTTTCAACTTGCATAGACTCTAATCAGACCTTAACCAGGGGTCTGACCAGCCCCGCAGACGAATGGATGCCATGCGGTAGGACTAACTTTTACTCCTATTTTCACCCATGCTGTCGGAAATAGGAAACAATTTTTTTAGGATGGCCTGATGACAACCCACTTCCCCTCCCCGTCATTGCCCGTAGGAGTCGCCCCAAATCCGTGGATTCCATTTATTATGGTTATGGTTACACATATCGTTCCGTTGGAGTGCGTGCATTTTGACGAGTATTAAAGCTGATATTGTGACTTTAAAGACGAGCGTGCACACAAGTGGGAATGCAAGCGAAAAATATCACTACTTTGCACTGGCTTTCACTGGGATGATTTCCGTGCCAAGTCGGCTCCGTGAGTTGTGGCGCCAGCCTGTGTATACGCGTGCAAGTGTCCTTCACGCACTTTCGTGTGCGTGTGCGTGCACGGAAAAACATCCACTAACGACCGTGTCCGTCACGCGGACATAGTAAGCTAGATGTAATCCCTACTGTACGTTGATCGGCTTGCTCCAGGATACTTCTGTAGCCGCCTGTGGAGGCCTGCCAAGCAGGGCTCAACCCTCCATGTCTCCCTTCCCCTTGCGGGGTACCTGGACAGGAGAGGCAAGCATCCACCAGATTCCCCTCCCCATTCCCCCCTCCCTCCTTCTAAGTATAAATTCTGCTTTACTCCCCCCTCTACCATTAGGACCACCCTCCTCCCAATCTGTCCTGCCTTTCTCATGAAGCAGATTTTCCTCCCTCCTTAGCCTTTTTCCAAGTGTCCAGTTCTCATGAAGCATTTTTCCTGAAGTGTGCAGTTATCATAAAGCTGATTCTCCTCCTCCCTGAAGCATTCTTTCTTTATTCTCCAGATTGACATCCTCCTGTTAAGTTAACACTTGTGACTTGAGTTGACCTTCCAACTTTCCTTTCCAGTTTTTTTCTCACTTCACCTTTCACTGTGTCTGTGACCTCCAGGCACCATTTCCTGTCTCTTTTCTCACTCTTTTTTCCCCTTTTTCCTCCAGATACCTTTCCATCAACAGTCTTATAGACCAGACGTGGCCGGGGGCAAGGTGTCACAGGCAAGTCTATTATTAAATTTCGAGCGATAATATAAGATTTAATGTTCACTGAGAAAAAAACGTCGGTTGGTGTATTTGAAATATCACATAAACAAATTTCTTAGTAAAAAAAATATACAGAATGTTTTTCATTCAATTTCTACCTTTCTGTTTGCAATTACCAGGCTACAATTACCCTCGCCACGGTAATACCAATTCTCTGTTTTGAACAACTCCGCCATGGATCAAGAAATGACGAAATATCGCATGAAGAAATCAACATAGTAACCGTTCTTATGATTTATCCTGTCCTCTCTCCTGGGAGAAGTGGACAACGAGCAGGTGTCAGGCCGCAAGTTAGATCTGAGTTAACCTGTATTATGATTTACTCGTATTTTGAATAATACATAAAAAAACCCCGTGGGCCGCATTGCTACCGGTATGTGTCATTGTATGCTACAATAATTTTTTTTAAAGAATGACTATTTTAAATTAACGTCCTTTTATGAGGCATATATTCTATTCTTTTTTGATGACGTTGTTAGTTCACAGACGATCCCAGACGGTCACAGACCATCACTTTTTATGCCGTGAATTGTCACCCACTATGAATGAATGAATAGATAAAACTTCTAATGCGCCTAAATCCCTGTATAACAAGCTCAGAGGCGCTTCAAACCAAATCATAGTCAAGAATCATGTCCAGGGTCAGTCAAAGTCATCAAAATAAGAGAAACATGATGTCAGACTATTAGGATGGGAAACAAGATGCAAAGAAGTGTGTCTTTAATTTTTTGCGGAAGATGGAATACGTCTCAGCTGTTCGTACTTCTGCAGAAAGGGAATTCCAGAGGTATGGAGCAACAACATAGAAAGCACAAGAACCAGCCTTGGTTTTAGGAGAGCGAGGTCTAAGCTCTCTAGTTCCTGAGGCACGGGTTCTTTGTTTTTCTGATAATGACAGTAATTCTCGAAGGTAGACAGGCTGATTAGTATGGAGTGTTTTATAAACCAAAGTGTTAATTTTGAAATCAATTCTGAGCCAATGCAACGAATGGAGAACAGGTGTTATATGGCAGAACTTAGATGTCTTACATACGACTAGAGCTAATGAGTTTTGCACTCGCTGTAACTGTTTCATGTATTTGTCATCAACATTAAAAAGGAGAGAATTGCAGTAATCTAGTCTGCTGGTGACTAAGGAATTTGCAATCATTTTAGCAGTGTCCATAGAAAGGTGTCTTCGGATTCGCCTCAAATCACAAATATGATAAAAGCAGGATTCACAGATCTGGGAAATATGATGATCAAATTTTAATTCACTATCAAAGGTGACTCCGATGTTACGTGCTGAAGAAGCTGGTGATGTATCATGATCTAAAATAGAGGTAGGAAAAAGAGACAGAAATTGTTTTCGCTGTTGCTTAGTGCCAATCAACAATAATTCAGTTTTTGATGGATTCAGTTTTAGCTTAGCGTTTGTCATCCAGGCCTTGATATCATTTAGGCATAATTTCAATTTCCCAATCGAAGCAGTCGCATCCTGAAACGATATCCCCAAGTACACCTGAGTGTCATCAGCGTACAGTTGGTGGTTCACTAATGAATGTTTTTTAATTATTGAGGATAGAGGTGTAGTGTACAGCGTGAATAGAATTGGTCCAAGTACTGACCCCTGAGGAACACTGAGCTTTATGGTATAACTATCCGATAGATTTTCACCTATCTTGACCGTCTGTCCTCTATCATATAAATATGACTGGATCCAGTCCAACGCTATAGGCCTACCAGAGATGCCAAACAAGGATGAAAGAAACTTGAGGAGTGCAGCATGGTCGATTGTATCAAACACAGCCGACAGATCCAACAAAGTCAATACAGTAACCCTCTTCTTTTCCATGTTGGTAGATATGTCATTCGTAATCTTAAGTAAAGTAGTTTCAGTTGAATGATTATTTTTGTAAGCAGACTTATTTGGATTAGATAGATCATTTAGCTTTACATGAGTAAGCAAGCGGGATGCAACTACCTTTTCAACAACTTTCGAAATAAAACTAAGGTTGGAAACTGGCCCGTAATTTTTCAAATCATTTTTATCTAAAGAAGGCTTTTTCAAAAGCGGTATCACATGAGCAGTTTTGAAAACTGAAGGAAACACACCTTCTTTCAATGACTTATTGACAATATTGGTGAATGGAACAATCAATGAATCTATACATGACTTGAGTAAGGTTGTGAGAATGGGATCAAGATTACATGTCCCATTTGAGGAAGACATTACACTTTTCTTAACCTCATCCTGTGTAGCTGGTCTAAAGCAGAATAGAGGGCAGTTAACATCCTTAGGTTGAATGTCAGGGACCTTAAGCGGAACTGATGGAAAATTTGAACGAATAATTTCAATTTTTTTGCCAAAATATTGAACAAATGAGTTAGCCAGCAATTTTAATGATGTATGATCCGGAAGATAGTGTTCTGGTACCCGATGGAGTATTTTGTTGACAGAAGTCCACATCTGCTTTGAATTTCCAGAGCTTTGCTCTATTGTCTTAGCATAGTATTCAGACTTAGCCTTAGATAAAAGTCTATTGCAAAGGTTGACCTGAGCCCTATACCGTGATCTGTTTAGAGGCGTGCGTGTTGCTGGTTTTCGCCAGAGTTTTTCCAAGAGCTCTTCTTCGTTGTTTCGCAATTTCAATTTCTTCAGTATACCATGGGCAAGGTGTTTTATTTGGTACATGTTTTGTGAGCAATGGAGCATGTCTATCTAGAATTTCTCTCAAAACCGAAAAAAATTGCTCACACAAACCGCTCAGGTCTTGCTTTGGTTTGGTTAGCAATTGAGAATTTAAGATGTCATCGTTAAAAGTATCAATATCAATATTTTTAGTTATTCTGAATGATATTTTTTCTTTTGTAGGGTGTTGATTTATTTGAAAGTTTAATTCTGCAATAACCATAAAGTGGTCAGATAGCCCATCAGATGAAAAAATTCTATCAATAATATCAGAAGACTGATTACATCTGGGAATAAACAAATCCAACCAATGACCGTGAATATGTGTTGGAAAATTCACATGCTGTAAATAATCAAATGATTCTAGGATATTGTTGAATATTTTGGTGTTTGACGATGGAATGTCCAAATGCATATTGAAATCCCCAAGAATAAAAGTTTCAAATGAATGTGTTGCTGCATTTTCCAACAGATCTTGAAATTCGTTGAAAAAATCAGCAAGTGGACCAGTTCTATGTACACAGATCACACGAAAGCAGAAAGTGTTTTTCAGATCTTTAATTTCACATGAAATAGCTTCAAATAATGAATATCTTGGAATTTCTAATTGTTTTGACCTAAATATATCAGATATAAGGATACCCACACCACCGCCTGTCCGAGTGCCTTATGAATGCCTAGTCTGATGGTGCAAAGCCAAAAGGCAGTATCTGATCACTTTACAAGTAAACAGATACTGTCTTTTGGCTTTGCTGAGCAGTATAGCTAGGCCTACTGATTTAATGATCGTGGTTAGACTGTGGACGGGCTCAGATCTCAGGTATTATAAGACCGCCACATTCTGATTATAAACATAGGCTACATTTAGATAATAATCTGGAATATACGCTGGGATATAGTCTGGGATCTAAGGTATCACATGTGTCACCGTGTACTAATTATCTAGGGGCTAGCAGTGGCGGATCCAGGATCTGAAAAAAGGGGGGCGCCCAAGATTTTTTTGTAAATTTTAGCCAATTCAGGGGACTTTTAAAAGTATTTGCCTCCTCCCCCCCCCCCCCTGGATCCGCCACTAGAGTACCACATGTCTCCTATGTTAACATGATGGCTAGAGTATCATATGCCTCATGCATCATTACGCGTCAAACAAAATTTGTATATCTGAGTCATTCTTAGTATTAGAGTACATCTTCTCATACACACACACACAAAAATGTATCACCTTATTGCAGCACTGTTCACACTTTATCTGTTTCAGGGGACTACCTAAAACGCGGCACATTTCTGACGGCACATCCTAAAAGACGGCCCATAATCAGGACCCCACCACATGGCCCAACCCCTCCCCCCAGCGGACAGGGTGGCCGAGTGCCCCCCACAGGTGTGAAAAACAACACTTACCCACACAGATATACTGCTGTGGAACGCTCTCTACTAAACATCAATAATTTAAATAATCATGGCAAAACAATGCTGTTTATATCATAAAATTATTATATTAAATGTCATTGTTCTATATGATATATTCGCAGGTGTACAAGGGGTACCATATCAAATTAACTACGACCTGCTCAAGTTCATCCTGGTTAAATGCATCAAATTAATGTTTGTAACCAAGTAACTTCAAATACAAATTCTCTAATAATTCTTCATTTCAACGCCTATACATATCGGAATTTGAACAAAGAGTTTAACGTGTAATAAATTGTAATTCACCAAGTTTTTGTTATTTCCATTTGTGAAAGCTTATATGTAGTAGGCTGTATGATAGGAAATAATCTCATTGCATCTCTAAAATTTCGGCATGTTATAAACACACTTAACATACGTAAGATATGTCCTTTTCTCTTGTGTATACAAAGATCAGAATAATACAAATTAATGCCATTAACATAGGCCTACGTCATAAAGGTAATGATATCACTAGGCTTGCCGTTAAAATCACTTACAATTATTTGTTTACATTGCAATAACTATGAGTGTGCGCTTACTTACCTAAATCACCTGTTTTCTTTGCAATATACGACATAAGATTAATTATCACAATCGTTTGTTTTCATAGCATTAACTACTCGGATGCTCAGAGGTCAGTTATCGTCATCGTTTGTTATTGCAACAATTTAATTAACGGCAATCAGGTAGCTCAATCATTTGTTTGGACTGCAATATAGACTACGAGGTCACGCAGTATATTGGGTACTGTAACAACACTATGTTATTAATATTTTTTGGGGTGATATTTGATGATCAACATTGATATTCTCATTAGTTTGTTTTATTTATTATACCTTTTCCCTTATTTTTTATACACAGGTCGGTAATAATACATTTAACTGTCACCTTGACAATTTAAGAAAGGCTGCTCTATAAACATTGTCTAAGGAGAACACATTACTATTCATGTAAAAATAGTAATGTTTTATTACAATACTTGTGTTTTTTATTGGGTCGTTTTTGTTCCGTCAAAATTGAGCCGTGAAATGTGCCGCGCAATGACCACAATGTGCCGCGGGTTTCCCTGTGCCGCTGACCGGGAGGGCTAATATGCCGTCCGTTCCGTAAATGTGCCGTCAGAAATGTGCCGCGTTTTAGGTAGTCCCCTGTTTCAGAGCTATTTTAAGTGTCAAACATGCACTTGTTTATATATGTTTATATGTATGCACACAGATTGTAAATCTATTGCTGAATAAACTTACTTACATCAGAAGGTTAACATGGGGACATCGGGTAGTCTAGTCCTCAGAGGGTTAATACATGAGATATGAATTATGCGAGATTACAATCAGATATTACATAGATAATTGATTGTAAGTCAAATATGATATCTCCAAGAGTTTACACCTATCTCTCAAATAATACCCCATCTTGAATCTGGTGGGGTATAGTCTGAGCTTGTGAGCAGGGTTGGGGCAAGTACATCGACTCAGTACTTGGGTACAAGTATATTAAGAATGTTCAAGTACAAGTACAAGTACAGGGTTTTGCGAAATATATTTGGGTACTACCCAAGTACATTGCAAATGTACTTGGGTACAATTACCAAGTACCAACTACAAATGTATAATATAGCGCATAAAAATGTACCGGTAAATGCAAAAATTAGGAAAGAAAGTTCATACTGAGTTGAATAACTTTATTCATTGCATATTGGGGTTTTGAATTATATTAATAATGAATGTGTAAGCAATAAATTGTTTATTATTCATTGCATATTGGTGTATTGAATGACATTCACAGTCAATTTGAGCTCAATAAATAGTTGTGTATTGAATGATATCAGCAGTCAATGTGAGCTCAATAAATAATTGGCACGAATTAAATAAATGTAGGGGGTCTATCATTTTGTTTCCCGCACCAAAACCAGAGATAAAATAGCTACTATGTATGATCTACAAATCATATATTACAGCAAAAAAGACACTCTGGAAAGCGTAGAAACCTAAAGATATATACAAATGCATAATTATGGTACTGGAGTATGTACAGTGATGTAGTAAAACGACGTTAAGGACTATATAGTACTTTAAAAATGAAACATAATCTCAGGTAAATGTAATAAATGTAGAAGTCCGCGAAACAAGTAACTCCGAGCCATGTGACCATGCACGCACAGTCGCTATGTGCCCGGAGATTATATAGTTATTCATTTATGTGAATTGCATCCGATGAATATACGTTTTTGAAACGTTTAATCGCTCAGTGCAATGGCCCAATGCTGACGTATTGCTATGTAATCATCGACGATGTTGACCCACAACTAAGACAACGTCTCGTGTTCGCTGAGTGCAGTACAGAGAGTAAAAAGCGCTCCCCTGATTTTAATAACTAGGGTATGTCTGTTGTAATCCATGACATTAAGGCACAGGTGTTTTTGGCACCAGCCAGTTGGTGATCACTCATTTAGGCACATTGTCATTTTGGCACACTGTTTTTACGGCACTTACCTTTTTGGCACTCAAGAAAGTACGGCATAGGACATTTTGGCACATTTACACTTTGTCCATCCTATACCAGCCTATATTATTATTTCCAAGTGTCCCTCGCACCATTTTTTTTTACTTTAATGGGCCACTATTCTTTGTTTGCCTTGGTCATGTTGGTAGGCTACTGAGGCTATGGCTTTTTCTCATCTCGATACTGGGCCTCTAATTTTTCTTCACGCCTTGGTGATGTTGGTACTGAGGCTATGGCTTCTTCTCACCTTGGCACCGATCATTGGTTTTTAATGATATGCGTCAGAACATTCAGCCATTACTTGTGCATAGTTCACGATGGAATTTGTTAAAACAGTGAGAGGAAGACCCAAACTATTGTTTGAAGGATACATGTACTCTGACTAATATGTACATATGAATAAATAATGTAATTATTAAATATGCGTAAATAAAATAACATCATTATGTTACATGACTCACTGTCCCAAACGTGCCTTAATAACCTGTGCCCTGTTGTCACTGTGCCAGAAATACACTGTGCCAAAATCACCGTGTGCCAAAAAGACCGTGTGCCAGAATGACACTGTGCCTAAATGACCGAGGCTCAACTAATCGGCGCCAAAGTGGAATGTGCCAAACTGTCTGGATACCTGTCTGTTGACATTACACATAATGACCAATGTGTTGCGAAAAAATATTTATCTCCTTTCACTAGACATTAATGTCACAGTTTTTAAACGAGGAATGCGATTAAACTTCATTTGTTAGAATTCTTAATTTGCCAACAAAAACACCATGGGCAACCACATTTTACACTCAATTAAACACATCAAATATGAAGTATTCCAGCAGAACATCATACTATTTAACTAAAAAAAATAACTAGAGGATATACAATTATCATAATGTCGTTGATTAAGTTTAGTGCTGAAATGGTTTGGTGTCGTAAATACAAATGATAATAAAAATGCAGCTTATATATTATAAGAATTATTGTCCATTTATTTGATCTTGAGGGGTATTTATTGTGGTTTCAGAGTTGAGTTTCAGAGTTTTTCGGAAAACAAAATTTTAACACCTGTACAGCATGGCTTTCGATCAAAACATTCATGCGAAAGCCAGCTTTTGATTACAACTGATGAATTTATTCAAAATTTTGAGAGCAAGACACAAACAGATGTTGTTGTCTTGGATTTTAGTAAGGCCTTTGATGTTGTCCCCCACCAACGCCTCTTGCACAAACTTGACCACTATGGAATTCGGGGAACAACTCTTAATTGGATTCAAAATTTTCTGACCAATAGAACCCAAAAAGTAGTAGTTGATGGCAGCTCTTCAGAATCAGCTCGCGTGTGGTCCGGTGTGCCCCAGGGTACTGTTCTCGGACCCCTACTCTTTTTGACTTATATTAATGACCTACCTTCCACGGTCTCCTCGCAGGTTCGTCTCTTTGCAGATGACTGCCTCCTGTATCGCCCGATAAAATGTCGAGCAGATCAGGAGCAGCTGCAGAGAGACCTATCTGCGTTACAGGACTGGGCAGATCGATGGGGGATGTGTTTCAACCCCTCGAAATGCTCGGTCCTGAGGGTGTCCAGGCCGAAATCAAAAAACCTGGAATTTGAGTACACCCTTAAAGGTGAAACACTAGCGAACGTTCCATCAACACCATATCTTGGTGTTTGCCTTAGTGAGACCCTGGAATGGGAGGCCCACATTAACAAAATTACAAGTAAAGCAAATTCCACTCTGGGCTTCCTTCGGAGGAACCTGAAGGCATGTCCCCCTAAACTAAGGGAGACTGCCTATTTCTCCCTGGTCAGATCGTCTTTAGAATACTCTTCAGCAGTTTGGGACCCCTTTAGACAAAAAAATATTGATAAATTAGAAAAAATTCAAAGATCAGCAGCAAGATTTGTCACCCAAAATTATAGACAAACAGCCAGTGTGACATCTCTCATTCAGAACCTGGGCTGGACTGATTTGAAAACAAGACGTAAAAATTCTAGACTTGTAAGCATGTTCAAAATTTTAAATGAGCTAGTCGAAATTCCTATCAATGACCGTTTAATCCCAGCGGACAGAAGAACACGTGGTGGGCACAATCAGGCCTATAAACATCTTAGAGCTAACACCACACTGGGACAAAATTCTTTTTGGCATCGAACTATCCCTGATTGGAATTCTCTTCCGGCAGCTGCCATAGAATCAAAAATTGTGGCAGCGTTCAAGAGTCAACTGGTTGACTAAATCCACCAGCCCTTTCCCCCCTCCAGCCTGATACTCCAAATTGGAGGTGCTGCTGGATATAATTTCAAAGTTCAAAGAATATAATCATGATAATAGCTCGCCGCACTGAAAGTGTTAATGAAGGCGTGATTAACGCAGCTGTTCATTGCTTTCACATGCGTCCGGTCAATCTGACACCTCTAACCCTTCTGGCTCTAAGATGTCTGCAATTAAAATTTTATTTTTATTATGCGGCGTGTTTGCAATCATTTAAGCACAACATGCACAACATATTTCCCAGACCAATTAGAATATAATTGTAATGCTTTCATGTTACAATATCTATTGAACAGTACTTTTTGAAATGTTAACATAGATGACCCTCGCAATTATAGGGTTTTATAAGAGGTAATCGCGCAAACAATGAAAGCGCCCCCCCCCCTTATACAGCAGACACGAGAAGTTAATCCAATGTCGATTCAATATTGAGCCATCATCTGCAACGCTGGCCCAAAAATAAACCAGCACTGGGTTAATATCTCGTGTTTGCCGGGCAAGCCTGTGCATAGCTGGATTAGATAACGATGGACGGTAACCATTTCTGTTACGCCTGTGCGTTGTTTTAGCATTTTATCAGTTCATCTATCTGGCCGGCTTACCAGAAGTATGAATGAAAGATCAAAGGGACAATATACAGCTCACTGAGAACAAGATAACGCTTTACATTGATACATCTAGATTAACTAAATTTGTTTTGCGTTCAACAATTGAATTATTTTTAAATTTATAGTCTCAAAAATATTGCAATGAATATCTTTAAAAGTAAATTATAATATATATTTTTTTGGAACAAAACGGGATGTACTTGCAATGTACTTGTCTTCAAGTACCAAGTACTTCGTAATGTACTTGGGCACAAGTACAAGTACATTTTTTAAAACTCAAGTACAAAGTACAAGCAAGTACTCGAAAAAATGTACTTAAGTACCGGCAAGTACAAGTACCGATGTACTTGGCCCCAACCCTGCTTGTGAGGTATATTCTGGGAGCTTCCAGAGTATACCCTGGAGTTTAGTTTGGGAGCGCCCAGAAAATACCTAAGGTATAGTCCAGATTATACCCGGGTATAGTCCAGTCAGGAGGGGGGGGGGGGTAATCTGAGCGGTTACACCGGTATATACATTTAGATGGTCTAAAACCGTCCCATCTTCCTCATATACATTCTAGATGATCTAAGACCGTCACATCTTCCTCATATACAGTTAGATTATCTAAGACCACCACATCTTGGTCATACACATTTAAATTCAGTCTAAGATCGTCACATCCTGGTTTTATACATTTAGATGTTCTAAGACCGTCACATCTTCCTCATATAGAATATTATGCTCAAGGACGGTCACATATCCTGATTGTGCATTTAGATGGTCTAAGACCATCACATCTTCCGCGTAAACATTTAGATGGTCCAAGACCATCGCATCTTCCACATAATACAGTTAGATGATCCAAGACCATCACATCTTGGTCATACACATTTAGATTTAGTCCAAGATGGTCACATTCTGATTATATACATTTAGATGCTCTAAGACCGTCACATCTTCCTCATATAGATTATGATGCTCAAGGACGGTCTCAACCTGATTATACATTTAGATGGTTCAAGACCATCAAATCTTCCTCGTATACATTTAGATGGCCCAAGACTGTCACATGTTTCTCATAGTAGCCTACATTAAGATGGTCTAAGACCATCACATATTGGGGGCGGGGGCCCTAGGGTAGTGGTTAGCACCGCTGCCTCTCACGCTACAGTTCGAGGTTCGTTTCCCGCCAAATTCCAGGTCTCAGCGGTTTGAAAAAAACAAAAATGTTTCTCCCCCATCCACTCATAAAACTCAGTATTGTGGGGAGCCTTCGTGACCGAGCGGTAGAGTGCTCGGCCTCAGACCACCAGGGTTGGAATTTCGAATCCTGTGTCTGGAGGGCAGTGTCATCTCACTCATCTGACCATCCTCAGGAGGTTATATTGGCTAAATTTAGCCTGTATGTGCGCAAAAGTGGCTTAATGCCCGATTCATTTCATTTTTATCACATATATTGGTCATGCACAATTTGATGGTCTAAGACCGTCACATCCTGATTATTTACATTTCAATAGTCTAAGAACGTCACATTTCCCTCATATAGGCCTACATTTAGATCGTCAAAGACCATCACGTCTTGGTCATACACATTTAGCTGGTTTAAGACTGTCCCATACTGATTATATACATTTAGATGGTCTAAGACCGCCACAACATTTAGAATACCATTACATCTTCCTCTAGATACATTTAGATGGTCTCAGACTGATCTTAATTATCTACATTTAGATATGGTCTAATAGGGCCTACCGTCACATCCCCTTGATAGCAGTGCGGTCCACGAAGTGTTTCTCAATTATTAAAAATAAGAGTAATTCATTTTAATTTTGGTGTAATGTAATTTGCGGTCTGAGACCTGCCCTATGTCGACCTTTCCCACAAGAGCGGTCCGTATAGCAGAGCGACCTGGTGAGCGATTGAAGAAACGTTATAAACACACTCATATTGCCCAGGGCATATTGCCTGACGAGCCCGGCCAATTTCATTTATGGCCGGGTATAGGCCAAGGTTCTTAGTGACGTGACCTTCATGCCTGTGCTATTGAGGCCAGTGAAAAATGTTCTGGGTCAAGTCATAGGAAATGCGTCAGAGGGGAAATACAATACTGTGAACAACTCTTCATCCGAGAAGTGACCTTTCAAAAATGCCTGAATTCGGGGAGTACCCTATTTTCATCTTAAAGAATCATTCAGCTTCAAAACGCGCATGCCTGGGACGGTCAAGTGTAGGCCAACAGTAGCCTATTGAGTACAGATTGACGGCATTAATATAGCCACTGAACTGATTACAAGATACTACTCAAACGAGACATTGATCCAATGCTGTTTTAATGTTGGGCCAACGTCTGCGACGCTGGCCCAACATTGAACCAACATTAGATAAATGTACAATGTTTGAGAGAAAGTCCTCCTGCCCAGCAAACGCAAGACATTTGTATGACATTTATGCAATGTCGACCCAACGTCTTCGACGTTGGTCTAACATTGCATAAAGTCATACAAATGTTTTGTGTTTACTGGGCGACAATACAAAATTGGGGGTCAAGCAGTTTCCAAATCCCCGCAGTAATATAGGCAGTTTGTTTGCAAGTAGGCGACTAAGTAGGGGCAAAAGACAAGGGCTTTGAATTATTAACTCATAGATGTCGCTCAAGTATATATGAACTTGCTGTGATTTGAGAACTTGCTCTTAATGAGGCTTCGGGTATGAAACGCATATTTAGTATTATTATGGAATAGGGCCTTGGCTTACCCACAGGCACTATTGCCTTCTGGGGGACCCTTGTCCTGCGAATTTTGACAGTTGACTACACCTTTAATATTACAAAAGTTAGACCATTTGACATGTAATAAAATTCTAGAATTAGTTTAATGGGTTTATAGAGGGACGTCGTAATTTCAATTTATTACATGTCAAATGGTCTAACTTTTGAAATACGATATATAATTTTACGAAATTTTCAGGGATATTAGGATTCTGCTGAAATAGAATTGTTACAAAATTTCATTAAAATCGGTTGACAATTGACCGAGCTATCGACGAAAAACATGCGATCCTGGTTGATAACTTTTAATGTGACTTTGGGTATAGTCACAAACATTCGCCACTGGGGCATACCAGGGTGGGGGCATACCAGAGGCTACATATAAAGCTCGGCCACGCCGCGTAGTGTGGCTCTGGGAACCGGAGTACTTAGCTTTATATTCAATATTGGGCTTTGTGAAATACATAGGCCTACAAAAAATACTTTCAAAGTGGCGATCTCGGCCCACTTTGGTGACCTCGGCTCAGTAACACTGCCTCAGAAAAGTGGGCCAAGGTCACTAAGACCACTTTGGGCCGGAGTCACCAAAGTGGGCCGAGATCACAGAAATGTGGGCCGAGGTCACCTGGTCCGAGATGGTCTTGGGCCGAGATCGCCAGTACCCCTTTATCCATTAACTAACTGTCCGTGTCAATAAAGGTTACAATGGTGACATTGGGTTTGCCATCAGTTTATTAGGCCAACACACGGAAGTAAAATATATATCACAATATAATGTAATAAAGTGAATGAACATTATATAAATGGAGTAGTGATGTAAAGTAAATTGAATGAGACAAACAATTTTTAATATAAATGCTCGAATAAATGAATGAATAATAATGGCAAGTATTGGATAAGACGACCTGATACGCAAACTACTTAGCATGGTTATAGTCAACAGTACTTTGTCAAAATCTGAATCCCCTACGGCTAAGTACACACAATTTGGCTGTAATGGTTTAGTTCAAACGTATAACAGCTAGGGTGAATCAACAGGTAGGCTAATTTCTACGCTGTTTTTATGGTTAACACCTTCGTAAAGGAGTTAATCACAAAAATCGGGATTACGGTGTGTATTAAACATTTTAATGGATCATATATTATATAAATATTAAAAACGAAGCTATATTATATGACTAAGTAGGCATACATAAAATACATATCATTTCTGTATTTTTATCAATTCCTGTAAATAAAAGGAAATAGAAGTTATGAAACAAACCGGTCTCACTAATTAATTGCATGGAAATGTGAAAGTCCAGGAAAGTCATAATTACTATTATAATTGAACTATAGTTGGGGACGTTAAAGCGACAAAATAACGCTAAAAATCATTAAAAAATCTGTATTTTTATTTTGCCGTCTTATGGCTATAAGATGTGAACATGTTCATAGACTAGAATTAAAAATCAACGTAATCGTAATTAAATAGTAATTAGTAATAACAACCTTTTTGTAGAAACACTATATAAGCAACAACGACCACGGTAGCTAATAAAGCCAACACAAACACTGGTGTCACACCCCTTGTCTATTTTGCTGTATATTCGGCGGCGGAGCATTAGGACGACGAACTTGTTGAGTCGGAGGAAAAACACCCTGTCTATTATCTTGAGAGAAATTAGGTGTAAAAGGTTTCGCCTGTACATTAGGTAAAACTGATTGTTTAGTTTCACGATTTTTAGCGGACTGCTTAAATAGCTATATTGTTTCTTCTTTGCTGCTAACGTCGCTAGTTTCTTTAGTCGTCGGGAAAGATCCAATGAGTCCGATGAGTTTAGCACTTTCATTCACTTGAATCTCAGCAACCCCTTGCCTGCACGTCGTTCTCTGATGCCAAAGCACGGTCAGCCAAAATAGCTAAATCTTCTAGCGACACACTATCCGGCTGAGTTGCCAAATGGGCTCTGATGGAAACTGGCATTAGCAGAATAAAGGCCTGGCGTATCACGGCCTTCCTGATAACTGGCAGTTTCCATCAGGGCCCATTTGGCAACTCAGCTGGATAGTGCGTAGCTAGAAGATTTAGCTATTTTGGCTCGGGGTCACCAATGTTGGTCCGAGCTGTGCGCCCTAGCTCCCTCTCCTGTGCGGCGGTTATCAATAAAACATCTTGGAAATCTCTTTCTCTCTTTCTCTGGTTTATTATCTCAAATTGACACATATATAATGTCGCTGCACACACACTCTCGGATAGGACGATGGCCTCTGCCACGTGGCTAGCTCTGCTGGTCACAGAGCAGCACGTCTGACTGCTTCGCTGTCTGGTTTGTGAGTGAGTGGAAAACGCGGCAATATGTGTGTCGGCGAGGTCCAGCAGGAGAAAGTAACTCGTCAGTCCCCACTCCCGTCTAGCCTCGCTGGCCGAAAGGAAACCAGTTGCTGGGCCCCACAGAACAATGATAAATGATAAACCATTGTTTAACTCATAGCAGTCTAAGTCCGAGCCCAGCTCGGACCTGGAATTTATGACGCTGCAGTCTAGGTCCGAGCCCAGCTCGGACCTAGCAACAATGCTTAGACATACACTAGATGACATCACATGCGCAACTATGAACACAACATGGGGAATCTAGACCATAAAGGGTTGATTTATCTGCGGCACAACCGTTTCTGAACTAAAAATAAAACTCCAGGTTTAGCTGAATACGAGGCTTTCGGTATTTTACAGATGAAATGGGAATGTCATCTCAAAATATGAAATATGATATGCCCCTCAGGGAATTCAGAAAGATTACTATATCCCATGATAATACATTATTTACGCTATTAATTTGTGTGCATAGACCTATTGAATGCTTATTTGAACCGTCTGTGATGTATTTTAATATATTTTATATGAATTGGTATAATGTTGTACTCTTGAATCTCCGTGGATATCAAAAATAACATTTTTCAACAAAATTTCCGAAAATTTGACTACCTAATCAGCATATTCAAAATGGCGGTCGGTTACCATGGCAACATTACATTGGCCAATTAAATGAAGTGTATTCTGGTTATATATTGTATGTCTGTTCCTGTGGTGTATGGGAAAAACATATGCCATCATTCTAAATTTATATTTGGAGTATCAGAATATGTCTTAAAATTACAAAAATGGCCAGACCACACAGACGTCCAATGTCAAAACGGCCAGACTGCTATGAGTTAATAGTGAATGTCAAAGTAAGAAAGATTTATATCAGAAATCATGCAAAAAGCGTAATAATGTAGGCCTATATAGCTTATGTAAGTCTCATACTACATATAGGTCCCTACCACGTGAAAAATCATACTGTGTTTATATTTGTAACATTTAGGATCCAATGCTGCTATATTTCTTGAGCACGCATTTAAAGAAATTGCATAAATTTTGTCTGCTTTACTATTTGAGATATTGTTTTACAGTCATCATGTTATCAATATGCCGGATTTTAGTTTAATTATATTTGTTGTTGTTGTTGTTGTTGTATTATTTGTTAACTAATTTTGTATGTTATATGATTGTACTCCATACCATGTTTTGGTCTGAGTAATAAGATAAAATAAAATCTAAGCTTTTGTTTATTCTGATCTCAGGCTCAGAGATTACAACGAGCTAGCCCCAGCAGTGACTGTAAGCCTACATTCGATGGCGATGACCGACGGGTGAATTCTTAGCTAACAGACAATCTTTTTATTTTGATGTAAAATTGAAGATTAGTAGTCTGTGGGCTGACGCTACAAAAATATTTTTTCGTGTAATTTTTATAAGAATTAGGTTTCTTAATTGGCATATGGTTTATAAAACAACGACACACAAAATGACAACTTAGTTTTAAAACTTTATTATTATATTTACGGCGAACCACTACCAGTATGAGCAGCGATTGGTCCAACAATCATAGTCTTGTGATCAGGGCTACACACGTAGGCCTACACTATATAGATGTCGCTCAGGTCAACCTCCTTCCCTCGGTGGTCAAAGTAGATCTTGATTTTTTGAAGTTAAGTTTGAAGGTAAGATGGGTTCGAAAAAGTGTTCCAGCAACGATATCTAACTCTCTGAATATTTGATTGACCATGATATTAAAACATATGGACGTGTTGCAATAAAATGATGATTCATGTTGATTTCGAACATTAAATGACAACTGTTAGGCCTACATATAACCACACCCAATTAGGCCTACTAATAAATTTAGTAGATCACAGGCGCACTATGCCAAACTTCTTTTAGTAAGTTACTGTTACACTGTACTACTTTACCTATAGGCTTATCTACCCACTTGCGGGAAATCCTCCATATTATGTTTTCGATATAATGTGCATGTAATATAGTAAATCATTCAAGATGGCCACCACTAAGATAGAGACTAGATTATTTCATCTAATCGCATGTTTTTGGCATCAAGGAATACAATAAAAACACATCGTAGTACCTTTATTGGATATCATTATATAGCTTTAAAATGTTATGTCATCACACATTTATCCAATGTCTCGATACCAGTAATGCTAGTAGTAGAACATAACAGACGGCATGATTTTTTACCTGAACAATTATGACATATCCACATCCACATGAGATCGACTGAACAATGTTTTCAATTCACCCAAGAACATATATCTATGCTGAATTACACCGCTTTGAATGTAATAGCTGTGTGTGTTTGTGTAGTTACTAACCACCTGCATAATAATTATATGGGGTCAACAAAAATGTCATAGCATACTAACCTGATAATTGTATTGCTAAATCCGTTCTCCAGCACTTGAACAGACACTGTTATAAATTTAGTTATAAATTACTAAAAAAATAGTAATGTAATGTAACACAATGGAGCATAACAAAAGAGTATCAATATTTGTACAGGTCATGTTTACAAGGTTAGTGTCTACACAACAGTGTATCAAATATCATATCAAGGCAAGTTAAAGTCATTGCAATGTCAAAAGGTTTTCTTTAATTAATTGTCATTAGATTATTAAGTGACAAAACCCAGCGAACATGCATATAATTGAATATTCAAAATGATTTGTTTGTGAGTTCACAGTGCCATGACTTAGGGGTTTTAGAATAGTTACTAACCACCAAAAAGTATACACATAGCTTAAGATTTGGGCTTGATTGAAGTTGAGATGTAATTGTCCTTAATATCTGCTCTTTGGGTTTTCAAATGTAAAGTTTTGCTAAAATATTACTATATTTTGCACCCAAGTTGT
Organism: Flabesymbios commensalis; assembly: GCA_964017125.1. Classification (NCBI taxonomy): domain Eukaryota; kingdom Metazoa; phylum Annelida; class Polychaeta; order Terebellida; family Flabelligeridae; genus Flabesymbios; species Flabesymbios commensalis. Next base: position 43,699,835 of record OZ024911.1, on the reverse strand, counting down.
ACCGTTCACTTGTCAAGCAATAAACCTATTTTCCACAACACATACGTTCACAACTAAATTAAAGCTGAATAGGAAGATGTTAAAGGGTAAATAACAGGTTATTGTTCAATTCTCCATTGTATTATTGTCTTTCCTGATTATATTGAAATGTTGTAGAGTTATATGGCAATAAAGTACATTATACACTTTAGTTATAAAGGTAATATGAAATTATTCAAGCTTGCCACGACACATTAATAACCTGAAAAGTCAGGATGGTTTATGATAACTCTGAGTTGTCAAGGAAAACACCTTACGTTAAGACATTAGGTAAAGTAAGGGGAAAGTGAACAATTTTGCTTTCAAGATCCCAAGAATTGACTTTAATGTAACCGAAAAATCAAAGGGGCAAGCCCCCCAACACATTTTGGTCAAGAAAAGTCAGTAAAAGTTTTTTTTTTAAAGTTTGTAGCAACCTTTAATAATGTCTAGGATTTATAGTACTTTTATCGATTTTTGATTATTCACTAGCCTTGAGGTCACGAACAGATTAATTGTTTAAAATGTGATATTGACTTTCAAGAAGTATAATTATTATGTAATATCAGACATTTAATTATATGAGTTAAATATAACTATAATTATAACAAATATTATTTTATCTTTGTGTGGTTTGCACTGTTTAAAAATTAACAAACATCAAGTATTCCATAGGAAAATAACAGCGCGGAATTATCTCCTAAATATAGGAGGCGGGCTCTCATGATATCAGCAAAAAGCGGGGTCAAAATATTTTCACTTACTCATGTATAACCTATTGCGGCCGGCCCCTTCTTAACTTTTACCAAATTACTTAATGTGCACAAAGAAACAGCGCCCCTTTTTTTAGATCCTAGAGCTGTCATTGAAACATGCGTGACTAATGAAACCAAGCTGTTTCTAATACTTGCTTTCAAGTACGTAGACTATACTTACTTCGGTCTTAGTGGTGATTACATTTATTTTCAGAAATGTGTTGATAATGTAGCAATTCTTAGCTCTGCAAATGAATGAATGAGCTGCGGAACAATGAGTATGCGGACATATGGACTATGGATTACCCACCAAGGATAGTGAGATGAATCTGATGGCACTGTTGTCTAGACCTGCGATTTAAAATTCGAGTCCTGGCAGTCTGAAAGCATGAACGCTACTTCTCACAAAAGCTCCCCACAATACTGAATTCTTAAATTTGTGAGGGGAGAGGGGGGCGTGGGCATCTTTAAACCACCATACCAGAGCGTTGATGTGAAAGTCAAACAACGTTCACCTCTACACCAGGCCCACCGGGTCATGCATTTACGTGAGGTTTTTTTAGAGGGGGGGGGGGGGTACAAGATCACATTCAGCATAATCGTTTTTTATCTGATGTAGTATTTCAGTCAAGATCCTGATTTCTATAGCGAGAGAAGTTGGAAACGTCGCCATTTTATTCCCTGGTAACAAAAAATCAAGCCGCCATCTGAAATATTGAGGAAGATATGATAACTTTTGTGCTGATGTTATGGCGGCCATTTTTATATATCATTCATATTTTTATGAATGTCATATGTAGTGATATCGTTGGCGGTATCGTGTGTCTATCGAATCCCTTGATACCGAAAATATGTGGTTTGGTGAAATAATCTCACCTCTATTTCAATTATGTGATTTCATGGCGGCCATTTTGAATCTTGCATGATAATGATGTCGAATAAATGTATCGTTTGTTTTATTGCATGCCTTGATAGCGAAAACATATGGTTTGGTGAAATAATCTTGTCTGTATCTAAATTATTAACGAAGATATAATCACCTTAGTGATTTCATGGCGGCCATTTTGAATTTTGCATGATAATGATGTCAAATGAATGTATCGTTTGTTTTATTGCATTCGTTGATATAGAAAACATATGGTTTGGTGAAATAATCTTGCCTCTATCTCAATTATTGATGAAGATATGATAACTTTAGTTATTTCATGGCGGTCATTTTGAATTTTGCCTGACAAGAGGATTTTGACACCCATTTACGAACTCCTTTCTCTTATTTTGTGGGCTATTCTGAACATTTTCATATAGGTGGCATATTTTAACCACTGAATTCCCGCGGGATTACACATGCTCCTGCACTACTTATGCATTTCTGCTTATAACTATGATTGTATCCTTATTTCAACCTATCTTTCCTACCGTCGTTCACTCCCTATTGTGCTGCGGCCATTCTGTAAAAGAGGCATAGAAATAGGAGTAACCCCTCCCCACGGTAGAACAAAGCACAACCATATTTTTTTGATTACTTGATATGTCTGTATTAGGAAATGGATGGTTGTGAAAAAAATCGGGGGCGTTGCCATGGTAACCTGGTAACGGCATTATAACCGTAGGCCACAACCTATTATCCTGAAAATGCACTAAATACGCCTTTTGTGTGTGCAGTTCCTACAGGGTAATCGATGTGTTGACGTTAACGATACACATTTAATAAAACAATTACCCCGGGACAATTACATTGTACAATCGACTTGGGAATCGCCAAATATATAATAAAGTTATCTTGAAGATTTATTTTAATGTTATTTTTATACTTTGATGTAGTAGGATGATTTATTGCACAGAAGCGCTTAAACGTCGTATTACGTTGATATATATAGTCTACCATTAAGTTTTGTTTGCGTTATAATTATAGCGAGAAATCGCAATAATGTGATTTATATATTATAGCGACGTTGTGAAACGTTTTATTGTTCATTTACAATATAATAATGACGTCATAATTAGTTTGTTTACTGAACGTGTTCAAGGTTACACGTCATCAGCACTGTTCAAAGCGGTCATTTTAGCAGATCGTACTTTGTGTCCTTAATTTAGAAACTAATCGTCGTGGATGCACAAATAAGGTGTCTAGCCCTATGTATTCGAGGTCAAGGAATACCATAAAATAGAGCCTATAGCGATATATTTTAAATATATTGTATTTTTTGGTGTTTTGACATTGTTCATCGCTATTAACATATGTTCGACATTTTTCCGACATAAATTGAATAATGATTCATAGATTTCAGTATATTCACAAAAAATGTGTCTTATACTTATGTATGATGTCATGGAAGTTTAAATAGGAGTGCCGTGAACAATTGAATTCAATGAAATTATATTCAGTTTATTGCGAAACAGCAATTTGAATACTTAGAGCTAGAGTCCACAGGCAAGTAATCCGAGCTATATGGCCTAGGGCTTATACAAAAATTACCTCACCTTGTTTTCTTACTTATACAATATTTTTTTATGTTTCTTGTTTTTTTTTTGCTGAATTCAAATCCAATGAGTATGAGCTTCAAAAATTTGGGCAATTTTTGTAAATGAAAGATCAATTTCAAGGTGAAATATTATTTTTCAACTAATGAAGCTAGGTGTAATACCTCGTTTTCGTGTGATTTTGACTGGGCAATTCATTTCTAATATTATTTTCATGACTCAAGGTCATCTTCAAGGTCAAGTCAGGAACATGTGTAATACAGCTTTTTCATATAGGATTTTGACTTGAAAATCCATTTATGGTATTATTTTGGTGATTCAAAGTCATATTTAACGTCGAGAGGTAAATTCCAAAGTCTTTTGCGTGTAATTTTGACTGAATAATTTATTCTGGTACTGTTTTGATGATGAAAGATCATCTTCAAAGTCAAAAGATAAATTTCCATTGAAGAAAAATATGATTTTCAATACATAAAGGTGGGATATTTTGACTGAAAAATCAATTTCTTTTGAATTGAAATTGACCTTGCAGATGACCTTGAAGATGACCTTGTATCACCATAATAATACTATAAATGGATTTTCCCAATCAAAGTCCCATAAAAAAGAGGTATTACACATGCTGCCAGCTTTATTTGTTAAAAAATGATATTTTCTCTTACCTAACCCTAAAATTGACCTGTTGACTGAAATGAATAGCAAATATTTGTTGCCTCCTACGGGTGTTTCTTCCCAGAAGTTGAACAATGGGTATTTCCCAATCTGGGATTAACATGACCTCATCAACTGATGACGTCGGAAGTTGATTCCTCCATTGAGACCTGAGTAAAGTGCAGTGTGACAAAATGCCCCTGTGACAACTAGCCCCCCTCTCCCCTATGTTAAATTTCCACCAGTTTAAGAGATATTTTTTAAGATAAAACACACTGGATATTCCACACATTGTGTGAAATAAGAGTGTAATAAATTATATAATTATGCTTAAGTAGATTATATTTTAAATGCAGAAATGTATTAATCATACTACATATTTAGCTCGTCCCAAATTGCTGATGCTACTTACAAGGCTTTTTATCAAGTCAACATCATTATAGCCTTGGTAAATATGTGCCCAGAATGGTGTCAATGTCGCAAAAGAGACTGTGTTGGAATAACGCCGTAACCATGGCAACGCCCCCCAAAATTTTTTCACAACCATCCATTTTCTACCCCAGACATATCACTGAATCAAAAAAATAGGGTTTTGCTTTGTTCTACCGTGGGGCGGGGCTCACTTTTTTTTCACCCTCCTGGCCGCTGCACTATTACCTCTCCGCATTTCCTCCCCATCCCGCCTGTCTGATCCGGTTGATTGTATTATAGCTGACCGATCGACCGGTGTTATTTAGAAATCTACAATGCAGGCTATTAACAAAGAACTGTGTAATGATGCCAATAAACCAATTTTATTACATTTAATGAGTGCATCAACGGCCATCAATCGGAATATACAGTAACATGTGAAATTTAAAAATAATATTGTTTATTGGTGCACATTCCTCAGATTATTTTTGTTTCCTTTATTGCATGTAAAATAATCTGCTGATAAAATATTATTTTTTTCACGATAATCAAGCGAATTGGGTAAACGATTAGGAGCTACACATATATTTACCACATATGCCGTTCCATAAATTATTTGACTGTTGGAGACAGATGATAATAAAATTATGATATTGCTTGAGATTGTGATGCGTACCAAATTGAAAAAAAATAAAAATAAGTCATTAAAAAAGTAGGCCCCTACAATTAATCAAATTAAAAATGTTTTAGTAAGTTTTGACTTGATATAATACATGTATTAGAATTGTGTAATTTATCATATAAATAAAGTATGCTTTGTTCATTGAGATAAATTCACATCTGAAGATAATGGTTACTTATCTAAAAGATTAATGAATAATGTAATGGTTAATTGTGACGTCGGGGTTATAGGTGATAATCTGTCTTTATTCAGATTGATGCAGATGCACTCATGAGAAGTAATACAATATATTAAGATATTAGAATTAAGATTCGCGACTCGCCCCCTAGCAACCTAAGTGTTTTATGTGCCACTCAAATTAGATATACAGGGGGCAGCAAGTATTAATTTATTATAAATATATCAGCACAGTCTATAGTGTTTTGTGGTATGTTATCAGATGAAGTGTCTGTGGAGCACGCTGTATGATCTACATATTATTTACTAACAGTAACATTAGTTTTAAATGTTTAGCATGACATATATGATACATGTATATCGGATTGTTTTCTCAACGTTTCGTTTGCACTAATTTTAAAGCACTGAATTGGGTAAATGATTAGGAGCCAACACATCAAAGGAATTTTTACCACATATGCCGTGTCATAAATTAGTCGACTGTTGGAGGAAGATGATAAGAAATTTATGATAATGCTTGAGAATGAGATAATGTACCAAATTGTAAAATTTGAATACAATAAGTCATTAAAAATAGTAGGCACCTAAAGTTAATCAAATTAAAAACGTTTTAGAAAGTTTTAACTTGAGATATATTAACATTGGGTGTTTTAATATAAAAATAAAGTATTTTTTGTTTACTTTTATGTGAACTTTAAGATAAATTCACATCTGAAGATAATTAATGGTTACTTGCTTTCTCAACATTTTGTTTGCAACATTTTTAAAGCACTCAAGCATGCTAATAAATAGTTGTGATAAAAATGATATTTTGGCAAGTAGTAAATAATACTTCAGAGAATAACTTTTTTTATATCTAATTTTAGTGTGATTAATAATTACACAGATTTACACATCATTAATATTTATTAATAATTACATTATTCATTCCTATGCCTTAGGGAAATTCTTCATAATACATGCACTCACTAATTCTAGAGTAAGGTATCATTTTTGTCAATTCACTTTTATTAACAACTAACACAAGACAAACAAATCATTTTTTACAGTATTTTGCTGATGTGAATAATTTTAAACATAATTATACATGGGGCCTACAAATGTGTACACAATGATGTCAATACTTGAAATGACACTGTACAAAAAGACAATTAGTAATAGAGTATAATGTTCATATATGTATACATGCAACATACAAACTAAGTCATAGCAAGTGAGTTATTATTAAACGTATGGAAGTAGGCCTACATTAGTGTGGAATTTAAAAATAATATGAGACTTGGTGACAAACAAATTGTCTCAATGGCAACTAAAAGGTCATATTGACTCTGTAAATAGTTCGTCAACTCTTTTATTATAAACATATGTTTGGCACACTAAGAATGTAAAATTGACTTCATCTATCCGCTTGACCAAGTTTTGAAGCATATTAGTATATATATATAGATATAAATAATGCTAAATATAATGTATAATAGCCTGTGTGAAACAGAATATTATGCTAGTTTATACCTATGGAAATGAAAACAAGACATTAATTTATTTTTAGTGGTATATAATGTAATGTGTAAAAATACCCCATAATCAGATAATGCTTCGAGTAGAACTTACGTAATGTTATCTCACAGTCTAAGTACTAGGTAGCAAACACTTTTAGTGTTGAATAACATCTATCTACAAATGAGTATAAATGCTCACACATATCTTCACATAAATGTGATCATAAATCTGCTTGTATATATATCTACATGAACATTTCAATCCGACATACATACAATGAGGTCCTCTAAAGGACACCTTATCTCTGTTTGGAATGGAAATGTTGGCCTGAACGACCAAAATATTAATGGTTAATGTGAGCGTAATGTTGTGATGATACTCCTAGTGCTGCTTCTGTTTGTGACCAGCAGGAGATTTACGTTTGTGAGCATGCAGTACCCTCTTTGTAATCTCGTGGTTCAGTGCTCGCCTGTAGCGCTTCATGCGGCTGTGACCTGAACTTGTAGGCGTTGCAGGATGGTCTTCTCCATCTTCAGTTGCCCTGTGTGGAGTCTTCTTATCGTCATTTCTGTGCTTGTTCAGCTCCTTCGCCAGATCTCGTGGGTGGTTAAGGTGGCCAATCGGATCCCTATCCGCACGTGTGAGGTGATTCACTGCCCTTTTCACTATTCCCGCAAATCTTTTGCTGATGTGATGTTGTTTATCAACACCAGTGACAGGTGGGATTATATATTTCTTGCTTTTATGATGTTTTGCTTGGTGATGGGGAATGTTTCTCTTACGCTCCACTGTTTTCTGATGATCTTTCTTTGTCTTTTTGTTTGCACGAACACCACTATCATTGGTACCAACCTCTTTTTTGCTCATGGCGTGCTTCTTCGTTTTCCTTGAAAGAGCCTTCTTCTTTGTGTGTTTATCTTTTTTATTGTCTTTAATTTGTCTCTTGTGATCACCGTTCTCTTTCTTTTCGTTAATTACTTTGGAGTTCCCCTTATCATCAACTAATTTTTGTCTCTTGGCACCCCCACTCTCATCATTTTCTACCGCCACGTCATTCCCTATTTTATCTCCAGCCACCGTCCTTCTATATCTCTTAGTACGCTCTAGTTCATGTGCTTCATTCGACACGTCTGGGTCACGCTTAAACCTTAGAAGTGGCGTTAGACTTTCTATGTCTGATATTGGTTCGGATGCCAAGTTTTCCACATCACGGCGATGACGTCTCATGGCCACTTGTTGTGCGTATCTCACTACCGAGGTCAGCATATCCTCATCCTGGAACACATTGAAGATATATATACATTCTTGGTATTGCAAAGGATATAATATTAACTGTTTATTATCACATTGGTAATATGCGCTCTGACAAAATCAGCGGTCTTAAAGAACATTCTAGAGACCTACTTTACGATTATGCATGCTGAGATAACGTTCTCTGTATAGGCCTATGCTTAGCAAGGTAAATTGCAAAATCGTTTTCGTCGTGTGCATGAAAATCATCCGCAAATCTTTGTACAAACCTCGATGTACTAAAAACCAGGACCAGGACGTTAATCAGTGTGAACCTGTTATTTTATTGACTGATTGGTGATTTATTCTCCTGGCGGCGTAACATACATGTATAACACTTCTTGAAAAAGTTCTGTAGCTCCCGAATCTGGTTTTGAGATGCATTTTGTACAACCTATTAATTTTATATGTCGTAATCATCAAACAAATCAAAGCAAATGCTTCGAATGGCAACCAAAAAATCAACGTTTAGTCGAGTTATTGTCTAATTATCTCATGCATAAAAACAGTTCCTTCAAACTAATAATCTCAGAATCAGCACTTTTTTGAAAATTTCTTTCAAGCTTCTCCAGTGGGTAGACGATTATCTGTTCCAGCCATTCTGTGAGTTATTTGGGGTACTGTGGTCCCTATTGGACACTTTAAAGGCCTTCAGTCTTTAAATCTATAACAGCGTAGACTCACGACCAGACATGCGCACGTTACATATGCAGTCAGCGGGAAACTAGACACATCTATTGAATGTTTTAAAACGGTTAACTATTAGGTAGGTGCAGTAGCCTTGCGATATTGTTTAGACATTGTATAGTAATACAACTAGCTGTTGAGATGATGCCTTAACTATACATACACATGTGGTCGTAGCAGACATAGCATCCTGTTTCATAACAAAAACACACTCCAGTGTTGTGATAAACAAAGTCATGCATATTGGTAAAGAACGAAGCCCTTTTAGCGAACATACTGCATCTCTGATCGTGGTCATCACCCTCTAGATGGGGGTGGTTGGCCCTGCATGGAGTATGCAGTGCTGCCTATCGCACTGTGCATTATAAAGAACACTTGTTATTGGATAATAGGTGATTATAGTCCAGACACTGAGCTTCTTTCAAACGCAATATTGTCATAATGTGCAGAAAATAACACAAGGCCACATTCATTCATTTCCATGGGAGTGTTTGGCTCCTTTGTTCAGCAACGGTGCCAACCGTTGGCAGTCTTTAAATTATGTCATTATGTCTAAAGACATAATGTTTTGAATTCGGTAGATAAAGCCTTTTTTATATTCAGCTTAATAATTTTTTTGTATTCCTTGTATTCTTGCTAACAAGCGTCAGCATCGTTGTGCATAATTTTTGTGGAGCATATACAAATTGTACGCCCCAAGTATCATCGCAACATTGCTGGTCACTGCAGCAATGCATGGCACAGTCGTCGCGGGCGGGTTCAATACTCATCAGCTCACACGTCTGGGTATACCGTCTTCCAACGACTTCCACGGCCCTACCAGAACCCGTACAGTGGTCACATATTTTTTGTAGTTTTGGCATTATCGACCGCACGCATCATGTGGGACCAATACAAGCTTTAATTCCAATAAGCAATGAGAGAAAAACTGAATAAAGACGAACTATTCGCAACACATGTAGAATCGACTGAAGCAGCTTGACTTATTTAAATTAAGTAATCATGTGGGTCAAGTTTATTTAATTTTTATTTTAATACAATAATCGCTGAAATTATTGTATTTACTACCAACAACGAAGAAACGGTTCAAGCCCTGTGGATGTAGGCTTGTTTTATCTTGTGCCATAATAACCCTTCAAGTCTGAACCAGATCCACTTCAGCAAAAATCTCATTATTCTCCACGCCAGACTGATTGGATGGCTATATATAATTTGCGTGGTGTATATATCCAGCAAACACAACACATTTGTACAACGTCTGCCTAATGTTTTCGACGTTGGCCCAACATTGTGCAAATATTATACAAATGTTTTGTGGTTGCTGGGTAAAACGATTGGAAAACATCACATAATAATAGAATCCCTCCAAGTAAACCCCCGTGGAAATCTGTACATTTATTTTATAAAATTTGTCCGGACTATTACTTTGCCAGTACGCCTGTGAGTGGCAGGAAACCTTTCACTTATGATTATTTACATGCTGGAGCCGTCATACGGATATAATCAAGGAGAACAGTTACTGTCCACATGTCACGGGAATATCAGCAATAGTAACATCCGCTCGACCACTTCACAGAGAGGCCTCCGAATGGTGCCTGCTTTCAAATTATATTTGTTAACGCCGTCAGCGCAAAAACTGTACGCTTCAAAATGAATATAGTTATTATGAACAGTATCTCATCCCCTTGGTCTTCTGAAATATTTCTACAAAATGCGGGTTCTAGCTCATTATAGCGGCATGTAATTTTTTTTTTTCATTAGGTCATTTCAAAACCTATGCCGATAATGTCACAATAGTTGCATTTCAGCTTTAAGATCTATCATAAGTTTATTTTTATTATTTAAATATTGTGTGATTTTGTCTTCCTCTTCATATGTACCTGCTTAAAATGACATTGCTCTATGTACATGCTAACATTATATTTTAATATATTTGGGTTTTGCTTCTGTAAAATAATAAAGTGTTCACTATCTCAAAATATTATATGCTTACCCCAAACAACTGTAGAGATAATGTATCCAAGGGTGTATTTAATTCAGCATTTTTCTTCTATCGAAAAGTAAAAAGAAAAATAACATATTTTTTCTTGGCTCTTGTCAGATCAATAAATTATATAGCTCATTTGCAAGCATAGGTCTATGCGTATAAATATATTATAATTAATTAGATGGGAGATAAGACATCACAATAACATGTAGAAAAGCGAACAAAGATAGAATGGAGGTGATATTTTGCTTATTCCCTGATCCTTTGCTCGGTGACCCAGGGACACTGAGCCTCTCACCCCATGCCCCGCATCTGACTTTATCTCACTCTGATGAGAATGTAGCTCTCCCACAGGACACAGCTGAAGTTAAGAGAAAAACGATCAATATGTTCGCTTGCAGCATACACAAAGCGTATAGGTCTGTAGTAGACTATTACGCAGCAACTATTACGCAGAATGTCACAGAAGCATATAATAGGATAAAATGTTAATAATGTTTCAACCCATTAACCACCTGGGCATTTATTCTCGTTTTCATCCACATTAATTATTATGGTCATTGTCATTGGAACAGGAAATACAAAAGGTTAATATTTGGATGGACTGTGGATTTATTGGTTTATAACTATTGGTTTACATGCTTTCTTATAATTTAGGTTGATCGGTTATTAAGGATAAGGAAGATTTAAACCCTTAGCAAATTATTTCCTGTAGAGGATTGCTGAAATATATAGGAAACGGACAGACACTGCGATAAACGCCGGTAACTGAAAACCTCAAGTGTTAATCCTTATGCTGCTGGGACTATATATAAACGTTTCAAGCAAGTTTTAAATCAATCAAACTAACACTAAAATTGATCTACTCTTCGCTGGTAGGTGGATTGATAATAAAATTATTTCATTTTGGAGATGTCTATTTTTTATAAATAGCAATATTTTTTATTTATTTTAAGCCGGAAAATAGGTTAGCAATTCCAGCTTCGAATCAATGAAGAATACAAGCAACTATTTAGCAACACAAGGGTGAATATTAAAAAAAATTCTATTCCTATTTGAATACAGGTCTATGCATGGTAAACTATCGTCGCATCAGATGCATTCAATAGGTATCTAGGTCATCAGTTCAGAAATTGTCAATAATTCAAGTTATTGGTCATTTATCATTCCAATAGTTGTCAAAGTGATCCCATAAAGTGATAAACATATCCCGCTGATAATGAATGAACGTAAAATCAGAACTAGATCTGGCAAAGTTGGTTCAATATTGTGTCAACATCAGTGATCAAGATCGCTCATCTCAGAAGATCGCTGAATGCGGTTCAATATAATTAGTCCAGTTGCCGTCCAGAGAACCTAGAAATTGTGAGAAGTGTAAGGTTTTTTGATTGATTCATGTTCCCAATGGGTTTATGAGCAAATTCAGCTTTGTTGCCCAAACGGCAACTTTGGGCAACTTTTTTAATTAGCATAATTAACATAATTAGCATAATTAGCAATTGGGAGTAATGCCAAATGTTAATTTTAAACCAATGGACGTAAACAAATCTCCAATTCCACATTTCAATATAATTCAGACATAAGGAATTCATTTCTGACATTAATGGTAATAAAGAGATCCAGGTCAAAGGTCATGATTATGATGCAAATCAAACTAAATTGACCAATAATATGAAATGGACAGTGCCCAGGACGCCCACGACCTAATCAGCGTAAAAGAGTAACGTTAGTCATGAATAAATTGCAATTTACTCTGAAGTTAGATTCACAGAATTGAGTGTATGCCTAAATATATACATATCTCTAGGAGTTTTCTTTTATGGGGGTAGGCCTAGTAGTTACGTTATATATTGATATAGATTATTAAATGTAAGTATTGTGTTAGCAAACACCAGAATGCCAATTATATTTTTCTTGTAGCTCATTATTTATAGGCTATGTAGACATAGGCCAACAATTGTTATACTTCACACATTAAAACAGTTGGGTTCTTTTGCTTCACTTTTACAAAAAAAACCTTATATCTATGCAGCTGCTGTACCCAAGAACTCACCCTTGAATACCCCAAAACCTGCTATAGTCTAATTTTGTCTAGGTAGGCTAAAAATAATTCTAGGGTAATTAGCCATATGCCTATCGCTGAGTCATTCACAGGTCCGTATACAAACTAAGACAAGGGGGGGGGGGGGGGGGTACAGAACGACCATCCCTAAATGTAATATGGGGGCTGGGGGCATCCCGCATAAATGTTGAAAAATAGGCTCTAACTGCATTCTGGCGCAATTTAGAGGTAAAAATTCTTTCAAAGGCAATTTTCATTCAATTTTTGGTTTAACCTGCAGCTATACACAGGCTACAGTAGGCCGACATACGTAAATAAACAGCGCATTATACTTGCTGGCAAAACAAAGAGGTTCGTGTCATGGGCCACACAAATTGAAGGCTGATTGAGGTCCACATAATTATCACCACATAACAACGGCCCTGTTTCAATAAAAACAGTGAAATAATCATTTTGCCCAAAAAAGTTATCCATACAATTAACACAGGCTACCTGGGTGTTATTGACAAGGTGTGAACAACACAGATATAACAAACCATTGAAACATACTCTAACATCCTAACACTGCATGTACGATAAGATTATATATACAAAAAATCTAACAGTTCATTGTTTTCTATCCCCCTGACTTCGGACTCGCCCTCCTCTTCCTCCTCAACATAAATTTCCCTCTGATTCTTTGCAACAATCATCTAAGACTGAATGAAATGAATGGGAGTTTTAGGCCACCTTTGTACACATATAGGCTAAACTGGGCCAGGGAAACCTCCTGACAATGGTGAGATGAATGTAATGACGCTGCCCTCCAGACACAGGATTCTAAATTCGAGCCCTGACGGTCTGAGGCCGAGCACGATACCACTCGGTCAATATCTAAGACTGATGACACCAAGAAGCTTAGGAAGTAAATTTCATCACTTGCGAACCTTCTGCAATCTGCCAGCCAAAGTTGGCGATCTCTTGAGCTACTTTTGATTTGTGACACTTACGGAGCGAGAGCCTTCCACATTTGGAGACGAGGGCGACGATTATGGAGATCCAGGGTGATATTCGTGGGGGGGGGGGGGAGGCAGGGAATTCAGTGTAGGAGGTTTTTGCGATGGATGTTGTACCGGTGCAGTTGACATATATTCTCTGAGTAGACTGATAAGAAAAATGTCTGACCTATATCCATCAAGTCACTTTGTGTGACATCATGCTCCCCCAGTACCTCATCTAGCGCAGGGAACTTTGTTTTTTATAATGCTGGGACCTTGCCCTTTCCACATGGGAAAGAAACCGTGTCGCACTGTGACAGACCTTGGCATTTCACTCTCAGCGCAATGACAGCATGGTGTTAATATCAACTTGACAAGCACTGATCTGTCCCACTTCTCCATCAGCACAGGTGCCCCACCTTTTTCACAAAATTTCAGCTTGTAGCTTACCAAGGTTATTTCAGCCTCATCGTGATGTACAAGACAGTTTTCTCTTCCCACCATGCTGATGTTGTGTCCATGACTGAAACTTAATTCTTCATATGCCTATCGAGCAAAGATGATAAAGATAGTTTCACCTTGGTACTTTTCCCCACTTGTGAGGCATGCCTTACAAGTGTCTGCAATGTCTGCCACTATTCCTGACGTTCGCCATACATGTAATCAACAAAGTGCTTGATGTGATCAACGAGCAACACATTTGGTTTTGGGACAGTTTCGCTATCACTTGCCAAACGCTTCATCAGTACAGACCTGTCACCCTTTAGCAGATATCCAAATAAAATGAATCGGGCTTTATGCCACTTCTGTGCACATACAGGCTAAATTGGGCAAGGAGAACCTCCTGCGGATGGTGAGATGAGTGAGATGACACTGCCCTCCAGACACGGGATTCGAAATTCAAACCCTGGAGGTCTGAGGCCGAACACGCGACCTATCGGTCACGGAGGTCCCCCACAATACTGAGTTTCACAAGTGGATGGGGAAGAATTTTTTTTGTTTTTTTCAAACCGCCGAGAGCGGGATACGAACAACCGAACTCTAGCGTGAAAGGCAGCGGTGCTAACCACTACCCTAAAGCCGCCGCCCAGCAGATTTACAAATTCATCGACCAAAGAATGTTGTACAGGGGAAAGCTCGTACTGAAACACTGGAAGGAGTTTAATGTTTCGCTGCTGCCCAATGATGAGAAAACGTGCATACAAAGCCTCATACACAATTAAAAAAGTTACTCGTTTTGTGTGCATGTATTAACTATACATAGTTACATCACGTGATGTCTGACGACCTTGACATATTCTGTTTAATCATGACCTGTAACTAAAATAATCAATCTTGAAACCCTGAGATACTGGACCGACAGGACCACAATACAGCAAACTCTCGCAGTTGTTGTTTAAATATAAATTAGATAAAATTATACATTTTATATGGCATTGACCTTGACCTTTAGTCGTCACCCATTGTTTAAAAAATATGTAACAGTCGCCTATATTTCAACTTGACCGCGATATTCACCAGATACACCAGTGGTGCAGACTGGGACACTGTAACTAGAACGCTTTTTTAGAGCGGTCTTTATATATTGATTGGATATAAGGCAAGCGTGACCTTTGACCTGTACGATCTGCAAAAATAGGTCAAGGTCACCCATGTTCGAATTTCAGCGAGGTATTCGCCAGATACAAATGTGACCACTGCAGCTGAAACAGTTATTATTATATCGATTAGTCAAGGCTAGTGATAAATGGACGGCACGACGGACGGACGGACGGACAGACGGAAAAACTATTATCAGCGAGGCAGAGGACAAATATAAGATCAGAAGTGATTTGTTTTGATCTGACCTAAACATTAATTTGATATTGGCCATTTTTTCTGCAGCCGCAGGTTCAAAAGTAACATTTTACCTTGGATCATAATGAAGATTAAGCCGATTATGCTAATTATTTTAATTATGCTAATAAAAAAAGTTGCCCAAAGTTGCCACTTGGGCAACAAACCTAAATTTGTCCAGTGACATCATAATAATATGAATCAGTCGAAACATCTTACACTTCTCATAATTTCCAGGTCCCCATTGAACATATAAGCGCAGCAACTGGACTAAATACTAGTAGCTGATCAACATTGAGACGCATTATTTAGCGATTATGCCTATATAATATTTAGCTTCTGTGTTTTGGTGAATCGTTTATTGAAATACAAAGCTCTCGATCATGACGTTCTCTTAGTCTATGTCGTTATACTTAGGTCCGTATGCCTAGCTGATTAAGACAGGCGAGCTCTGGTGCAGTGGTTATAGCTGCCTGATTGGAAAGTCGCGGGTTCGAACCCCACTCTGGCCTTCAAGTTTCAAAGAAACGAATGTTTCTTCCCCGCTCACTCGAAAAGATTAAATATTGTGGGGAACCTCCGTGACCGAGAGGTAGCGTGCTCGGCCTCAGACCGCCAGGGCTCGAATTTCGAATCCTGTGTCTGGAGGGCGGTGTCATCTCATTCATCTCACCATCCTCAGGAGGTTCTCCTGGCCCAGTTTAGCCTATATAGGCCTATATGTGCACAAAGGTGGCCCAAAACGCCATTCATTTCATTTCATTAACCTGATTAGGACATGCACCTATGATTAAGATTTTTCTATTCTCTGTTATTCGATTATACGATTAATAACTATAATTCCGGATAAGCCGTTATTACACATTTTCATCATTAGTGATTATGTCTGCACAATCTCTTCAATATTAATATTTAATATTATTAGTCAGTCTTGTTAGGATACCCGTCTGTTCATGAACATAATCGTCTTGTTATTTTTTTTTAAAATAATTTATGATACGACGTTGATGCAGTGTTCGAGCAGTGTTGGGCCACATATGGTGGTCTGACCTACGCAAACGGATCATGTCTTATGTTAACTGGGTTGTTTAAACCATAATTGAACACATACGGAAACAGGTTGTAGCAGTTTCTCCCGTGTTCAATTATTCATCGCGTTTTTTCCAGTGGGAAATTACTGCAGTCAAAGCAGTAGACATGATGGCTGAGCACTCGTCTGTGTGAATCAGTCGTGCTTTCTGGAAAAATACAGCTAAATCTGAATACTTGCCAACATTTTAAAAATGAAAAGATGTAGGGTTTTAGTTAATACTTCTAGCGGTTGTGCGAAGCGGTCAACTTGGGTGGGGGCGGTTATGGAGCCATGACCCCGCGAAATTGTTTAAAAAACAAGTGCTCAATGGTGTCATTTCCTGCATTCTAGTCACAATTTTTCACTATAATCTGGAAAACGTCAGGATCTGCTGGTAATACCCCAGTCACACATACACGACGCACAGCCCACACCTTGAGTGACAGCGCGAGGCACGAATATGTTAGAAAGCATTTAGAACGCCCCATATACGTTATATGTTCGCTGGACATGCGTTAGGAACACGTTAGTTGGGCGCTATATGCGCGCTAAGTGCCGGCATTTTTTAGTTTTTTTCCTAGCTCCAAGGCTCAGTCACACATAGTCGACGCACGACCCACGCACTGAAAATTGATTATTTTTTGCTAGAGCGTTTGTCGTGCGTCGGTCGTGCGTCAACACTCGTTACTGGTTCGTGGAGCGCGCTGCACTAGCGCCACTATTTTTGTGCGCCCTCTAATCGTCAAGGAAGTTGGGTATGTTTAAAATATTGAACGCATTTGAACGCATAATTGTACACGCCGGACGACCGCCAGAAACACGTAGGGCGCGCTAGAACAATGTCATATCAACGCTAAATACGTTTGCTTTGTATCACATGGCTGCCCGTTGAGGGCGCGGGGTAGTCGCGGGCAACGCGCTCGAAGCAAACGCTGGATCACGCCGCCAGCTCGCCCAGTGCTCGAGCAACATGTCAGGATGTGACTATGTTATTTCTTCAGCTTAACCCTTAGAGCTCTGAAGAACGACATTTTATTTGTAATCATTTGAGGTGATTTTTCACACGATACACGGCTTTAGGTGCAAAATGTGTTTTTAATTTGTCGAAATTAAGTCCAAACATATGTTATCATAAATTTAGGACACATTTTTTCTTTAAAAAATGGTTACATATGTACAAAACAAACTGATAAAAGTTACTTTTATCGTCGACATTAGCATTACAGGGTTTAATGCGCACTGTATGCGTCCAACGCGTTAGTAAAGCGCTGTTCATTGGCACTTTAGGTTGGAAACACGCTGTGCATTCGCTACCAGCTTGAGACGTTTTTCACAATCCGGACTCAAATTTTTTTTTTTTTTTTTTTATGGGTGGACTGTGAGTCGTTTATGTGTGACTGGGACAAACCTCGGTCAACGAAAACACAACGAATTTAGAGCGTGTGCTCTACTTGTGCCTAACGTTAGACTGGCGCTGGTCTGACGTTCTTCTGGCGTCTACATTCACACGTTTAAAACCGCTCACATTTTTGAGCATGCAGAAAATGTGCGCATCGGTTGACGCACACAAAAAATGAATGACGTTCATCAGGCGTTCTCGTCAAATCATCAACGAATTCTGTCGCACGCCCAGCGAATCACAACGCACTGACCAATTTGTTTTCTTTTTTTTTGTGCGCTGGACGTGCGTGATGGTATTTGTGACTGGGCCTTTAATCTGTACGGGGTGGACATGTCCCAGCAAACACGAGACGTTCATCTAATGCGGGTACAATGTTGGGCCAGCGTCGTAGACGGTAGGCTAACATTGTACCGACACTGGGTGAATGTTTCGTGTTTGCAGGCGCTGCAACGTGCGCTCTAATAAGTTGGCGTGTCATTTCACTGGCATCCGGATTACTGGCTTGTTATGCCGGCAAACACAACACAGTCACCCAATGTTGGTTCAATGCTGGACCAGCGTCGCAGACGTTTCTAAATTGCGAATCTGCTTCTGGCGAGCAGCAGCATATTCGCAACAAGAAGAGCTTCCAAAAAGCAGCACTGTGGATACAAGATTATGTTATTCTATACACATTGAATTATCAAATAAGGCTACTCAATTTTAGAAGTGACAGACTTCTCTGATGTATTATACCATCAATGCAGATCGAGTGATTGATTCACTCTTCATATTTATAGTCCCACTGCGTAGGCCCTACGTTGCTGCAGACTGGGAAATATTCAAATCGGCTAGCAATTTTGCCAAGATCAGATATGAGGTCAATGAAATTGTCGCATCTGATTTGTTGTCTGCCCCTTGGGCATCCCAGCTCGGTGATAGGCAGGTTATCGTGTGTCACAGCTGAAACAAACAGCCTGATGATATGACATCTTATTATGATAGGCTTCTATTGCATTCTTATCAAGAAAGTTAAAGGAGTAGGGTAAGTACGCCCAATATGAGCATGGTCCTAATATGAGCATAGGCCATATTTCTTATACTACATATCACCAAGCGGCAGTACTGTTGATATCAATTAACAGTAATCCAAACGTAATTAAAATAAAGCAATGGTATGTTAATTTGAGTAGAATGACATTTCACAAAGAGCAGATCAAATAAATGATGCTAAAAAAGCAAATTTTGTAGTATGTTAAAAGTGATGAAAATTATGAGTATTCAAGTCATGGCGAGTTTTGTCTGCACAATAAACATGTCGGCTTGTCCTAAATCGTGTGATAATCAGGTTAATTCATTAATGAAGATATGGAAAGCCATCACGAACAAAATACAGAGTTTTCGTAAAATGAAAGCTCTTTTTATCGGACACAAAATAGATTATTAATCCTAGGCGAATCCCAAGCTATGTAATTCGTGGTTTGTTCGGATCTCGTTTTGTTTGTAACAGTCTCTTTTAGCAATGAAATCTTGAGAGTGGTTCAAACCAAAAATTAATCCGAAAGAAATATAAATTTATATAGCAGATTCTATGTCTATCAAGAAAATCTTGTATTTTAAATACGTTTCAATAGTTCTTTTATATGTTAGATATAGTTTCGCATTGTTTTTGAATATGTTCAACCATGTGTCAGTGGTTTTTTAGATTGACTTCGATTGATCATCGCCGACATCGGTCCAGTCACATGGTCAACTTCAAAAATTCTGATATTATCGCTCACGTTTAATTCGTGTTTTTGTTAACTATAAATAATAGTATTATCCGGACGCGCTGTTAATTAAATGTCAAAGTTACTCGAGTCTATTTATAGTCTAGTCTCGGCTTTAACTGTTACTCTTAACTGTTACTGTTAGTGTTAGTATACTCTATAGACTATACTCTATTATTGCCATAGGCTCCTGGCCTAGCCGCAGTAGGCCAGGGCTAGGACTAGACTTTGGTCTAATTAATTTTAAGTATAATAGTCTAATTCTAGACATTGCACATTAAAAAATTGTAGCTGTCTACAAAAACGTATATAGGCCTAGTCTAATCGCTTTTTGTTTCATTTCATGAAATCAAAAATTAAAATATACGATGTAGACTAGTCTACCATTAGACTGGTTGCAGCGTCATTATTAGTGTAATAGTCGGCAGCTCTTCCAGTCTCTGACAGTGACATATTTTTGGAGTGACAAATTCATAATACAAAATTCATCTGGATTGAATTTGGTTTGGACTGTTCTTTCATGATTTCAATAAAATGTAGACTAAAAAATATACAATCTTAGGAATTTAAGCGCTAGTGTTAACTTTAAATTAAGTTAAAACACAATGACCATATGATTTTGATTTAATTTAAATCAATGAGAGTGGTGATAGTTGTTTTGAAATTTGATTTAAAATAACAAGAATCGATGAACTTATTGGGGCGATAACCAATCGCACATTAAAAATTTTCAGCTGTCTATACTTTATTTTATATGACTATATGATTCTATAAAGGAAATTTATGTTACAAATAATTTTAATAGTTTGTGTATATATTTGATAATAGCTTTGCGTGGTTATTATTGAATCTGTCTGACCAATTATTTGGATTATGACCCTTATCTTTGTCACATTGACATTGTTGTCTTTTCATGTGGTCTAGTCAGTCTCAAAACCTTACATTATCGTTCACTCATTCTTCGTTTCAATCGTTAATTTGCGTTGTTATTAAATTATCAAATTTAACAAATTGAGCATAAAACAAGAACTCTTATAACTGCAGAGTAACACTGGTCGGTTCCTCATTTATCAAACATTTGCGGAATGACATAACGAAAAAATCATTTGCATTTTTGCATCCAAATTTGGATAACTTTTAATATGTCAAGGGGGATGGAAAATGTTTCATCTTTGTCACATAAAAATTTTGGTTTCATCCAGTTGAAAAAGTACTATGTTAACTTGTTGTGATTCGCTGAGTAATCATTTGAGATGGCGTTCACTTTAATGCTATAGGCAATATTTATTTTATAAATCAACGATAATTGTGTCAGAAAATTTGTTTAACAAAGATTGATTAACTCTTGAGGCGATAACCACTTTGGCTGCTTTTATGCATTTATGCTAGTTTGTGGTTGACTCACTGATTCCTTTCAGGAACTGTTTTTCCTGTGGGCCATTCTCTGGCATTGCCACTGCGGCTTTATGGGGTTTCAGATAGGTCTTGTTGTCAGGAACATATGTTTTTGGCCTTTTTCCTCGTGGTTGGGAGTTTCATCTTTGTTACTTAAATTTTTTTGGGTACATTTTATCGTGTGATTTGCTTGGTCAACTTTATAAATTATCTTGTTAAGAAGATTAATTCTTGTTGTGATTCGCTGAGTAAACATTTGTGATGGCGCTCACTTTAATGCAATAGACAATATTAATTTTATAAATCACTGATAATTGTCTCAGAGAATTTGTTTAGCAAAGATTGATTAACTCTGGAGGCGATAACCACTTTGGCTGCTTTTATGCATTTATGCTAATTTGTGGTTGACTCACTGATTCCTTTCAGGAACTGTTTTTCCTGTGGGCCATTCTTTGGCATTGCCACTGCGGCCTTATGGGGTTTCAGGTAGGTCTTGTTGTCAGGAACATATGTTTTTGGCTTTTTTCCTCATTTTTTGGAGTTTCATCTTTGTTACTTAAATTTTTTGGGTACATTTTATCGTGTGATTTGTAGGGCAAAAATTTACAAATAATATAAATAAATAAGAGGAGCAATTGTTGTTTCTAGGATTTGATTTAGCAAGAATTGATAAACTCTGGAGGCGATAATCACATTGGCTGATGCCAATTTGTGGTGGACCCACTGATTCCTGTCAGGATTTGTTTCCTGTGGGCTATTTTCTGGCCTCGCCAGTACAGCTTTCGGTTTCAGATAGGTCTTTGTCAAAACTATGTTTTTGGCACCTTTCTTTGATTGGAGTTTTCTTTTTTGTTACTTTTGGTCAATGAAGCATACATACCAGCTACTCTTAATCTCAAATTAAAATATACAATATTAGTGCTCATAAGGATATTTGAAAATAATTCATGTTAGGAAGTTAAGATTTAACGTTCTCATCAGTAATAATTTAAATTAATGAGAAGAGATATAGTTGATAATCTCTTGATTTCATTTTATATAATTGATGCAATTATGCCAATTTGTGATGACTCTGGAATAATCCCAGGGGCTGGTTTTCCTGTAGGCCATTCTCTGGCTTTGCCAAAGTGACCTTAGGTTTCAAGTGGATCCTATGAAATTATGCTTTGGGTCACCTTTTTCTTTCTAAGTTTACTTCTTCGTTGCTTGTTTTGTAAAGCTTAGTGATCCAACTGCTTTGAAATTAAATAATAATAAAAAAAAAAAAAAAAAAAAAAAATTAAAAAAAAAATGGCCACAAGAATTAAATTTTTCATCATTCTTACTTAGATATATATATATATATATATATATAATAAATAATTTGTAAATTGAAATAATTCGGTAGGAGTGTAAGGTAAAAACAATATAATTATTCAATTAAACTACTGCAAGAACATATTATTAGTCAATAAATACAAGGTCAGTTACAACAAGACTTGGCCAGTTGTTACAGGCCGCAGTAATTATTGCATGCCTTATACGCCAACTACATGATGCTCTATGTCTAGCTTGATAATTCCAGCATCAGGACTTGCGCCAGCTGCTGAAATCAGTGCTAGTAATGATAGACAGGATGCATCCGGACTTGCGCCAGATGCAAAGAACTTCATGAAGAACCAAACATATGATTATTCATTTGTTAGTTCGGCAGGACTTGCGCCAGCTGTTCTAACTATAGCAAACATGATGGGGAGTGATTTGCCAACTGGATTTGGGCCAGTTGGTTTTTGATACAATATCCACAAGCTCATTCTTACAGGTGGAATTAGTTTAATCTAGCATCAGGATTTGCGCCAGCTTCTGAAATCAGTGCTAGCAAGGATGGGCAGGATGCATCCGGACTTGCGCCAGATGCAATAAACTTTGTGAAGAACCAAACATATGATTTTCCATTTGTTAGTTCGGCAGGACTTGCGCCAGCTGTTCTAACAATGGAAAACACGATGGGGAGTGATTTGCCAACCCGATTTCGGCCAGTCGGGTTTTGATACAATATCCACAAGCTCATTCTTACAGGTGGAATTAGTTTATTCTAGCATCAGGATTTGCGCCAGCTGCTGAAATCAGTGCTAGCAAGGATGGGCAGGATGCATCCGGACTTGCGCCAGATGTAATAAACTTTGTGAAGAACCAAATATATGATTTTCCATTTGTTAGTTCGGCAGGACTTGCGCCAGCTGTTCTAACAATGGAAAACATGATGGGGAGTGATTTGCCAACCCGATTTCGGCCAGTCTGTTTTTGATACAATATCCACAAGCTCATTCTTACAGGTGGAATTACTTTGAATGTGAATGATTTATGTCCTTTTTCTTCTCCCGTAGAAGAGAAGAAAAAGCTGAAATTTTTGCTTTTTCGTCAATAACTGCGTGAGTAAGAAATTATTATTATTATTTTTATTTTATTTTATTTTTTTTAGAATTCTTTAGATCTTGCTTTTGAATGTATATGTAAACAACATTTTTAGTGAATACAGCAATACTCAAGATGTGGACCATTTCCTCATGTTCCTAATTTGCTTAAAATCCTTCTAAATCTATGTTTTGTGGTATTCTTATGTTTTCAAAGTGTGTCTGCAATACCTAGGTCAGCTCAAAATGAGGTCTGTATACTTCTGGGTCAGATTTTACACTTACAGAAAATAAAATTCCACTGACATATAAATCCAGCCAGTCAAAACACTACTGAGACTTGCTTCAGGAATTATAAATACAGTAGATGTTATGATAATGTGTCCCTTATTATCTACATTTGTAAATTTTAATTATTTGGTTATCTATTCATTACATGTAAATTTCAAGTTTCACTTTTGTAGACATCCTAATTTCAATTTAAAAACTAAATTTCAGACTATATAGCACTTCACTATTTAGAATTAGTGTTGTTTCTGATGTCGCAAGTAATGGTGGATTAGACAGATGAGAGGTTAGAATTCATATGTGCTCTTACGATGCATTCGTAAGTTTGGGTTGTGGGGGTCAGACACTTTGTGTCTGTGTGCCGTTTTCATACCCTCCTCAACAACAGATAATCTTGTTTAATAATGTTATTGATAGATTTTGTCAATATTATGTAATTTGTATGTAATGATACAAGAGTCAATGTTCATTAATATATTAATGTGAACAATTAGTAGATTGTTATTGATAGGTTTGGTTTTGTGTGAACAATTACTAGATTGTTATTGATAGTTTGGTTGATATTATCTAATTTGTTTGTAATGATACAAGAGTCAAAGTTCACATTTAAATAGTAGATTAGATCAATCAGAGACATGTATAAATATTCATAGTAGATTAGATCAATCAGAGACATGTATAAATAGTCATAGTAGATTTGATCAATTTGAGACATGTATAAATATTCATAGTAGATTAGATCAATTAGAGACATGTATAAATATTCACTGGTTAATCCTGTTAACTGACTGTCAAGTAAATTTATACCTATTTTGGTCTTAGGGCTTCACTCTGTTACAACCACGTTTACATTAACAACATTTGAAGTGAAGCCCTTTTTATTTGTAGTCGTTTAATTTGATGTTTATTTTTAATAAACAAATTTTCCCCATTTTATGTGTCTGTTTTTTGTACGATAAAAGTGCATTATTTCTTGATATGAGCACCCACGTTTTTCCCAATATGAGCATATGCTCATAATGGGGGATGTTAGGGAAATATTGTGATTTGTTATGTTAATTGGATATATTTTTAATCAAAAAATATTGGGAAACATTTATGCATACTCAATAATGGTATTAAAGGTTAAAAAAATAGTCAAAACATGTTAGGATGAAAACAGGTATGCTCATATTAGGGGCTCCCGGTTTGTGGTGCTCATATTAGGCGCACCCATTCTGATATGCAGAATATCAGGATTTTATTTGTCTATACAATTTTTAAATGATCATATTTTGAGTTGATTTGATATGCCTACGTACGCTCAGCAATGCCTTGTTTCACAATCGAAAGCTTTTTTCACAATCAAGTCAATGATTATTTTCATATGGTCGTATTTTGAATCAATAGTCCTATTAGTTAACATACATGCTCATATTAAGATAGGTAGTGCCTATTATGAGCCATTTAGCACAAATATTATTTTTGTTTTATATTTTTATTTTTGCATGGAATCAAGAGAGAAAAACTGTTTCAGTTTAAGAGTAGGCCTATATGCATATGCATCAATTTAAAATGTCCAGATAATATAATAAAGTTACTGGTGGCTGTTTTCCTTAAGGTGCTCATATTCGGGCACTTCCCCCTAACTCCTGCAAAAATAGACAAAAACTGTCTCACGAAGGCCTGTCTAGCACGTTTGTTGATCCGCCTCACACGGGGTTACAGGAAACTAATGCATAAGACAATGTCAAAACCTTGAGACAACCTTGGCATGGTGGCAGGCCTGGCATCGTGGTGTAAATGGCTACAATATGATGTAATAACAGAAGAAAACTGGTTACAAACATGTTGAGTGAAATGATAGGGATATCTGTATATACAGTAACCTTATTATTTTGGTAGGCCTATGTCTTAACCCTTTCAAGCCTGCATTTACCATTGTCATCTTCATCTACTACAATTAAGCCACGAATTGCTGTCGCAATTCTCGACTTGTGGTGGATGAAGATGACTTGAAGTGAATGAAAAATTAAAGAAAATTTTCACATATTGGTAAACCAGTTTCATGGAAATTTTCGTTCTAAAACCCTTGGTTGTAGGAAAATTAAGTTTGTTTTTTGGGATGTAAAATGATGCTTTAATGCATCGTGAGGGCATAAAGGGTTAATACAATATGGCACCATGCCGTCAGTTTTCACGAAATGTTCAGTCTACGACGACTTAATGTCTACGACGTTGTCCCAACATTAAACCAGCATATGCACAGCATCTAGTGTTCGTGGGTCTTCTTTCTCAATTTACATTGCCTAATAATAATTTGTTTAAGGCACGATCTTTTTACTAACCATATGACTCTCACTATGCAAGAAGATTAGCCCCAACATCACATATCTGATGAATCGAAGAAGTGCAGCTAGTGTGGCCAATCATCGTAGACTTTAATATTTTGAACGATTGTGAATGGTTTTGTACAATAGTTTTCATTATGTTCAATGTTTCTCGTTGCAATTGGTGTGCGTAGATTTAGTCTGAGTCATGCACTCTATAATGCCGTCACTTGGGACCGATCCGTCTTGTGGCTGGTTGGTTAGAAATTATGATTAACGACTCCGTGTACACAGTAGGCCTATCCTGGTGGAATGGCCATAAAGCTGTCACATCATACGAATTTCAATGACAAACATGATATCATTGTGATATCAAATGATAGTAGGCCCTACAAATAATCCTACATCTTAGAAAGCTGTCCCTTTCGTGTCATACTTTTCGAGTTTAATCGTTCTGAGAAGTTATGATTGTGTGATTTAATTATAGGCCTACAATTATTTTCTAGATGCATTCTAAGAATAAAGGATATTTGGTGGTTGGTTACCGTATGATATGATATGATATGATATGATATGATATGATATGATATGATATAGAAGGGTTTCGCATGTGTGTGGAACCTTTCTCTATTATATCATGTCAACCCTTACAACGCTGATATAGCTGTGTATAAACTATACGGAGACCAAAGTGGGTTTTTTAAATTTGAGATAATCATAAATGTCTTATAATAGTTAACTCTTTCCGCCTCATTTGAATACCTATGTTATGGGTCTAATCCAATTATAATTGTTTAATTCTTTCAGCGCGGGGATTGACTTTAGACGTCAGAATCTCGGTCCCCGCGCTGATAGTGTATCAGCTTAGCAGTTTCGTACATTTTCGGGTAGAGTCCATCCTCCTGACTCATACAGAGACACTTTCCAGGTTTAAATTGGAACCATAAATAATACACACAAACTAGAAACATGTCCAAATAAGGCAAGCCATATATAGGCCTACATTGTAATATTCCGCCATATAACACCACCGGGGCTGCCATGGTAATTGGGTTTCTTTGGCATAACTGAGAGCCTGGCTGCGAACAAAATGTTCCCTTGGGTTTTTGTGGCATTCCAAAACACATTCATCTTCTGGGCAGAGTGTACTGGCTCGGGGCTAATTTGCCTGCAGCGCCGTGGCTGCGGCTGTGTTGCCATAACCCACAAATAAGGTAACACGAGAGCTTTGATGTCGGCATGTGGATGCCTTGCTAATAAATAGGTCTAAGCTCTCCCAGTGCCAGTAAGTGTAAAGTACTTTAGCCAGGCATAAAGGCTTTATGGGAATGTAAAGTAACCACACAATAATTAGGCAGCATCGTCAACGACCAAAGACAGACCGTGTCATTTATTGAAGATAGTGTGTGCACTCTATATATGTGTGATAGACAAACATGGATTAGTAGTTTTGAGATTCTTGTTTAATCCTGAATGCTGCGAATGCTAAGCGGATATTTCATGCATATTGGTCGATTTTAATTTTATTATAGGGTGTCTAATTAATATGACCTTAAATTATGGGATTTACATATTCATAATTTGTTATCAGTTCAGTTTTTCGAGCATTTGAGAAATCCGCTCCACATAATAAGAATTGATTCTCCGACAGATGTTCGTACTGAACAGTTTGACATTTATTACAATACCTATTATATCTCATAGATCTACGCCAAGTTCTAGGTCATATCTCTCACTATTTTAAATGTGTAATACAAAATGTAAAAATGTATTGCAATTGTCGCAAAGAAATATTCTGTCCAAACGCTGATTAGGCCTATCTGATAAATTATTCACGTGAGTTTTTCTCAGATATCTCAGACAGATGGTTTGGCTGCTTGTTCTGTGTTACGTGTCAATAAAACATCTGTCGCTCCGTCTTATCGTGCGTCAAATCAGTTACGTCGTCCTGGGTACGCACATCTGGTCGTGGGCCCATCTCTACAGGGAAACCTCACTTATATATTTTTATTGGTAGGGGGCTAAATAATTTTAATATGCGTGTAAATATTATATCTAGCGGTAGGCGACCAGCTAACCGTTTAAAGCACTGGAGTCGTTTTGCTTCACTGAACCATATTATTCACATTGTGGCGGACCCCACTCCTGTGGACGGTGACCATGCAGCGCATGCGGGTAGACCCACGACTGCGAACTACTCTGCGAATCATGACGACCCACCTACTTTAAACTATCATTGGCATAATAAAATAAAACATTCGGCTACATTTCCGATATAATAACTGGATCTATATATATACTGTAGTTTGAATCCCTGCAAACACGAGAGCATGGAGAGGTTAGCCAAAAATGTGTAAAGCTAACGATTATGTGTTGGAAATACCAGGCAGCTTGTTCCAGTTCCGGCTGATGCTTTTCTATTTCCTCTCTGACACACTGCTTTATTTTACCAGATGAAATTGAGTCGCTTTGCACATCTGAGCTTGAAAAATTTGCTTCACCCCACAGTATAAGCATTGCGCGTCTGGCCTAGGTAAAATGTCACATTCTCCGATTAAATGCGATACGCCACCATCGACCACATGTAGACTTATAGCGTCATGACGTTACTCTTCGTGCTATTAAATTAAATTAAAAGTACAATTAAAGAAAAAAATGTTTGCAATATAGATAATTATGCTGCTCATTCTAAAGTAAACCGTTTCTCAATTGTTATCAAGCGTCGCAGATGTTGACTCAAGTCTATACTCGTGAGACGTGTATGCCTACATAAACATGATAAATATTAATTATAAGACCGAGCTTTATTTTTTTGTAAAAATATGATCATCCAATCACATTAATCACAAAAGATAATGTTAACGAGATGTTGTCATATAGGCCTAATGAATCAGAAATAGGGTAATTTTTTATTAAAAACACATGGCGAAAACGCATTGTTGCTCACTCAGTTTTCATACACTATCATATTGTATACAAACCTAAATTAGTAGGCCGGAAGATGTATCTGATCAAAGCTCAATATTCAAAACTGTTTTAAGAATGACAGGAATATCGATTCCTTCAAAGATGATTGAAACATATAGGCCCTATATTATAATGAAAAGGAATGGGCCCATGGTTAGCCCTTTGTTCCTTTTACTGCCGATGTCGGAATATTACTGTACCGCCGGTGTTGGGCATATCCGACACCAAAATATTGCAAGCTTTACCTTGAAGTACTCACGTACTGATCCAGACATGCCATTGGGTCGGTATCCTCAGTAAAACACAACATCGCTAAAAATTGTTCTTATATATCCCTGGTGTAGGATGCCACTGGTATGATCAGACAAATCTGTCAGTACAAAATACCTTACAATTGTGTCATCCCCCCCCCCCCTCTGGGTATAGGGCGGTTGTCGGTGCCGTGGTAAAAAGGTTAAATAGATTTTTATTCTCATTTTCATTCACCTTGAGGTGTGACTTGCTGTGGTAATTCCTACTTCGAAATAACTGAAAATCATATATTGGAGCATTTCCAAGTGCATTATTATTAGAATAATTATGCCAGATGTGAGCTTGGAATTCGAAGCCAAACACTCAAGTATTTCATCTCATTTCTATTTAGCTTAAGATGTGAATTGCCGCCAACACCCGCTTCACATAGGGCTTAATAATAAGTGTAACAATAGCAAGAGAAACATGAGAACGTTTTCATTTCAACATGCCTCCGGTCCCGATTATATTCGGCTTTTTTATTTTTTATCAGCCCATTAAATACCAGCTCTAATTTGAACATTTTAAAGATAAAACGTGACATCAATCAACAAGATTTCAAAATTGTTGACATCCATTTTGTAAAATCTGAATAATTTTCGCTCACTTGAAATTGTGAATCCCGTCTAGCGAGACACAAGGGGGAGTAAATTCAAATTAAATAACATGGCTGTTAAAGGGTTAATGGAATATAACATTTTCTCTTTCATATTTGTTATTAAAAATATGCCAAGCGGTGCATAAATGGTCATGACAACGGCGATTAATTGTGCTCTGCAAAGGCAAAAGGAAGATTATATTTATACCATGGATAATATAGGCCCCTGTCTGCTTACAGGCGCGGATTCAGAGGGGGGCGCAGGGGGCGCACGCCCACCCGTTTTTGCGCCAAATTCTTTTAAAAGTCCCCTAAATTGGCCTAAACATGCCTAAAAACTCGCCTCCAAGCCACCTGCGCCCCCTCCTTTTTCAAATCCTGGATCCGCCCCTGGCTTACTTGTATTTTGCCTTTTTGTGGCAGAATTGTAGCCTATAGTGCGCGCAGGCATCGTAAGGTCTGTCTTTGACGTCGTTATGCGTGATTAGATGATAAACAGTTTTCACGTAACACCCGACTCTTAATTATTTAATTATGGTCAGACGAGGAGCTGTCGTAACTTGATCATGTCGACTATCGAGTAGGCCTACAGGTGAGAGGATAATTAATGTTGCCCTGAATACTTAAGTAGCCTACGAATATCTCGAAAACCCCCTCGACCCACGACCCTCGACCCACGACCCTCGACCCTCGACTTTAATTTTTATATTGTTTTTCTTGGATAGTCTATTTATAAAATTCGGGAAACAATATTAGGGCAAAGTTTGCTCACCGTCTGCGACGCTGGCCTAACATTGGCTGAAAGCCTAATGTATATTTTGAGGAGAGGTAAAATACGCAATATATGCGGGCACTTGATTTGGCGTAGGCCTATAGACTGCCATCTGAGTCATCTAAGCACAGCAAGCAGTATAGCATTGAACCAATGTTGGATTATTGCTGGCCCAACGTCTGTAACGCTGGCCCACCGCTTGCGATGCCGGTGCCAAAGCGCGTGACTGAATGAAACTAGCGAGTGATATATATGCCGGGTGATATGACTGGCAAGTGTTTTTTTTTGCGTACCAAAAAAACAAGAGACATTCAATCCCATACTTGGGTAAATATACATAACAGTTAAAGTTGGACAAGCGTCCTCAACAGTGACCCAACATTAAAATGTGTTTGGCCAGCTGTAGGCCTACGTGTATTGATAAAACTATAATCGATGGCCACCCATTAAACAAGAGACATTAAACCAACGTCGGGTGAATGCTGAACCAGCGTAGCAGACGGTCAGCCAACATCACTTGATAGCCAGGTTAGCATCAAAGTGCCTATATAAATTTCCCGAATGTTATTATTATACAAAAGTTATAATTATATAAACAAACAAGACCTGTTTTTTAAATTAAGTCGAGGGTCGTGGGTCGAGGGTTGTGGGTCGAGGGGCGAGGGGGTCGAGGGGGTTTTCGAGATACCCATAGCCTACTGGTACTATAGGCCTATATATATTAAAATATTCGAATTAAATTGTTATGAGCAGCATGTGGGACAACTTTGTACTATGTTAACAGGATGCCCTGTTGTTGAAGTTACAGGGAGTTTGGACGACCAACGACCTTTCGTTTAATGAGATCAAGTATCATTGGTGAGACATAGGGGCCTAAGAGGCAGAGACGGTATGGATCCAAATTGAGCTGTACGACGTATGGCTTTCGCGATATAATAGTATGCATTCGTTCACTCCGCAGTGAGTTATTAGGAGATTTTACATCATTATGCTCTTTTATAACACGACGCTGGCCCTACATTAAAACATCATCCGGTCTCATGGTTACTGGATATATTACTATGGTGGTGATTTTATATTACAACATACCCCCCCCCCCTCCCGCACCCGGCCACAACACAGAAGAAACAGAGAATAAAACCACCTCGGCCGTACTCATTCACCAATACAATCATGCAAGTCGGTGATAACAGCACCCTTTTCCAACGCGATTCCAATGACAACCAAGTTTCAGATAGGAACCGTGTGACACCATTTGGGGACTCTATTAATAGACATAATAGCTGTATAGGCTACAGGGCCAGCCAATGTGTGCAGGCTATTACGTACATTATACTAAAATGGAAACACTTGATACAAAACTTGGTGATCTGGTACGTCCGGGGTCTTTAATGTCCTCTCTATTAAGCTGATGTCAACATCTGATTGGTAGAAGGCGAGATATCTACCAATGAGATCGTCCTAGCATCTGGGTGACCCAGTGGAGAATATATGTGGAGAATATCTGTTATATAGGCCCACCGTAAGGCCTACAGCAATTGAGGAAGTGACAATGGCGCTGATGAGACCATATTCTGGGTTCTGGTCACGACATGTAGCCAAAGCCTCCACCAAGAAACAAGAAAATATGGCGACAGCTATCGAGTACATTGAGCTTGTAGATATGTCAAAGTAAGATTATTTTAGTATTAGGCCTATCTATAACTATATATATGAGACTATACGTGCTGCCCTTCACGGGCTACACTTCACATGCTGCCCTTCACGGGGTGCCTTTCACGGGCTGCCCTTTACGGGCTTCCCTACACGGGCTGCCCTTCACGGGCTGCCTTTCACGGGCTGCCCTACATGGGTTTCCCTTCACGGGCTGCACTTCACGGGCTGCCCTTCACGGGCTGCCCTAGACGGGCTGCCCTTCACGGACTTCCCTTAACGGGCTGCCCTTCACGGGCTGCCCTTCACGGGCTGCTTTTTGCGAGCTGTCCTTCACGGCTGCCCTTCACGGGCTGCACTTCACGGGCTGCCCGTTATGTGCTGCCCCTCACGGCTGCCGTTAACGGCTGCCCTTCACCTATTGCCCTACACGGGATTCCTTTTACGAGCTGCCTTTTACGATCTGTCCTTTACGAGCTGCCTTTTACGAGCTGTCCTTTACGGGCTGCCTTTCACAGGCTGCCCTTCACAGGCTTCACTGCTGCCTTTTACGGGCTGCCCTTTTACAGCTGCCCGTCACGGGCTGTCCTTCACGGCCGCCTTTCACGGCTGCCCTTCACGGCTGCCCTTTACGGGCTTCACTTCATGGGCGGCCCTCCACGACTGCCCTTCACGGGCTTCCTTTCACGGCTGCCTTTCACGGCTGCCCTTCATGGCTGCCCTTCACGGGCTTACCTTCATGGGCTACCCTTCACGGCTGCCCTTCACGTGCTGCTTTTCACGGTTGCCCTTCACGGCTGCCCTTCACTGGCTGCCCTTCACGGGCTGTCCTTAACCGGCTGCCCTTCACGGGCTGCCTTTCACGGGCTTCCCTTCACGGGCGGCCCTTCACGGGTCTCCTTCACGGCTGCCCTTCACGGCTGCCCTTCACAGGCTGCCCTTTACGGTTGCTCTTGACGGGCTGCCCTTCACGTGTTGCACTTCACAGGCTGCCTTTCACGGGCTGCCCTTGAAGTGCTGCTCTTCACGGGCAGCCTTCGCGGGCTGCCTTTCAAGGACTATCCTTCGCGTGCTGCCCTTCACACGCTGCCCTTCACGGGCCGCCTTCACGGGCCGCCCTTCACGGGCTACACTTCACGGGCTGCCTTTCATGGGCTGCTCTTTACGTTTAACACCTTGCTTGTGTGTGCAAAATACAAAACGTTGACCAAATTAAAGGTTGAATTTATGCTGATTCGGTGTCGCAGACGGTGAACCAGCATTAACCCAACTTTGGCTCAACGTCGCGTGTTTAGTGAGTATGTGTCGTGCATGAGAGTAATTGATTTACTTCTTTGGAAGTATAAATCTCGTAATAAATCACTACTTGAAATTTTCAGAAAAAGGAGAAGCGAAAACAGTGTGGGTGAGCCATACAGTGGTACAGATTCTGTGTTTGATGACGGTGCGTATCAATTAACCCTTAACCCGCTAAGAGCGACTATAGTCGTTTTTATTCCATTTTGTCAGCCGATCACATCACTGTTATTTGGAATAAAATTAGCGTTTAAACATGAAGATTTGCAAATGTTTCGTCTCCAATTAAAAAAAATATGGATAATTTTCAGCCATTTGAAGCTGAGATTCGCGGTAGCGAAACACAATTTCAAGCGGGTGAAAATTAAAATTAATTTAGCGCTTTAACCAAACATATATTAATTATTATTCTACAAGAACTGAACATGTATGTATGTCATGAATCCCAGCAAACACGAAACGTTAATCTAATTTTGAACAAATGTTGGCCCACCACCTCGTCATTGATGAATCAACTTCATATTTTGCACAAGCATATGCCTATACCCAGAGGATGGCCAATGGGAATTTTTATTTTAATTAACCTTCTGGAACCGTTCCGGTAAACACAAGACAAATGTTGGTTTAAAGGGTGGCTCAGCGTCGCAGGTTAAGCAGACCACCTTTTCATTGATGGAACAACTTCATATTTTATACAAGGATATGCCTTGACCTAAAGGGTGACCAATGGTCATTTTATTTTTTAACCTATTTAAAGCACAAGACGTTGAACCAATTTTGGCTTAATAATGGCACAGCGTTGTAATTTGGGCCCATCAAACACGATACGAGAGGGGAACGAACATATTGTGAGCGATAGGTTATCTAGTTATATATTGTGAGCAACAGGTTTTCTGGTTATATAATCGCTATATCTATGGGCAACAACATCTCGATAAGGTGGTCGTTCTGTCGAGAGGAAGACTAAAACATATAAGTAACTGAATTGATAAAATTGGTAATTATTGACAGAAAGGGAATCGTGTCATTCATCATTTTGTCACCGCCACGTGACTGTTTATTCCTGGATAGGCTCACATATTATGCCTACATTGGAAAGAAGTATCCTGTAAAAAGCCATTGCGTGCGATCTATGTTACAAATAACGAAAGAATATAACAATAACATGATTTTTCAGGGCGATAGACACTTGTTATTGGCCCGACGCATATATGCCAGCGGCCCGAGACGCAGTCTGCGGAGGGACAATAACAATGTGTATCGCCCTGAAAAATCATGTTATTACTATTATTACAACTTGCCCAGTGGGTATCCATCAAGTTGGTCCAGCGCCTACGAAGCTAGACCAACATTTACCCAGCATTGATTCAACGTCTTGTGTCTGCTGTGTGATCGATGACATCTCGCGTAGGCCTATAGGTGACTATAGCAGCCGCCAGACAGGCAACAGAGTGTAGGCCTACACACAGATAGTCTAGTGACCCTGCTGGTCGGGCCAATAGTCAAATATTACGCCCGCATAAACAGCAATATTCCACTAGTAGCGCCCTCTCAAGTGGTAATAATTGTGTTTTACACGAAAATAATATCGAGATAGTTTTGATCGTATGCACATTAATTGTTGGTCCACTATCTCATTGTCAGACATTTAGACATGTAATTATTGTACAAATTGCGCATATTGCATTGTACATGTATAGCCTACATATGCCCTGCCGTTCAAATTAGTCAATTAATGTGTTTTGTTTTCCATAGCAGTACTAATACACACTCTGCTCAGTATTATTTTGTTATGCTTCTTTTGACAGAGGACGATGGTATTTTCTCGCCATACGGTGGTGAAAAAAATCTGGTGAATTTTGACATCTGGAGGGACAACAGGGAAATAAAGCATGTATACGAATGCACCGGAATTTCGGAATCCGGTTACACATGTCCAAACTGGTAAGAATACATATAAAGAGATAAATTAAATAATTTACATTTTAACCCACGTGAAGTTGTGTCTCGCTACCATGCGACCCACAACTTCAAGTGGGTGGAAATTACCTGAATTTGTACAATTTAAAACAAACATATTAATTATGTCAATCTAACCATTTTAATGTTCATTTCTCCTTCAAATGTTCTTCTTTAACTCATAGCAGTCTAAGTCCGAGCCCAGCTCGGACCTGGCATTTATGACGCTGCAGTCTAGGTCCGAGCCCAGCTCGGACCTGGCAATAATGCTTAGCCATTCACCAAATGACCTCACTTGCGCAACTATGAACCAAGTATGGGGAGCCTGTAACATAAAGAGTTGACTTATCTGCGTCACAACTGTTTCCGAAATACAAATCGAACTCCAGGCTCAGATGAATACGAGGCTTTTGGTATCTCCCAGATGAGTTAGGAATGTCAAACTTGGTGCATCCCAAAATTTGAAATCCAGTATGCATCTTAGGGAATTTAGACAGATTGCTAAATCCCAAGGTAATAACTTATTCACCCTATTAATTTGTTTATAAAGACCTATTGAATGCTTCTTCGACCCATTTGTGATGTATTTTAATATATTTTATGTGATTTGATATAATGTTGTACTCCTGAATCTCTGTGAATCTCAAAAATATCATTTTTTAACAAAATTTCCGAAAATTTGATTACCTCATTAGCATATTCAAAATGGCTGTCGGTTGCCATGGCAGCACCACATTGGCCGTTTAAATGAGGTATATTCTGGACATATATTGTATGTGTGTTCCTATGGTGTATGGGAAATACATATGCCATAATTCCAAATTTCTATTAAAAGTAAGAGAATATGTCTCAAAATCGCAAAAATAGCCAGACCACACAGACGTCTAATGTCAAAACGTCCAGACTGCTATGAGTTAACCCTTATCCTGCTGATCACAACTATTGTCGTTTTTAATCTGTTATATTAGTCGACCAAATCATTGTTATTGGGAATGAAATGTGTGTCTGAACATCAAGATTTTCAAATATTTGTGCGCAAATTAAACAAATATGAGTAATTTTCAGTCACTTGAAGTTGTGGGTCGCGGTAGCGAGACACAACTTCAGGTGGCTGAAAATTTAAATAAATTAACTTAGCAGGATAAGGGTTAAAGGACAAATAAAAAGGCTTGAAACTGCTATTGACGCGAGTAGCACTTTAAGGGTTAACCCTCTTGATATCCAACTATTTCTTCTCCTTTTCAGTGATCTTCGGCTGTGAATAGCACCCTCCTTCATAACATACACTCAAGTGTAATAAAACCTGATAACGTTACTTATTTTGTTTGATATTACCTTGACCCCATACAAGAAGGTAATATTAATCAACCCTTACACCGCTACATACTTTGATTTGTTTTATTAGCCGATCAAATCACTGTTATTTGGAAAGAAATGAGTGTTTAAACATCAGGATTTGCAAATGTTTAGTCTTGAGCTAACCGGCTTGGAAGTTGTGGTTTGCGGTAGCGAAACACAAGTTCAAGTGGGGGGGAATTTAAATTATTGAATTTAGCGGTGTAAGGATTAACGAAAATTTTCGCTTCTATGTTGAATGTTGCCGAAAAAAAATTATGCGTACGAATATAATGATTATGCTGAGTATATAATTGAAATAAGGACCATTTTTAAAACTATTTTGTGTAAAATGAGGATGTCCTCGGAGACTTCAAACGACGTTCACCGACCCCGATGCGCTGCCACAATTGCTTTCAACTTTCCTCTTGGGATAATACATTCTCGACACATAGATGTCGCCCAGGTCAACCCCCGCTCTATGAGTTCAGAATGAGGAAAATAGGCATCGTATCGTTGCAGTTAAATAGAGCACAATCATGATGTCTGTATTTTGTGGAGGGGTACGCTTAAAAATTAGTTTCCAATTTTTCTGTTACAGTTACCTGTTTGTGACAGCCAACGACATATTTATTTTACGAGAAACAACCTCTGAACCGGGGATGGCTCTCATCATGGCTAGACGGCCACTTGGCAGGCTGGTGCAGATCACGTCCAAAAAGCGTCACCCAAAACTTATGTCGTTTAAATACGGTGGCATGGATGCCATGAGCGGGGAAATAAACATATCTGACATCGATCGAATGTTCATTCCAGAAGCAGAGGAAGCCACCACAGTGATCGTCCAACTGTGTAAAAAAGGTAGAAGTACTGGACAGCTCGTGATGTGGTAGGCGCAGTCAACGCGAGGAAAGTATGCTGCCGCTTTTATCATCAAATACTCAAATTGGATAGACATAAAGGAGTTACATTGTTCATGTCTGTTGATCACAAAAACAACACACACTATACATGACATTGACCACACGGGTGATCAGATCAATTTCGAGCCATTGTTGTGATTCCCTTGACGGTGAAAACCATCGGTGATTTTTGGTGGACACGCAGCACCACCAGGTCTAGCAGTCAGGTGATCCGATTACGCTTTTGGTCTCGTCTCGCAACACCAACAATTGCGTACCCATTATACAAAAAATTAGTAACTTGTGTGAA
Source organism: Flabesymbios commensalis (assembly GCA_964017125.1). Taxonomy (NCBI): domain Eukaryota; kingdom Metazoa; phylum Annelida; class Polychaeta; order Terebellida; family Flabelligeridae; genus Flabesymbios; species Flabesymbios commensalis. The sequence continues at coordinate 43,661,631 of OZ024911.1, read as the reverse complement.
GATACACCTAGCACGATGTGCATAATGAGGGAGCTGTAGTATGAAGACTGAATTCTCGCTTTACATTCGTTTTAAAGCAATAAAGCTGCTTTTCGAGTTGTGATTATATTTTCATTGCTAAACGGGAAATATTTTGGAATATATCACCACTGCAGAATAAGTGCTAAAAATATTTGGGTGATCTTCAAAATTATAGTACGGTTAATGTCTGTACACTTGTGATAATGTTAATTACTATGCATAACTCCTACTATAAAGCTATTATTAAAAAATTGGGTTTTGCACGGGGCAGCATGCATGGCGTTTGTTGAATCTTGCATAAAATATATAGGCCTAAGTATATGATTTATCTGTTTAGAAATCTAAGGATCAGTTTGTGATTAATTTACTTATCCATAACTCATGTACATTTTCCGTCTGTCTGGTCTTCCGCAATTAAAGCTGCATGAAAAATGTCATTTTTACATACGGTATTTTAGAGCTAATTTCTCACAGTTGAATATCTTCTTGCAGACTCCATTCCTTGATTTGTCCCTTGGTAATTGTACAACACCATATAATGGTTGTGCTTATATAATTAATTAATCCCGAACCAAAGGCGTTAATTATAACTGATCTAGTGATATTACGTCGATCATTAAATCGCAAACACTTGTTATTCCCCAGGTGTATTACAGACATGCTTACCCCAAGGCATTGTATAATTAATCAGATAATCAAACCAATCTAGTTTTCTAGTTTTTATGGCACACACATTGTCTCGCATGCCACAATAATGCTTCCACATAAATCAATTTTTTGTGTTATTATAGTACTTGTCGTATTTTTTTTTAGCATTTTAGTTTTAAGCCCATTCGGATTGCGTTTTCATAACAATAGCTAGGCTAATATGGAGACAACAAACACGTCGAGGGCTAATGGGAGAATCTATCCAGATTATGATAATCCCATATTATTCCGATAAGCGTGATCAGTCGAAAAAAAAGATCTATCGTTATATATTTTGGTGACAGGCTGGTGCAACACTGGCCTAAGGATTAGGCCTAGATGCAGCATCGAACTAACGTTTCATCAAAATTATTCTTCGTGGCGATTGAGGCAGCATCCTGAGAAGATTTCGGTAATTGGTTTCTGTAGCTCGCTAGGTGGCAGGTCCACCGGAAAAACCCGACATGACTTACAACTCACAATAAGACACGTCCACAAGATGATTGACAAATTCAATCCGCTTACCATTTTCTCTGCACTGAGGGTTTCATTACGAAAATTTAAATTTTGCAAAAACTCCGTTGGCCTGCTATTAGGCCCTGTCTAAAACAATACGGCTGGGTACAGTCAGAACTTTGCTGCGTTACGCTGAGAATCCTGTCCCAGTTTAAACAGTTAAATGCAACGAGTCAGTAGGCATGGTAGGCCTAGTTGAGATCAGGACCGCAAATAGTCAGTCAGCCAGTACCCAGAAATAACACCCAGGTATACACCGAAAGCTAGATAATTTCTGATAATACCAGGTGCTAGGGATATGCCTGGGGGTCAACACCAGGGGGGATGTAGAGTTTGAAAGTGGTGCAATTTTTTGTAATTCAAGATGGCGTCCAAGATGGCGGCCGGTATATAGTCATACTTAAGAAATAGTGTAAATTGGTCAAATTTAGCTCAATTTTCTGTTGTAATACACCATTTCAACTAGTTTTAAAGTTACTTAATGCAGGTAGGCCACTCTCAGACAATTCTGATAATTATTTTTAACCCTTTGAGCTCCAAAGGTTTTTTATCGACCACCTTGGTTGTCAATTAGGACAAAATTGTTATCTATAATAATTATTTCATTTTTAATAGTGAAGGATTGGTATCAATACAGCGACTATAGTAATAACATTTAGTTAATCTAATAAATAATAAATAGGATGGCGTTGAAGATGACCGCCGAAGTATAGTCAGACCTAGAAATTTGCGTAAATAGTGCAATTTTAAATGAATTTTCTTTTGTAAAACACCATTTCCACTAGTTTAGTAGTCAATAAATTATTGTAGACCACCCCAGAAAATGTTAAATATTTAACCCTTTCAGCCCCGGGAGCATTTGTATTGATCATTTTTAGAATGTCAATAGGGACAAAATTATTATTTGTAACAAATTATCTATTATTAATGGTAACGGATTTCTATCAGTACAGGAACTAAGGCAATATCACACTTATTGGCTTCAGTTATTTAAAATGGCGTCCAAGATGACGGCCACCAGCACTTGGTAAAATTTAGGAAATTAGCAAATTTTTAGTCCAGTTTTATTCTGTAATACACCATGTTAACTACTTAGATGGTCACTCAAAGACAATTTGAACAGTATTTAACATTTTTAACGCGAAGTTCTAAGGAAAAGTATGAGCCTTTTAAATATGCCCCTTGTCAAAACAAGAGCCCTCTCCAACAAAAGACTATATTCAAAATCCCCCCACCTAAATGTACTTGTTGAATCATTTAAGTGTTATTTTACATACTCTAGTATCCTTGTAATGAATGATTAATATTAAAATAACATGTTCATATTTCTGAGGACTACAGTGGTGGAGTGTAAGTATAACGGACTAGCCAAACTTTCTAAAATTGTGCATCATATTGGTGGACAGCAGACATGAGCGTTGGCTTAGGAAAGGCTAGACAAATTAGGCATTTTGAAGACATTGCATGTGGAACGTCATTGCTAACCCCTAGTCATTGCTAACCCATCAGTTTTTATTGTTATCATGTATGTATATTTTTTGGCATTTTTGCAATGTGTAAAAAAATACGATGTGCGACTGATCACGTGCAGATAGGTGACATTGGGCATTCTGTATGACAAACTTCATTAAACGACACATCTAGCTTGAACGCTTGAACAAGCTTCAACCAATTGCTCTAAAGGTGGTGTATTTAGATATATAATATCTGTCTCAGCGTGAACGAAAAGGTAGTCTGCCATGGCACAACCAGTTTTCAAGATATCTCTTCAACATAGCCTGTACAGGGCTCTGTAGGAAGTTCCGGGAGGGGGTCTTATTTCCATCATTGCATTCAACATGTTTCATTATCTATATCTCATTTTGATTGAACATGACAACAAAGAACAGTTTGATTGCGAGCAAGTTCAAAAAGTATTTATATTAATAATAGCAGCCTTAAATTCTTTTTTCGTGATGCAATAAATCCATAAAACAGCGTTGATGATGAGAAAGAGGATTTACCCGTCATCTAATGGAAGGTTGTTTCGCATATTACACTTGGTTTGGCTTTGAGAGGGCCTGATAAAATCGAAAAATAGAACCAGCCATTGGGAGAATCTGATAAGACATTATTACAGAACACACCACAAAATTGAGAATATCATCAATAAATAGCCTACTTATTTAATTATGTTAAAAGGGCAAGCCAGTAATGGTAACCTATCATTTATGGTATCGTTGTCCTTTATCAGATTTGTGTTTTTTGTGTCCTAGGGTACTATAATATAGCAATTCTAATTATTTCAATACTATTTTTGATTTAAGGTATGGGAAGTTGTGTCTGAAGATGTTTGCGCCCGATGGTCGGCTAGGAGGAATTACTTGCAAGCATATCAGTCAGGTTTTTTAACCTGACCTACTTGACCATTTATTGATTACACGAATGGTCCTAGAAATGTAATAATTTGGAAAGTTCGAGGAGTACAATATCAAATGTAAATAGGTATATTAGCAGCTGGTACTGCAAACGATGACACGTCCTTCTCGCTGGTGACCTGACCTGATTTAAAAACATCACATCTGTAGGCTATGTTCTTGGTGGTTAGACCTGACTTCGTAGCATAATTAAGCTGAAGAGATACTGAATGAAAACCAGGCTAACCAGGCACATTTTAATTGGCAGCTAATAGTCATATTTCCCGCCTAAATTTTCGCTTCAGAGAGGTATACAGTGTATGCTTGTGTCAATATCCTATTTGCTGTCACAAAGAAATATGTTTAGTCATATTGACAAAAATATGCCAGTAATTAAATTGTAATGATATATAAATCTGTCTTAAATTATTTTCCCTGACAGTCAAAGAACGGTATAAATGAGCTTTAAATAACAAAAACTATTGTGAATGTGGTTCAACAAATTTGTGTTTGAGTTGGTCAGTGATGGCTATTTTGCATTTCACGCAAGACAGCATATCCTTTCGCGAATGAGCAGGAGCTATTATTGTAATGGTTATATATTGGCATCAAAGTAACAAAAAAGTGTTATGATTTTCATGGTCATCCCACTTCAATCTCTGGTCATAACATAATTGGGCTCATTGCAGTATGGTATATTGACATTACAGAGGATATTGTGGGCCTGTGTGCTTGCTAAAATAGCATCTTGGGCTGAAAGGGTTAAATATTTTGTTAATTTTTCAGGGAGTGGTTTAGATAGATTCAGTGAACACCAAAGTAGTAGAAATGGTGAGTTGCAAAATCAAAATTAGCTAACATTGAGAAGCTTACACAATTGACATTACCGTATTTGTAGCCACTGCATTATTACCAATCCATCACAACTATTAATGAATTATTCATTATAAATAATGATTAATTAGATGAACTGATTCTCATTGCCTTAGTCACTGTATTGATACCAATCCTTCACCATTAATAATGAAATAATTATTATACATAACAATTTTGTCCTAATTGACATCACCAAGGTGTTTGTTAAATAACCTTTGGGACGGAAAGGGTTAAAAATAATAATGATAATTGTCTGAGAATGGCCTAGCTGCATTCAGTAACTCTAAACTAGTTGAAATGGTGTATTACAAAAGAAAATCGAGCTAAATTTACCCAATTTACACTACTTCTTAAGTATGACTATATGCCGGCGGCCATCGTGGACGACATCTTGAATTACAAAAAATTCCACCACTTTCAAACTCTACATCCCCCTGGTGGTGACCCCCGGGCATGTCCCTAACACCTGGTATCATCAGAAATTATCTAGCTTTTAGTGTATACCTTTTCAAAAACTAAGCCCTTTTCGTTGGACTGGCTGTCAGACTAATACGGCAGGTTCCACGATAATGTGTACCACCAACCTACCTAGTGGACCTAAAAATAAATAGTCTAAATTATTATTTTGACGTTTCAGTAAGTTCGCAAAATGAACAAACAACATGTTTTTGATACATTTTTGAATTTTATAATGTTAAAAACACATTTATTTGTGCAGTCTTGCAATGGGAAATAGAGAGAAAGTTTGTTGTTTTAATAACAGTCACTCACAAATAATTCACCTGTCACCGACACATGAAATTCACATATAGTAACACAAAATATCATATTATGACCTTTATTTTGCTCAATTTTGTTTAGTGTTGATTTAGGAAAAAACTAATTGCTAACGTGACTTTTCAAGCTGTCTTGGACGTACATCTGTACGTAATAACGTTAGCATGTAGGCCCTACTTCACATAATAGGGCTTAATAATATTATGATATATTTATTTGGCGCACATATCTAGCTCATCATATGCCTACAGGCTACATGGCGACTTACATCATATTATCCCTGGTCATTGGACCTGTTAGGCCTAATTGATGTACCATTTCAACTCCCCGGGGAGCATACATCACTGCAAACGTTTTGCGCTAGTGATTTTTTTATTATCGGATATATTACCCATCTCTATCCTACCAGGTAAGCTTACTCATTCACACCTGAGTGAAATAAAGCACGTATGGGCACAACATTGACACATCAATGTCCCAGTGTGGAGAGAGGAAAAACATGATATTTCTCGGAAAATCACGCACCAAGCAAGCCTTAAACTCGCAAGGCAGGCATGCAGCGGCTAATTGAAAAGTTTTGCGCTTTATCCATTGCATCACATCCCACACTTTCCTAAAACAGTTTGTTCTGTGTATGGTTATTGATCAATTTTGCTACTTTTCGTTTGAACTGTAAGTGGTAGATGTGTTTTTTCATAAATACAAAATCTTGATAAATTTTTTGCTTAAAGAGATTGGCCGTTTTGCAAGATTGTTTCAGAACAATTGTGTGTTCAAAGTTCAAGTGCTCTTTAGTTTCTAGGTGGAATGTCTCAACATGCGCTTCTCAAATAAATACAAACTACTTTAATTTAATCATGTTTATGAAGTATAATATCACCAATAGGCCTACATCTTTTTTGTAACCCTAACAGTGAAAACACCCATATAACATAACGTTCACAGTCAAAAACATCCACAAAACATAACTTTCACAGTAAAAACATCGAATTAACATAATAAATAAGATAGCGTTCACAGTGAAAATATTCAATTAACACAACGTTCACGGTGAAAAACATCCAAATAACATAGCGTTCATAGTGAAAAACATCCAAATAACAGAACGTTAACAGTGAGAAACATCCAATTACCATAACGTTAACAGTGAAAAACATCCAAATAACATAACGTTAACAGTGAAAAAACATCCAATTACCATGACGTTAACAGTGAAAAACATCCAATTACCATAACGTTAACAGTAAAAAACATCCGATTAACATAAAGTTCACAGTGATAAACATCTAAATAACGTAACGTTAACAATGAAAAACATTCAATTAACATAACGTTCACAGTAAAAAAAACATCCAAGTAACATAACGTTAACAGTGAAAAACATCCAAATAACATAACGTTCACAGTGAAAAACATCCAAGAAATATAACGTTAGTCTGTGGTTTGTCCAGTATCCATAAACGATAGCAACACAAACACAAAATGTGTTTAATTATAGCCTTGACTGGTGCAAAGCATTACATTCGCTGTAATGAGATACATTATTTCATTTTCTATGGAAATGGCATGTTCAGATGTACAAAATAGGCACTTAACAGGCTTGAATTGTCAAATCTTCACAAATCAAAATCCTAACGTTACTACTGATTTATCACAGAGATGGTGACGTGAATTTTGACCAATACATTTTACAAACACGCCTACCTCATAGCGGTATTTTTCTGAACTAACACGTGCAGGCAATAGCCACACATTTCAAAACCATGTCACATGGGCAGCTAGTATACAAATTTCTTGCTGTACAGTGCGTAAACCGCAGTGCTATTGTTACGCAGTATAGGACAGCGAATTTCGTGACTGACAACTCGATGCCACTATATGTAGACATTTAATATTATGACATTTTGTGTTATATATTTTATTAGACAAACCAATTACCTGGTCAATTGCTCTAAATTCTGGATACAGGGTGTGCACACGATAATTCTCCTGCATTGAGTTTTATTCATTGATGTCGGGTACACAACCAGACGTGCTTACTGACGACGATTTAGCTGTTTTAAAGGGATCTCAACGGATGCTGCGGTATGCAGCGATGAATTTAATTGTGGGGTAGCCTAATGTACATCTCAGTGTCAAAATATATAATCATGATAATCTGATCCGTAGCCAATTTCGGGTTATATATATATATATATATATATATATATATATATGCCTGCGTCACCTCACCTTTTGCTATGTAACGCAACAAGTACACAAGCGCAACACTTTTTGTTTTGAGATTTTTTCGTAGGCCTACAGAAATCCAAGATGACCACCAGTGTCATCTTAGAAAATATATTTTTCACATTTCGCCCCCAAAAAATGTAATTCCACCAGAAAGTCAAGGTATATTTTCACGAGAAACGCGATTCCGATCCTATTTTCTTTTTCTGAGCTTACCCTCGAGCATGCATAAATCCAAGATGGCTACCATCGTCATCATGTAAAACATGTTTCAACTTGTTCTTCTTTTGGCAGCAAAAGATATAATATATATTATCACATTTCAACATGAATCTTGCACACAGTTCTATGCTAAACTCCTTTTCTACACTATTTTGTCATTTTGACATGTGGCCTCAGTTTGATTTTCATGCCTCTGGCTTTCATTCTCTGCGTAATTAAGCCTACTGCTTTCAAGTTGTTTTGATATACTGGTTAGCCTACTTATACAAGTTTTTGAAAAAAACAACTATTTTTTACATTTTTTTCACACATTGAAAATTTCAACAGGATAGTCTATATTGCTTCTAAACTACCACGACATTGTTGACTTAATGAACCCATCTTTTCGCTTATCGACTTTTGACTCGATGGACAACCGCTGAAGAGCCATTGAATGATATTATTCGTTCAACAACATTGTCCCATCATAGAAAATATCACTTTAGTAGTTGGCCAATATCGGGTGAGATATAGTGATAACTTAGTTGTCATCGTCTTATGTGCATCAGATTCTTCTAATCCCTCGTGTAGGCCTATATCCCTAACACCAGAGGTGCCGTGCTGGGTCAGGCCATGAGACGGCGCCTAAAGCCGGACGACTCGATCTAAATCATTTCACAGTCTTCATGGACCTGGGCAAGGCAACCTCCGTGGTGCAAGTATTGATCAGATGTCCCAGCTAGCACGATACGTTGTCCCAATGTTGGTTTTATGTTGCGCCATCGTCCTCGACGCTGGCCCAACAATAAACCATTATTGGGTCGACGTCATGTGTTTCCTTGTGAAGGCTGTTTTTTTATAGAAGGGTTGCATCGTTTTCCAGAACGCCAATAAAGAAGTGGCGTTGAGGGTTCAGTAACAGTCAACCCTCATAACATGGGTGGTTGACCAATCTTTCAGATGGACGATTTCTGTGAGGGGTCAAAACCCAGCGGAGGAGATTGGAGAGACATAATGTTTTGAGTTTGATATCTAGATAGAAAGTTTCATTGGAGTTACGCAAGGCTTGCTCATACGGTAACCCCCTTCCTCATTATATTTGTTATAGGCAAATACAATACCAAATTAAAACCAATTTGAATTACCTCAATCAATGCGGATAATCAATATTGCGCCTACGTATAAGGAAGTACGTAAATGAGATATGCATAGATTGTCTCATTTATTATAATGTAGTGGTGGACTTGAATGGCGTTTTTTTCTCAGCAAATTTGAGATACTGAAAACAGAATATACAAAATCACATCTCAGGCAAGGTCTCATGCAAGAGCCCGTAGACTGGGCAAAGGCAAAATGATATAGCACTATATTGCACCACTATTCTGTGCATTCCACACAGAAACACTGTATGCTAAAACGGTTTTCTCACCCAGCGATGTGTCAATGCTGGTCCAGCGTCGAATATGATAGCCCAGCATTGAACCAGCGTTCGCCTAATAATATATCGATCCCTGTTTGGAAATATAAGAACTAAACTTTGTTGGGCGTGTTGTGAGCGTGATTAAAGTAACTAAAATGTCGACAACTAAAGTAATACCATCACAAAATTGGGCAGGGGTGGCCATCACCAAAGTAGAACTAGATTAACAGTTACGCGGAATATTTTGTCGTTGCAAAATTTTCTGATATCAGGATTGATAAATTCCGCGTGAAAAGCTAGCTGTAATACTTCGAGACGACAACGCCTGCTGACAAATATCGAGAGGAAAAATATCATGACATTGACGCGTTTATGAAAAGAGAGGAAGTGATGCTGTTGTGTGAGGGCAGCCAGTAAATGAATGAATGAATGAATGAATGAATGAATGAATGAATGAATGAATGAATGAATGAATGAATGAATGAATGAATGAAATCTTATATAGCGCATGTATCCAGCCGGAGGCTGTTTAGAGCGCTGAACATCGAGAGTAATTTAGCAAGACCTGTTATCATTCAAATTCCAACTCAGTCTCCTGGGAGATATACAGCTGAGCTGCCATTGAGGCGCATCAAGCTATTTTCATTCCAAGCAAATTCGCCTTATGTGCCAAGTACTTACACATTGTGGATATCCTGCTCAAAATTTGCAATATTGGATACTTTTAGCTGGGTCACATCCGCTTTCAAAATATGACATTAGCTGATGATATTCCTACTGAGTACAACATTCTAGAATATAATAATGGACGAATTACATACATTGATCAAATTAGGGTTTATAGAATTATTATACAGTGTACTACATTGTACTTAATTATAGGCCCAAATAAAATTAATACCACAAGAGACCACACATTTGCAAATATATGTTTAAACGCTCATCTCATTCCAAAATAACCATCATTTGATCGGCTAATAATACAGAAAAAATTGTTAATGCGCTTATAATAGCTGTATATACATATTAGCCTCCCTTGATATTATTATAAACAGTTGTACAATCAAAAGTGTACAATCAAGTGTACAATCAAAAGTCGACAAATCTATTATATACGAGTAAGCCTAGGCCTAAGATGATTGGACATAATGACCTGATGTTTTATTAATTCCCCACCACGTTTGGGCCAAGTCATGTGGTGTGATATTTCGTGTATTGTACAGTATAACTGTAACCTCATGTGCTCTTTATATGAGTAATTATAAGGATAAATGCTACAGTGCTAGGATCTACTCTGCTCTCGATAAAAGCCGAAATGCAATAACGGCTTACTCGAAAAATAAGCGGTTACTGTATTTTGGCTTTGCACATCGATCCCAGCAGGCACAAGACGTTGAATCAATGTTGTTTTAACGTTGGCCCAACGTTGTAAATGGTGGGCCGACGTTAAACCAGCAGTGATTCAACGGTTTTTTTGTCTGCTGGAATATTGCTGAGCCACGCTGCAGACGTCGCTATCAGGCTAATGGGTAGGAAATTGGGCAATTTGTTGGCACCAGTGCTGCCACGTGTGGGTACTATATTCTGTCAAATTCTTCCTGCTGTCTATATAATAACGTAACAAGCACGATACATAGCCCAACATTGGTTTAATGTTTTTTTCATAATTTGCATTTTATCATATGTGGCTATTATACTACCCCTGGGTTACCCGGGCTTTAGTTCCAAAACTTTCATCTATTAAACATGTTAACATGGCGGGACTCAAAACAATATTTTTAAGCTGGTCTAACGCCTCTGTGACACTAATTCAACATTGAACCGCAACAGGGTATGTGTCTAGTGTTACTGTATTATAAATGTTTTGGCATCACACCCCCTCGCAATAACCGTTCGCTACAACTCGATGTGATTAAAGAAAACAAAACAGGCACACGAATACTTCAATAAGAAATAATCAATACATTTTGAAATAAGTAATTAAAAAGTAGACCAAAATAATAATAAAACACTTGTCCCCTCCCCCCCCACCTCCCCTTGCTTATTATTATTTTGTCCAAATAACCCCAAAAATTATGCATTGGAAAGTTATTTGCTTTTCACCGCAAAAAAATAATGTTAAATTGCTACATTCTTGAAAAAATTCGGTGTGAATCAGAACAACGATACCCTAAGGATCGTGTAAAATGTTTAGCACTTCACCACACGCTGGGATCAGTTATGTACGGTTTTCTAAACTGTCTAAAAAATGGAGATGATATTAATGTGCTTTTGATATTGGTAACGTTACATGCCTTTTAATCTCCCAAACTGTATTACGAACAAACAATATATGTGACTTTTTTCATAAATTGGGGAGGGGTCTTGTAAAAATGTGGAATATATATTGCAGCCGATCAGGCCATAGTAATTATAATAATATTTGATAATTTTTACAATTGTTAATGTTACCCTGTAAAATGTTTAGCACTTCACCACACGCTGGGATCAGTTATGTACGGTTTTCTAAACTGTCTAAAAAATGGAGATGATATTAATGTGCTTTTGATATTGGTAACGTTACATGCCTTTTAATCTCCCAAACTGTATTACGAACAAACAATATATGTGACTTTTTTCATAAATTGGGGAGGGGTCTTGTAAAAATGTGGAATAAATATTGCAGCCAACCAGGCCATAGTAATTATAATAATATTTGATAATTTTTACAATTGTTAATGTTACCCAGTGGGAGACATTAATAGGCCTATAATTATTTGTGAAGATCATGTAGGCCTATTCACCGACATGATAGACCATGATAGGTCCATCATACCAGTTTACAAACACTATGCATAAAGTCCCAAATAAACATTCATTTTTGAATGTTGTTTGTTCTCACACTATCTAATTATATAGTACCATGATCAAGTCGACCACTTTAATCATAATGTAACAAAATGACCAACGTCCGGAAATGTTATGGCAATAATGGGATTTATATCATTTCATGCAAAAAGTGGCCGATGTAGGCCTACAGGATATATACACTATATAATTTCACTACAATTACACCATAATGTTAGGCCTATACATAGGTATATCTAGGCATAACGTTACTCTAACGATCATTTAACTTTGCATGCTCTTAGTCATGACATTTCCTGTCCAACGCACCTGTGTGTTAGCTCTGACAGATCCAACCACTGCCGCCAGCAGGACCAACAATAGACAAGTCTTCATTGTGTCCTTCAATTCTGTTTTGCTGCTGGAGAGAGGAGCAAGATTTAGACGTCAACAAAAAGCACCAACTGCAAGTCTGGTCCAATGTAGCTATGGAATCCAGAGATGCTCACTGGATTGTGTAGGCTATTCTACTGGTGGGAACCCAAAGTTTAGTGTAGGCCTATAAGCCCTGGTTGAGAATACAAGACTTGTGGTCTTGGTTCCTGTCCTAGTGGCTATCCCAATTGCACTAGCTGCTGGCGGGCAATGCAAGCCATCTGCACAGCAAGGATCCCGCTCATATGCAGACAAGATGTAGTGGTATAGCTTTAAAAGCCAAGGAGCGACAACAACTGAAACGGCAAAAGCAGCCAATGTGTCGTTGGCCGGTGTTGCTGCTGTGGCCTGTCAGGGACTCGCAGCTGGATCTATCTGGTTCTCTGCTGATGGTTGGCTGGCTGTGGCTTGCTGGCTGGGGCTGGCTGTTTAGCCTGGAATGCCTGTCAGATGCAGGGCGACGTCCCTCACAATGCGGGAATGAACATCACCCTTGGTCCACTGATCCACATCCAGATCCAAACCCGCAGGTCGGCAGGCGGAAACGGGGTGCGGCACACAACTGACGGGAAACGATTGGCTTTGCACTATCAGGCGCATCAATGACACCGATATTGTTGTGCAGGTTGATGGGCAGGAAGGCAGGCCAGACATTATAGAGCTTGGCCAAAACACATGACATCTCAACAAGAGCCATCCCCTTGACTTCCCTTGGTCATGACTGAATGTCGACCAGTCCTGCTCTGACACACTTATCATTCAGCATACACGAACAAAAGGTCAATGCTGATTCAATGTTACAATAACGGCGCAGATGTTGGCCAACGTTGAATTAACAATATAGTTACCAATTACATTAATTATTTACCCTGTCTCATGTCTGCCACAGAATGAACATGCCTGCCTACTTTTATGACACTCGCACATTTAATAAATTACCAGATCAAGTACCTGTCACACAAATCTGTTAAATTGTGGTTTCTCTGTGCATTTCTGACGTGTTATTGACTGGGCTGATGAAACAAAAGAAGATAGGGACATGTGTATCTGTAATAGGCAATATGTAAAATCATAATCATCAAAAGAAGCATACTTATGATTCTAATAAGACTGTGTTCGCAACTGCCCTTAAATTATACTATTACACTATTTTAAATGCTACTACATTTATTACAGTATTTTATACTGTTACATTTAACAGATTATGAAATTGTGCAACATATCGATATGGGATAAATGACATGCGTGGCTTCGGTGTGATTTACTTGATTGTCCTAATCAGCATCGTTTGAAAATTATTGTTAACGCTATTCAGATATTATATTAATTATTATGTATGGTGTCCCATAGTTCATGCGGTTATGACTCTGTCTTGGGACGAATCTTTTCCATGTAACATATAATGTCACAAATTTAAGTTATATTAGATCATTTCTTACTAGTATCATAATTATCTTTACTGGATGTACATGTAAGCGATTCGTTCAATCCCTCGTCAACTGGCTTCACAATGTGTACAGCTAGCTAGATGACAAATAAAAAATAATTTAACTTTGTGTTATAACCTTGTTATACTAATAAAGTATTTCCTAATTTATTTTTTGGTAGCAAACTATAGTTCCACCAAGCTTTTATTGGAAATAATTTTAAGAAAATGTTATTATCTTTGATATTTGCCAAACATAATTCTATCACATCAGATATCTGAAACGAATTCGTCCACGTATTTCATTGTGAATCGTTGAATATGTTGCAAACATGCGTTGCTGGTTAGCAGTAGACTTGATAATTGAAATCCCTCTTGCTAGGCGCAAAATAAAAGAAAATTGGCCTGCTGTATATATACACTGTATATTTATGTGTTTTATTCATACTCTTTATAAGTAGGCGTCGTGCATGAAACTCACCACAAACGGGCGTCCTACGAATTCATCTCAGTACTGATAATTTACTGTTTCCCAAACTTATATAGCTATTTTGGTTAAATATTCCATGGATATCTGTAGTATCACCCAGAACATCCGTGTACGAAATGATTTCCATTTGATGTGTAGCAAGCACGTCAAAACGATAGTTCTTCGCTGAATATCGGTTTGAAAAACGCGCAAATTTATTCTTTTTACTTCAATGTATAAACTAGACATGAATTGTGACTTTTCAAGTAACAATAATATTTGGGCTGGGTTTTATGAGTTTTTGTGGTGGCTATTTTGAATTTGGTTGGGTTATTTTTATTATGACCGATTGATTGGAATTTCGCGTATGAGTTTTTTGGCAGCCATTCTGAACTGTAATTTTAGACTTCGGGCTTCACATTTCCGAAGTCACCACTGAGCTTTTGCAGTTTTAAATAGTTATATATTTGTTTGTCAAATGTCGCATTCAGGGTGCACAGTACACACATTGACTTGTCTCTCTGTTGACTTAATGTTGTATCACTATCCGCGACGCTAGCCCAACATGAAAACAACATTGATTCAACGTTTTGTGTTTGAATAGAATTGCAACTGTTAGTTTAATTGTAGCATTTAAAATGTTTCAACTGTCCATACCAAATACACAATATTGGCTCGATACTGGGCTACTGGCTGCGAAGCTGGCCCGGAATTGAAACATTGGATAAATGTATTTTTATTATGAAATCTGGAGACTAAAGGGTGGAGTCGGTGTGGACATAGGGGCACACTGTTCACCCTCCTGGCAATGAATGGAGAATCACTCGCCACGCACACCATTGTACAAACATCGGTACCTAGTATCCCAGCAAATACGAGACGTTGACCCAATGTTGGGGTTAATGTTGGGCCAGCGTCGAAGGGATAGGCCTACTGTCGTGCAAAGGCAAATGGTAGTATCTGCTCACTTTACAAGTCAGCAGAAACTGTCTTTTGCCTATAAGGATCCAGAGAATCCCGGATAAATTACTGCATTACTCCATTGCTGAAGAATATCCACTGGTGTATAATTTATCGTATTCATGAGAAGTTGACCCAATGTTGATTTACTGCTCAGCCACGGTAGGACGAGACAGTGGACCAAGATTAGGTAAACATATTACAGACAGACTGTATTGTCCCTTCCATGATTGCAAAGTAAACATTGATGCAACAATTAGTCAACGGCGCCAATGCTCATCTCCACCACACTAAAAGCACTCATACTTTTTCACTCCTCCCATTTTTCAGGAGGGCGATTTAATCTGTTCACCAACACTATAAGGTTGACAATTGGCCAATACATGTAGTACGAAGAAGTGGTCGCCCAGCAAACATGAGACGTTGGCCCAACGTTGGTTTACTGTTGGGTCAACGTCGTGGACGGTGGACCAACAGCAAACCAGCGTTGGGCCAACGTCTCTTGTTTGCTGGGTACGCATTATTTGTCCTCTCGTAACATCTAATAACCCTCCCCTGACACATATTTTGTATTACTCTGCAATAATTCGTAATTCTCTAACATACGCATAAGCCCTACACTGTAGTTAAAAATGGGACCGGGTATATAAAAGTAAAATTGACCAGGCATAATTATGTAGGCTATATCACTATAATAAATAAATCCGTATTGTTTCAACCCCGACATTTTAGAGGCATGGGTATATTTATAATAATTATACGGCGCTTTCCCAACGGGTCTGAAATTTCCAAACACGAAGGGTCAACACTTCTGAACTCAATTTAGGCTACACGTTTTAGACATCGTGAACATCGCCAAAATACGCAGGTAGTATTCATGGGATTTTCGTGGCTGGTGTAGTGACAAAAGGAAGGGGTTTTCCTCAGTGTTGATCCTTTCAAAGAAAAAACAAATCCCCATCGGACCCTTCATCTATAGACCCATAGCGGCTTGGTCGAATCCAATATAAATAAGGAATGGTTGTTAGTAGGAATTGTGTGAACATTCCGAAATACAGCCACGGTAGGACGAGACAGTGGACCAAGATTAGGTAAACATATTACAGACAGACTGTATTGTCCCTTCCATGATTGCAAAGTAAACATTGATGCAACAATTAGTCAACGGCGCCAATGCTCATCTCCACCACACTAAAAGCACTCATACTTTTTCACTCCTCCCATTTTTCAGGAGGGCGATTTAATCTGTTCACCAACACTATAAGGTTGACAATTGGCCAATACATGTAGTACGAAGAAGTGGTCGCCCAGCAAACATGAGACGTTGGCACAACGTTGGTTTACTGTTGGGTCAACGTCGTGGACGGTGGACCAACAGCAAACCAGCGTTGGGCCAACGTCTCTTGTTTGCTGGGTACGCATTATTTGTCCTCTCGTAACATCTAATAACCCTCCCCTGACACATATTTTGTATTACTCTGCAATAATTCGTAATCCTCTAACATACGCATAAGCCCTACACTGTAGTTAAAAATGGGACCGGGTATATAAAAGTAAAATTGACCAGGCATAATTATGTAGGCTATATCACTATAATAAATAAATCCGTATTGTTTCAACCCAGACATTTTAGAGGCATGGGTATATTTATAATAATTATACGGCGCTTTCCCAACGGGTCTGAAATTTCCAAACACGAAGGGTCAACACTTCTGAACTCAATTTAGGCTACACGTTTTAGACATCGTGAACATCGCCAAAATACGCAGGTAGTATTCATGGGATTTTCGTGGCTGGTGTAGTGACAAAAGGAAGGGGTTTTCCTCAGTGTTGATCCTTTCAAATAAAAAACAAATCCCCATCGGACCCTTCATCTATAGACCCATAGCGGCTTGGTCGAATCCAATATAAATAAGGAATGGTTGTTAGTAGGAATTGTGTGAACATTCCGAAATACACACTTACCAGGTACATAATTTATCTCTTTCAAATGGAGGGTGGAGAAAGATAATATAGATTTACGATGATATAAGCCTAGATACAACACAATTTTAAACTTTGAAACTTTTTCAGTTTAAGGCACTTGTGAATGGGCCTTTAAATAAAGTTCATAATTATAGATGTTCAACACCAAGTAACAAGTATTTATTGCTGATGGTTCCTGTGAGATTAACATGGCAGAAGAGCCTGGAAAGCGCTGGCGCCATACAATATACTGTAGATCTGGTAATTTTCGCGTGTTTTAATTTTCACGAATTTCCGTTTTGAGGACTTTTCACAAAGTTTAGAATTCGATAATTTTTCTTCTCCTTTAGTAGCGCTATTATAATAATAATTTCCGCGAAATTCTTGAATTCGCGAATTTGTCCTCCTCGCGAAATTCGCGAAAATTAAAACCCCGCTAATATTACCAGATCTACAGTATTACAATGCATAATTATATTAATATTTATAATTTAATGATTTATACAATATAGTCGGAGAAGTATGTTAATAATCATGGTAGGAAAACTTTAAAACTTAGAGATTATCACTGTCACTAATGTGCTTAACTTCAGTACATCATTATAATCGTTTGTTTGAACATTTGGACGTTATTATGCACAAGGGAACCAACCCACAAGGAAGTAATTTTCTGTTAAATGAACTTGAAGCTTGATGAACTGATTTAATTCGGGAAATATAATGAGAGTTGTTTGCATGGAATTATTAGAATATTGGTTTGAACATGTAGGCCTATAGTCATGTCAAAATACAGTTTAACCCCCACAAAATTGCTACAAAAGGTTTCTCAACTGATTCTAGGATGGACTAGTGTACTTTATAACATAACAAAAGTTTACCAAAGTTGGACTCCCGGAAAAATGTTTTTTTCAAGATGGCGTCCAAGATGGCCGCCGAAACCTCTTAATGATCATAACTATGTAACTATCAACTCAAATTTAATGATCTTGATGTCTATACCCAGGTTTTTGGGGGCAAGGAACACATTGAGATCATAAAAATTGATGTTGGTCCATATATATAACACAAAAAATCAGATATGGCTTCAATAATGGTCGCCAACACCTCCTAATGACCGCAAGTATATAATTATTGACTAAAATTCAGCTTTATTGATATCACTGAGCTGTTAAATCAGTTTGAAATTAATCTCATGTTCTTTAGCTATCCACTATCACCTAATGCACAAACACTTTTGTCCAATGAATAAGTTTTAGAACTTTCAGTTTTGAAGTATCACCATCTTCCTCCTCGGTTTCGACCTCCTTGAGTGTAAACTGTCGTTTGGATTGTCACAGTTTTCAGTTTGGCAAGGGCAACATGCAGCAGTACAGGGGAGTCCATAGCGTCTACAGCCACATCGAGAGGATTTGCATCCCCGGGAACAGTTGAAATGAATAATTATCAAGAATTTCTAAGGCGCAGCATTGTTTTGGGTCATAATTGAGATTAACTGATCGTTTTCCTGTTTCCATCCCCATTCAGTTGGGTTTATTTCATTTTCCATCCCCATCCACACCATAATTGGAAAGCAAACATGTTGGCTATGGAATCCTGTTGCAGGTGATGTTGGGGGAAGCCGTTCAGAAGTGACAAATTCTTGAGCATTTGCCACTTTTTTGGTAAAAATTACATGACGCAGTGATGAGAGTGTATCATTGGATTTGCCACCAAAGAGATTGTAGGATCCTGACATCGCTTAGTCAATGTGGCGCTTATCCCCAGATTCCTGGACGCGGGCTGACGGGGATGACCGCCTCGTTTTCATACCGTGGTGACGTGTGCACACAGAGCAGTGTGGTGCGGCCTTGGTATTTTTCCCTCACTTCAAGCGTAATACTCAGCGACTGCGGACGTGCCGCAGCTCGCTCTCGCTAAGTCCATAGAGACGTGCCGTGCGCGGATGGTTGTGCTTTGCTGTTATCGCATGGTAATCAAATAAACATGACAAGAGAGAAGACAGTTTCCTGGTTTGTTTAATACCGTCTACCAGACGGATGAGGAGGATATTTGAGTTTTGATGGCGAGATTGTCGGCCGTTGTGACCCCATAACGGAACTCCCGGTGTAGGTTTACCACGACATATTGGTTAATCCGACCTTCCCACACGCCATATTGGTGACCCCTGACGACTGATCGCTCACGCAACAGTGTTTTCACCTAGACGCCGGTTGAAAACCGCTGTTTTCAAGGATAGTTTCATTAATTTTAGGGGATTTTTTGAAAAAAATCAATAGCATTTTTTTCACAAGGTACGTGAAAGCTGTAGGTCAAAATACATATATGCCAGTTTAAATTAGTTAGGAAGAGTTACCAGACGAGAAGCACGTTTCTTTGCGTCGAAAACGGCGTAAATTTCTAAACTTTTGGTCGAAATCCCACGTGTTTGGCGATTTTCCAAGATGGCGGCCTTGCCGGTTCTCTAGAAGAATCTAGAAAATTATTCTTATAGACATAGTCTATCATTTTTTTTTATCGTAAGAGTTTGTTTAATGCCTTCATCCTACTAATGCCACTGTAGGCGAGTAGGAGGTGGGTATTTTCTGTAACTCATTTTTATCGTTGATTACCATAATTGGGTAACTCGATCTTAAAGTCCACAGACGAAATCTCGTCAAATTTTTTCAAGATTTTTCTACAAATCGACAGAAATTTTTACTACCGCTTCGACTCGGGTAACCTTTAATAGGTTTAGGGCCAAAATAAATTGTTTCCCTAAATGAATGTCAATAAACGGTCTTATTTGGTCTGTTTAAAAATATTCCCAGGACCGTAGGTCAATATTTTGCACTATTATCATATGTTATTTCAGAGAATGCTGAATATTGTATTTGTATTTGGTAGGTGTGCGCCATCTTGGTCGCTGGTTTCCCTAACTTAGCTCAAAGCTCGCCGTGGGCACCCACGTGTTCCCCCCTAACCGGCATGCATCGGGACAGTGAACCTGTGTCGCCGCATCACATTAGCATAAAGTAAGCCGCTATTTTGATTTGGTTGGGGATTATTAGTCACGTGTTCCAAATTTTACACGGACAGATTGTAATAAAAAATTTTAAATTGTTTGTAAATTTTCTTTTTCAACACGATTGAGGGAGAAAATGTGTAAATAAGTCGTTTCGAAAACGAAATTCTGTCACTAATTGTGCGAGATTTTTTGTTCACTTTGAAACGCTTTTTGGTGTTTGTAATCGTGCTTGGCTATTCAGCACCTTATTTGGGCACGCAGTAGCTGATGAATATGCTAATGTGAGGCGAGACAGGGATGCTGACTGTATACTATGTACGCACCGCTCAAAGCTTACCGTCACAGACTATAAGCCACATGCTGCCTGCAGCACAGGCTGTGAGCGCCGACAATACACCACACACACACCCACCACAAGCGACATAAACCAACCGCCACCGAACACAGTCGGTTTATACGTCAACCAATGAATCGATGCGAGCGATTGATTCGGACGTTTATGAAGTGATTCGGTGATGAACGTACCATTATAAAAAAAAAAACGTGGAATGTTCATCACAGATATCATTTTTCAGCGAAATGATATACTTTATCATTTATCAGCATAGACTACTGTCAGTCACGTTTTAGATATTATTCTTAAATCACAAAAGTCACTGTTTTTCTTCGCAGTCACATTTAGTCTATCAGTTTGAGAACGAAATTTTCTCACGATAGTTATTTCTGAAGTTTAAATTTTTTATAAATACAGAAATATTCGATTTGACAGTTGCGCTATTGCGAAACATTGCAAATATTTGAATGTGTTTTTTGACTTGTGTGAAATTTTTTTTTTCACCCAGGTCGATTTACAAAATACTATTATCATCGCTTAGCATAGCTTATCACAGTTATATCTGGCATATTGTTTTTATGTACCACTGCGACCTACGGTTTTCACGGTACCATTTTGCATGTGTGTGACTCAGTGAAAACGTTTTATGTCTCATATAGACCTTCAGTTTTCACTTTAATCAATACATACCTTTTGTGAATTTGTGAACAGCACTTAGGTGAAAATTCAACGACGCCTATTTCTGCAACTAATCTGCAACCCCCGTTTCTCGCACCATGCGACATAGCATGAACATTTGCTACAGTCTACACTTCTAGCTTCAACATATTACAGACATTTTTCATCTGATTTTTACGGCATTGCACAACCTGTCCGCGCACGGCGCGTCAAAAATAGTTGGCATGTGTTAATACGACATGCCATTTTAAACACATTTGGGATAGGCACAGAGCCAATAGGCCAGCTATCCCAGATGCTTCATTAATTAAATAATTTTACAAACACTACTTCATCATGTCAAAGCAGTACGACAGCGAAGGATTCATGTCAACGCCTCTAGAAGGTGCGGGTGCTAGACCGAAAGATAGCTATCATCCCGACAGTGAAGATAATGAGGTTCGATTCCGAGCAGCTGACGAGGAATATCAACGCCTCAAAGCCGATTTTGCTCGGATTGCTCGGGATAGACGTTTGAATTCCCACTCGAGAAGTGACTCATCAAGGAGTTCTTCACCGCTTGGTTGACAGCCGCAGAAACGAGCTACGAACTTGCCCAAGTTTAGAATCGCAATTTTCTACGCTTCTGATGTGGAGCTCTGGTTTAATCAAATCGAGACGCAATTCGCCCTCCACCAGATCGATGATGACGACGAGAGGTATAGCCTAACCTGCGCTGCACTTTCTGGCGAGATTGCATCAGACGTGAGAGACGTGCTGCTGCAGCCTTTCAGGTCAAAAAAATATGACAGCCTGAAAGCAATACTAATTGAGAGGCGAGGATTGACAACACCTGAAAGGGTTAATAAAGTTATCTCTGGCGAGAAGATCGGAAGCGATATTTCCTCGCGGTTCCTGAGGCGTCTGCAGAAGACTGCAGGTTTCGGCACCAAAGCTGTTGTTGGAAAGGCTGTAATTCGGCAAGCGTTCATACGACAGATGCCCGCTTCCATCAGAGCCCATTTGGTGATTCAACCCGACAGTGCCTCCCTCGAAAGTTTGGCCGTTTTGGCTGACAGGGCACTGGCTGCAGAACAAGACGTTGAAGAGAGTAAGCCGGGGGTCGCAGAGATCAAAGTCGACGAGACCAGCAAATTAATTGGTTTGTTAGAAGATCTATCCAAACGCATCAAGAAATTAGAAACAGTAACAACATCTGAGAGGAAACAAAATAAAGGACGTGGACGAGCAAATAACTACGCTCACGCGCCTGCATTTGCCCCTAATGTACAGGCCTCAGGTTTCATTAGTAACCAACATAGTCAATATAGAGACGTTAAAGATAATGCTCGACATTTCGTTCCGCCGCCGAATGTACAGGCCAATGAGTTTGTTAATAGGCCTAATTCAAATAATTGTACTAATGCACCACAAAATGTTCGCTCTTTCGCACCGCCGCCGCAAAATAATGTCGCACAACCGACCGACACAGCCACTGCACAGGTTTGCTATTACCACCACACTTACGGTGAAAAGGCGTGCTTGTGCAGTGAACCCTGTTCATACTATGTTTCATTAGGTCAGCGCGAAGTAGCGAATATCGCGTTATCTCACTCTAAGTTATTATATGTCGCAGATAAAGGACACAAATGCAGATACTTAATCGACACGGGCGCAGCTGTCAGTGTTCTGCCGAAATCTTGCGCTAACGGGATTTCGGGCGCTGACAGTCTCCCCCTGGTGGCAGCTAATAACAGCACTATAAAGACTTACGGCAATTGTAAACGCGTCGTCGATGTCGGTTTAAAGCGCGAATATCCGTGGACGTTCATAGAGGCAGATGTACAGCAACCCATAATCGGGGCTGATTTTTTAATCCACTACAATTTGCTCGTAGACTTGAGAAGCAGATGTCTTCGAGACATGCGTACAGGCTTAGCCATTGCCGCTTCATTATCTTCGATTAAACCTCTGTCATTGAACAGAGTTGATACAGTTCAAAATGAATATACTAAACTCCTCGGCCAGTTCCCGGAACTGACACGCCCTACGACAAAGGGTGAGCCCGTCAAACACGGCATAACTCACAAGATTGTGACTAAAGGTCACCCGGTTTTTGCCCGACCACGACGTTTGGCTCCCGATAAGTTGGTTACCGCCAAACGCGAATTTGACGATATGATTAAATTAGGGGTCATTGAACCCAGCGACAGCGAGTGGTCCTCAGCGCTTCACATGGTGCCAAAGAAAAACGGCGATTGGAGACCATGCGGGGACTACCGTAGTTTGAATGCACAGACCGTACCGGACCGTTATCCGATTCCGCATATTCAAGATTTTACACAGCGGTTAGCCGGATCGAAAATTTTCTCGAAGATAGACTTAGTCAGGGCTTATTACTAAATTCCGGTGGAACCGTCCGACGTACCCAAGACTGCTGTTACCACACCTTTCGGCTTGTTTAATTTCACTAGAACCCCATTTGGTCTGAGTAATTCCGGTCAAACGTTTCAGCGATTTATAGACCACGTGACACGCGGACTTGATTTCGTTTTTGTTTATTTGGATGACCTACTGGTAACCAGCCCAGATCATAAAACGCATAAGAAACATCTACGAATTCTTTTTGCTCAACTATCAAAGTACGGAATCATCATTGGTCCTGAAAAGTGTCAGTTCGGAACATCTGAATTAAGTTTCTTAAGTCATCACGTTTGCGCCGAAGGAATTTCGCCGTTACCTAGCGCCGTTGACGCGATCGTTAATTTCATTAAACCCGAAAAGCAACGAGCATTGCGTAGGTATCTGGGAATGGTAAATTATTACCACCGTCTCATACCGCATTGCGCCGCCAAGCTGACGCCACTCAATAATCTACTGACTTCTGCCAACGAAGGCCATACCAGATTGTCACCGAAATCAAATTTCGATTTGAAGTGGAATAAAGAAGCAGAGTCAGCATTTTCCGAGTCCAAACAGATACTGCAAACACTACGCTTCTGGTGCACCCAGATTCTACGGCCCAGCTTAACATCACGTGTGACGCTAGTGATGTCGCCGTCGGTGGCGTTTTGCAGCAATTTTTAAACGGTATGTGACAGCCGCTTTCATTTTTCAGCAAGAAGCTGAACCCAGCAGAGACACGCTATAGCGCGTTCGATCGCGAACTCTTGGCAGTATACGTTAATACTGATCACAAACCGTTAACATTCGTAATGTCACCCGTCACTGAGCGCGCATCCCTACGACAAACACGTCATTTAGCGTTCATTGCTGAATTCACCACCGATATTAGATATGTAAAAGGAGAGACAAATTTCGTCGCTGATGCGCTGTCACGACCATCAGTGTCAGCGATACACGATGGCCCAGTGATAGACTATAAAGCGTTAAGTCTCGATCAAGCTAATGATGCGGAATTCACACGTTTGAGACATTCGACTACATCAACTATGAATTTCAAACTATTGAAATCGTTTGATAATCAATTGATCTGGTGTGATGTGTCCACGGGACACAACCGGCCGTACCTTACCGCGAAATTTCGCCGAATTTTTTTTTCAAACTTACACGGTTTAGGCCATCCATCGCATAGAGCCACCAGACCTTTGATTGATACCCGATTTGTATGGCACGGCATGAATATAGATATTGCTAGATGGTGTCGTACCTGTAAGGGTTGCCAGACCGCTAAAGTTTCACGTCATAATACTCCTGTTTTCGGAAAGTTCACTGAACCTACCGAGCGATTCGATCATGTCCACGTGGACATAGTCGGACCTTTACCTTATGCCGATGGTTTTAGATATCTACTGACTTGCATCGACCGTTTTACACGTTGGCTCGAAGCTATACCTATGGTAGATATTAGAGCCGAAACGGTCGCCGATGCCTTCTTCAGCGGGTGGATAGCACGTTATGGTACCCCTGCCACTATCACCACTGATAGGGGCGCTCAATTCGAGTCCAAATTGTGGGATAGTTTATGTAACCAATTCGGGATTATTCGGAATCGTACCACGAGTTATCACCCTCAGTCGAATGGCATGGTCGAGCGTTCCCACCGTCAATTGAAAGCCGCCATTATGGCGCACGAGTCACCGAATCCGTGGACTATCACGTTACCTGCCGTACTGTTAGGAGTTCGTTCAGCCGTGAAAGAGAGACTGGGCAGGTCAGCTGCTGAGATGATTTACGGGACAACCCTTAGACTTCCAGGAGAGTTTACTAAACAGTACAACGTCGACGCTAACACTGATTTGGAGAAATATTCAGACAAGCTACGCGTAGCCATGTCGCGTCTCCGTCTATGTCCGCCACGTGACACACAACAACACAACATTTTCCAATTTAAGGAAATCGCTACATGTACTCATGTATTCTTGCGCCGAATCGCAATTGCACCGCCTCTGACCGCCCCTTACGACGGACCATACAAGGTCGTCGCGAGGAGTGGCAGAGTAATGAAAATCCTAGTTAAAGGCAAGGTTGAGACGGTCTCCTTAGATCGCGTTAAACCCGCTCACATGGAGTGCGAGCCTACAACAGGTACGACAACACAGCGTAAACCGCCAAGCAAATCACGGAAGTCGACGGCTACCAGGACATCTAGTAGGAATCCACAGGGTCCACCTAGACCTGATAGTGCGGACACTCCGACGTCCAACGGGACGAGAGTCAACACAAAAAAGTCGACGGCAGTCAGAAGCAATCAAAAATCGGCCACAGTCCCAAAGCAAATAGATGTTAAAGTAAACTTGTCCAACAGAGACAATACTTACGTAGCGCCGCATTCGCGAGCCCCTGCCGCGTCCCGCGCTAACGGAAACGGCGGTGGTTTACGAACGTATTCCCGCATACCTTTACATCCACGGGGTAAAACCCCGGGTGCTGCTGACGCCGCAATCGACTCGACAAAAAGCAAACATGCGAATATCGCTAATCGCGAAAAAATTTCGACCGACCAAACAGTGCGAAAAACTAGAGTCGGACGCATAATCCAGACTCCTGCTCGATTTGTGCAGATGGTTCACGCCATAGTCGCGCCCAATGACGTCTATGGCGGGCCCAACCGCTTACCTCGTAATCACAATATTGTTAAATTGTAAATGAATATGCCAGGCCTGGCAGAATTGTGTACAGATATATAAATGTAAAGACATTTTCTTTTAGCAAGTTCATTGCTAAAGCATTAATAGCAATTCTGTTAATTAAATGAATGGGTTGATCGCAGCTTGCAGCACATGAATAATATATAAAGGACAGTTGGTGTTAAGAGGATCGGACAATTCACGTATAACGCTGCGCTTTCAACCGCCCACAATGTAATCACACTCGCTAAATATTTTTTTTAAGAACACTATGCTTAGTATAAGAGGTTACATATTTGACAACCCCGCTACTTGCACGAAGCAGTCTCCTACACGTCAGTTTGGTCCCACGTTGTCACTCAGCCGGGGGTAATGTAGGATCCTGACATCGCTTAGTCAATGTGGCGCTTATCCCCAGATTCCTGGACGCGGGCTGACGGGGATGACCGCCTCGTTTTCATACCGTGGTGACGTGCGCACACAGAGCAGTGTGGTGCGGCCTTGGTATTTTTCCCTCACTTCAAGTGTAATACTCAGCGACTGCGGACGTGCCGCAGCTCGCTCTCGCTAAGTCCATAGAGACCTGACGTGCGCGGATGGTTGTGCTTTGCTGTTATCGCATGTTAATCAAATAAACATGACAAGAGAGAAGACAGTTTCCTGGTTTGTTTAATACCGTCTACCAGACGGATGAGGAGGATATTTGAGTTTTGATGGCGAGATTGGGCGGAGTCCTTCGTCGGCCGTTGTGACCCCATAACGGAACTCCCGGTGTAGGTTTACCACGACATATTGGGTAATCCGACCTTCCCACACGCCATAAGATCAACCATCAGTTTTTCTCCAAGGTTTGATATGTCCTCTTGAGATTTGTTTTGTCTTGGAGGATGAATGCACTAGCACAGGACTTCATGACAGGATAAGATTTCAATAATTTCTGGAAGTCCCACTTTTTTCCAATGTCGAAAATCCTTGAAGTAGAATTACATCCTGAGTAGGCATGTACCAAGAGTAACTTATTGCACAAATCATTTCCTAAAGTTTCTATCTGAGTCACCTTTTTTCCATGGTAAACGATGGATCAAAGAGCCACCATCAAGTACGTAACAATCTGTTTTGGGAATAGAGTTCATCACATCCTTACTTGATAAATTCGCCACATGGTCTTGAATTGCCTGAGCAAGCTGAGGTTTGTTAAGGAAGAGAAGGGCAGGATCAATGGTATGATCAGGAGCAATCTTCCCAGCTGAAATATTCCCAAGTGTTCGGGCTCTTTCTATACGCTTGAATTTGTAAGTAAACGCAGACTTTCCGATTATATCATCAATGATTTTGTTCCCAACTGATTCTAAGTATGGTACATTCTCACCTTGCCCTGCCACTATACCGTTGACAATGTTTCTCGGAGTAGGATCAGATGTGAAGGGTGAGCAGGCTTCAAGCTTTGTTCGAATTTTCTCGAGATCAGATGCATCTCTTTTGATGCGTGATTCAGTTGAGTCTTTGCGTTGTGCACTTGTAGCATATGCTAGGTTTGTGAAATCCTGCATTGCAATGTTATAGGCCTACTCAGATACTACAGGTGCAGACAAAGTGCAAACGTTTCGCATGTCCTCGGTCATATCCCACTACCACGAGTTAGCCCACCAGTGTTCTTTACAGACCTCAGCAAAGTTTGTTCGATGACCAGATCACAGCCCCGCCCAGCACTGATTGCTCCTACGAATAACGCGAAACCTATTAAGGAACTTTCGATACACATCTGGGTGCTTTTCCTCCAGGTTGCTCATTTTCTGCAGGTAGTAATGAGCGGTACGCAGGTAATTGAGGTGCCCAGCTGCAACACCGACATTTAGGCAATGAGACACCGCCATCAACCAAGATCCTGTACAATCCGCCTTTATCAACATTCTTAACATGCAAAACAAACCTGGATAATTCAGCCACAACTGGCTGGTCTTTGAGGTCTGAGCAAGTTCAGATTTCTCCTTCTCCATTACTGTCTCGAGTTTGATCAAAACCTCAGAACCAGCAGCATCTCTAAGCGTCATCTCTCCACTAAGAAGGGAAGAGTACAATTCCTCGGCTTGATCCAGCAGTGTCTAAATCTCGGGATCATCTTTGACCATTTCCGTTATAAGGTGGCTATATAGGCACTTGTCAGCAAGAAGATGGCCCTGCAAAGCCCTATGGACAGCTTCCCTGTCATCATGTACACAACTGCATTTTCTCCATAGACAGTCTCAAGTATGTTTTTGAAGTATGTTTTCCTTCCATGAGAGTACCTATGGCCCCCATGATTCATGAGTTTATGGAAACACCCCAACATCAGAACAACGCCTGTCAGGTGACTATTTTGTGGTGCATCAATGATGATTTCAGCAGCTTCCCAATACAAGGGCTGGTCAAAAGTTACAATGGTGGGAAGATTGTGCTTCATGGCAAGGGTGCAAATAAAGTCTAATATAGACACAATGCACGATTTGTCTCCAGAATATATATTGATCATAGGCAAGAATTTGACTGATGACAGCCCAGGATGCTGGCTCCGCTGATGCAAGATATGCATCATTCCCTGCCAATTTGGTGTTGCCTCTTTGAAGCTGAGGGAGACTTCCCACAGAATATCGATCCTGATGTCACTGTCAAGAAATCTCACTACCTCATGACAAGCATGCCTTGCAAACCTGTACTC
The DNA here is from genome assembly GCA_964017125.1 of Flabesymbios commensalis. Taxonomy (NCBI): domain Eukaryota; kingdom Metazoa; phylum Annelida; class Polychaeta; order Terebellida; family Flabelligeridae; genus Flabesymbios; species Flabesymbios commensalis. Next base: position 43,632,647 of record OZ024911.1, on the reverse strand, counting down.
CAAGATAGGAATTTCAATTTTTAGTTCTGAGATCGGTCTTCGCGGAATGAGATGGTTTGTCTGTTTTCCAGGGGTGACAGAGGCGATGACTCCCATTCCACGAAATGTCCCTTTGCCGTCAATAGTGATGATGTTGTGATCCACATTATCAGCAGCAAAGAGAACAGGCATATCCAGCAAATCTACATCACCACCTAGGACATCAGCTTCCACACGATCTGCTGCATTTTTTTCAAATCTGATCACTTCCGTGTACGACGAACAGAATACCATTTTATGATCCACAATGATCTTCGAACGATACAGATGATGGATTTGCACAGCAAGTCCTATTTGTAGTGGTGCAATGACAGCTCGTGGGCGAACTGCCTGAATAATGGCATCACCAACTGCCGCAACCTTGTGTCTTGTCTCTTTCCCAATGAACAATGTTTCCAGTGCTGTCCGCAGACTAGTCGGAATGCAAATTGAAAATACCCAGTCGACTTGTTAGATGATGTCCCATTTTCATTTTTAATGGTTTTAATGTGTTCCTTACCCCCCAAAACCTGGGCATAGACATCAAGATCATCAAATTTGTATTGACAGTTACATAGTTATGATCATAAAGAGGTTTCGGCGGCCATCTTGAACGCCATCTTGACAAAAACAATTTCCGGGGGTCCAACTTTGGTAAACATTTAGTATGTTATATAGTGCACTAGCCCCTACTGGAATCAGTTGAGAAACCTTTTGTAGCAATTTCTTGGGGGTTGAGGGTTTTTCTTCCATATATTGACCTGACTACTACTCTAAGGAACATTTTTGTGATTTTTTGTTGATAATAGCGTATGAGGTGCAGGCGTTCAAATGGTCGTGGTTCTGTTGTTAAAAATGAGGAATCGCGTATTCCAATTTCGGACAATGGAACCAACCCACATTTCTATATTGAGCCCGCGTCGATCTGAGACATCAATGTCCATTCCTCAATAAGATTTTCATTTTAAGACCATATAGGGGCCTAGGCTACATCTGTCCCTGCATTATGATGAAAATATTGGAAATGGAATAATTTTTAGCTTAGATCTAACGCGAACGTATATATTATATGACGGCATTTTGCGTATTTGACCGAAACGTAGCGTGATCGGCCTCACGCAGCCAGAGATGGGATTTCGACTCCTGTGTGTGGAGGACAGTGCAATCTCACCATTTTTAGGAGGTTCTCACCGCCGAGTTTTGCATATGTACAAAGGTGGCCTAAACCTCCAATCATTCATTCACACATTGTGACATAGGACCTATAAAATTAATGTAATGCGGGCATCCGTCCCTGGCGCTATATGTGTAGTAACATGGTGAACTATGACAAGTGACAACTAAAATCGCGAAATTATGTATACTATTTGACAAGTCGCTTATCTTTTACAACAATAAAATGCACCTTATCCGCCTTCGTTCATAATATACCCTATATTGAATCTGCATGTCATGTAAGTTATTGAAGATATTTTATTATGAGAGGCCTAAGGCTCTTATTGATAACATTTGCATGTTATATAAATATACTTCATAGGAAACTGCGCTTACTCGCTATGTCACTGTTGGAATAGTTAATAAAATCACGAATATACTTATGCTAAAATATTAAACATTCTGTCTTCCATATTTCTCTGTCAGAAGAATGCGTTCAAACACACCATAGTTAATGCTAAAATGTAGGCTATTCAGAACACTTCATCCTTCCTTTTTCATTGTCAGACGAACGTGATTAAAACACGAATATTCAATTCTCAAATTAATAAACACTGTTGCAAACTCTGTTTAAGACCGCAGACCATTATGTGATGTCTTACTGTTAAAACACACATTGCAATAAAGATCACATGAACATTAGAAATATAATTGCTGTTAACATATAAGGTTAACATCTGAATCTAAATCACTGGAACCTGGAGCAAAAATATCGTTTTATACAAGGGAACCAACCCACATAAGGTGGCAAATGATAGTTATTTATCTAAAACTAAGTATTGCAATGGAATATATCATGTTTAAAATAAAACAATGTAATAAAAATTATAGTTGATGCTACTTTTTGTAAAATAAAATACTATTCAAATAACTGACAATTTTTTCATTGGTAATTTCGTCAAAGAGAACCAACGTACACAAATAGCAAAATGATTCATCAGAAAAGATGTATCGCATTACCTGTTACGTACAAATAATTTTATGAACATATGTTGCATAATTGATAACAAGATATTACACTGCTACTTTTTAGAACAATCTGAACAGCTTATACGGCTTTTCGCATTTTCAAGTGTGGGTTGGTTCTGTTGTGCAAAACTCGCTAGGCAGCGTGAAATTTCGTTCAATCGTCCAGGTCAATTTTTTTTAATGACGACTGGTGTACTGGCGACGTCATAAAACAAAAATCTCATTTTTTATGGTCATGCGGGTTGGTTCCTTTGTGCTTAACAACGTCCATTTTTTCAAGTCGAATAGTCGAAGGTCTTTTCCCAAATTTGTCACACATACTTTTTACGCTCTTCTCTAAATACCGGGCAGCATAACAGATAGGGGTATTCGTCACAGATGTCGTCGCTGCAATGGAGGCATATAAGCCAAACCGTAAGTCGCGCTGAGTTCGAGCTCGACAACCAGCTTCGACTGGTAAACGGTGATTGCGGCACCGACATTTTGTCATTATGTTTCTATTATTTAAAGGTATAATTCAATCAGATATTTCTCAAAATCAAAAGTCTTTTTAATTATGCGGTATACCGTATATTTCCCACCTTGTGCTATGTTTTCATTCCAATGTTGTATGAATTGGTCATACAACTTTAACTTGAGAAGGGCGGGGCCTGGTGCAGTGGTTAAAGCTGCTTTACTTGGAAAGTCGGGGTTCGCGGGCTCGAACCCCTCTCTGGCATTCACGTTTCAAAGAAACAAAATGTTTTTTCCCTGCTCACTCGTAAAGATTGAATATTGTGGGGAGCCTCTGTGATCGAGAGTGTAGTGTGTTCGGCCTCAGACCGCCGGGGTTTGAATTTCGAATCCTGCCAGTGTGTCTGGAGGGCAGTGTCATCTCACCATCCCCATTCATTTCATTTAACTTGATAATGTGATTGAGATGATCCGGTGATTCAGTTAAGATTGATTCGTCAAATCTCGGAGAATGAAGCAGAATCAACACAATTAAGTAGGCCTAGTATGCTCAACCGAACTAATCCAAGTAGACGAACGTTAAGTTTATATATTAGATGGTAAATCATTTTAGATTTTCCTTACTGGTAATCAGTCTTACCCAATAAAGAACCATATTACATTTTATATCTATCTCCATTATAAATGAATGAATGATATAGAAACTTCTATAGCGCCTAACGCCTCGGTGTCCCGAGCCCATAGGCGCGAAAATCAGAACAGGTGTTCAGTACCGTAGTCGTTATTTCATTCCGGGTCACCAACTGAGCATGCCAGGAGACAAAAGAACTAGGTCGGAAAAGCTTTTTATTTTTTTCTGAAAGAGTGATCGAACTGTTTTTGAAGTTCTAATTTCACCGGGGAGATGATTCCACAATGTTGGTGCCGCCACACAAAAATACCCTTCACCCTTCTTGGTCCTAATCCGAGGAACAAATAACCCATTTTGGTCAGATGAGCGAAGATCGCGAGTACGTTTCGGCGGTTCAAGCATTTCCTTAAGATAGATTGGCTGATTGTTGCATAAGGCATTATAGCTGACTAAACAAATCTTGAGTTGTATTCTAAAAGAGACCGGAAGCCAATGCAACGACTTTAGAAGGGGTGTTGTTCAATGTTGTGCAATGTTACTTATGTTACTTATAATTATGTGAGAAATAAGACTTTCTTTTGAGGTAACAGGGCATCCGCTAAGATTACTGTGCAAAAAGCTTAGCATTATACTAGCCTGTTTAGTAATGTTACTTATATGTGTTAAAAATGTCAAGTCTTCTGGAAGCAGGACCCCAAAATAAGTTCTTAGTGCATGGTACAAATAAATGCCTACAAATCAAACAGTCGTCTGCAAAAAAAACTGATTTCTGACTTGACATGGTCTGGCAAGTCATTCTTGAAAAAGAGAAACAGGATGAACCATAATACTGAAACCTGCGGAACGCCTGAAGTAACTAGTAATTTAGCCGAACATTCTCCATCAATTACTACTTGCTGGTTCATGCTGGTGAGAAAACCGGTAATCCTACTGTGGGTGTTACCAGAAATACCATAGTGTTATTTCAGTATGTGCATCAATCGTTTATGATGAGACTGGCAGACTTAGTCAGCAAGCTGCCACAGTTTTCGATTATATGGCAGCGACCGGAAGAGAATTCCAATCAGGAATAGTTCAAAGCCAAAAAGAATTTTGTCCCAGTATGGTGTTAGCTCTGATGTGCTTATAGGCCTGATTGTGCCCACCACGTGTTCTTTCGTCTGCTGGGATTAAACGGTTATTGATAGGAATTTCGACTAGCTCATTTAAAATTTTAACATATATAATAATAATATGAAAGTCTAGAATTTGTTCGTCTTGTTTTCAGGTCAGTCTACACTGACTGATCCGTGAGTGTAACAGTACGTCACTCACTGATCATTTTCGTAGCATTTGTCGTCTGTTACATCACCGCCTGCCAGCCAGCAGTCAGCAATTCATAAAATCGCACGAGCCATGAGGTAGATCCTGATTGGTCAGTTATGTTTAGACGTGCATTTGTACATTTGTGGGAATCTGTACACGCAGCGCGCGACACACAAGCCTGCTATTAACCAGAGGATAATTTTATATTTATTCATAATTTTTTTAACTCATTCAAGACGGCACTCTCAGAACATACATGTTTCTGTGGACGAGTCATTTTTTTAAATGTACTTTTTATAACGTCATATAACACGAGTTATCTCGGGCTCCGTCTTGTACCGTCGAAGTAGCTTGCCCGAGATATCTCGGGCTCCGTCTGAAATGAGTTAATTAGTTTTCAAATTATGAGCTAACCACAACCTGTACTATACAGTATTATGTCAGTGTATATTCAGCCTAGATATTTTTATCTATTTTATTTTCAGAAGCGTCAGTGCTAATAACATGAATTGGGTTATTTTACACTATGTGAGGCCACCATACTAAAAAGAAGTGTATTTTTCCACACATCTGGACGCGGCAGTCTATGATTTTGGGTGACAAATCTCGCTGCTGATCGTTGATTTTTTTCTAATTGGTCAATGTCTTTTTTTTATCTAAAAGGGTCCCAAACTGCTGAAGAGTAGCCTATTCTAATGATGATCTTACCAGGGACAAATAGGCATTCTCAATTAGTTTCGGAGGGCATGCCTTCAGGTTCCTCCGAGGAAGCACAGAGTGGAATTTACTATACTCGTAATTGTATTAATGTGGTCAGGGTCTCGCTAAGGCAAACACCGAGGTATGGTATCGATGAAGCGTTGGCTAGTTTTTTGCCTTCAAGCGTGTACTGAAATTCAAGGTTTTTTATTCCGGCCTGGACACCCTAAGGACTGAGCATTTCGAGGGGTTGAAACATATTCCCCATCAATCCGCCCAGTCCTGTAACGCAGACAGGTCTCTCTGCAGTTGCTCCTGATCTGTTTGACATTTTATCGGCGATACAGTTGGCAGTCATCTACAAAGAGACGAACCTGGGAGGAGACAGTGGAAGGGAGGTCATTACTATAGGTAAAAAGAGTAGGGGTCCGTGTGGGGCACTCCAGACTTCACACGCGCTGATTCTGAAGAGCTGCCATCGGCTACTTTTTTTTGGGTTCTCTTACTTTTTGGGTTCAAAAGCCTTACTAGTCCAGCAGAATTGTGCAAAATCCAGGATAGTGTGTGCATTTTATCATACAATCATGACATTTTGCACAAAGGTGCATTTGGATGTGCTCTTTCATATTTGAGCAAGATAAATGATTTTTTTTCAATATGGTTGTCAAATTCAAGATGGCCGCCATCGACCGTTTTAAAGATAAAAACTACATTAATTCATGCATGCACCAATAACTGATTATTAAATACCAAACAAAAGTAAAGGTTTGGGATCAGAAGGCATCGATAAAAGTTGAAACAATGGTATTTAACCGTGTCGATAATTAGGAATCCACTATGGCCGCAAAAAATCGGCTTCTCATTTATTTTATAGATGTCCTACTGAGCGATTCATATCAAAGGCAAATTTGTGATAGACCTTTTCTATCAACCTCCCCACCTTCACCTGAAGCTATGTGAAGCATTATGTAGTGTTATGGGTCTGATAAATGCAAAAATGGCAGCCAATGACCTTTAAACATGATACCATACCACTTCAGAGTGAATAGGACGTTCGGGATCTTTGATAAGAGCTTCACCCCAGATAAGTGTACTACCATAGGATGTACCGGTATGAGTGATCTGAAGTGGCAATAAGATATTCCAGGGGATGAGATCTGTACTTCTAGGTGAAGAGTTCTCATTGGGCATCATCAATGCACTCTCAATGAGTGGTTCGAATACACATCAAATGAACAAACAAACAGTTTAAATTTATGTTTTTATTCTTGTGTTGGGTGGTGTATAATGCAGAAATTTGCAACCACAGTTGAGGAAAGCTGAGGTTTGGTCACAGCCGGTATATGCGTGTAGCATCATAACAGCTAGAGCTTCTTTCTCCGAATGACTGATATGAGCTATCACATGGACAGGAATGATGATGCTCCTTCCCAGTTCCAAACTCAGCTGATTCAACACAGGCTTATGGAAGTGAGCAGCAGGATCTCAAGAAAAGGGTGCGTGGGTTTTAGGGCATGCACACGATAATATTTGAGTTGATTCAGGTCAATTAGCCCTTTCCAGTCGGAATTTTTTTAAATGAAAAAAAAAGATAACTCAATACAAATATTACTATATCTTTTAAATTGTTATTCCAATGCACATGGCATGTCCTACGCATATGGACAACACTTGGGTGGTTATTAATAGCTTCTACTCATACCCATTGAAAACGCACCCTTACTCCCTAGAAACGAGTTTCCATGGCAACAATATATAATCAGTATATATGTATTATAATCATGAGGAATAGGTGGGTTTTTTGAGGAAGGTCTAAAATTGTTTCTATGCTTTTATTTCATTCTATAACATCAATTAATTATTTCTTGTTAGCTACATGTGACCGTTAAGGACGACATTTTTTCTAGCAGACTGATTTGATGATAATGGATGAGAAATTCATCTATTGTCGTTCATTTTTGAGTGACTTGTTTATGGATTTACAGGCTTATACATAGGACAGATTCATTCATTGTAAATGGTGCTGATCTAGCATATACTAAAAAAATATTATTTTAAATTTCATGGTCAATGATGCTGTTTTGGAGTATATATATAATTTAAAAAAAAAACAGAAATTCAAGTAAAAATATCGATCCATATATATTTTGAATCAGTCAGCTAAACTATATGTTTTTAAATTATTATTCATGTTTGGCCAAATTGTAGGTGTAAAACTTTGTAAATTTAATATCCTTGACAACCCGTCTATATAGTCCCCAACGTTGTGATAAGCCCAACTATAGCTTAAGATATAATATTGAATGTTTGCAGTTTGTAAGCTTGTGTGGCTTCATATATGGCTTTCGTATGAAAGTAGGAAGGTGTATATAAGAGATTAATTCTAATTTTGCCATAAGTATCAATTGAACAGTAAAATATCTATACAAAACACGTTAGGCTAATTTTTGGCTGCCATATATATTGGATTACAAATTGTAGAAGGGGCTGAATATTATTGCTGAAATTTTATTTCTATACTTACTCATTCCTAATCTTTACTTCTGTAGCATAATATGCATTATTTAATGATCAGTGTTTGATGCATGCTACTAGAGCATATATTGTACCTTCAAAAGGGTCAATGGCGGCCATCTTGGATATTGAAATAATTGAGCTTCCCTCTTACTCAAATTATATGAAAAAACACATCCAAATGTATCTTTGGGCAAAATTTCATGCTTGTATAATAAAATGAACACACCTTTCACCATTCTGCTGGATCATATATACTAAAATCTAGGACATCAACGTCTGTTTGTGTCTTATTAGTAGTAGTAGCAAATCATTGCTTTACGTCACTTTTTGGCACACATGGTCTTTTAAGTGGCATTTTAATACGATAAAAACGTTGTAGTCAATTGATGAGATGAATGATGAGGGTGTGGTATTGGGGCATGGTGGGTTATTCAGAGCGTTTACCTTCGCTCGCCTGATAAGGGGTTCTGGGCTGACTAGGCATGTCTAGGGGATCTACCCCTGTTTGTGTCTTGCCTTCAAAATTTTGCTTAAATTCGTTAGTTGTAATCAAACCTGGCTTCCGAATGAGTGTTTTGATCGAAAGCCATGCTGTACGTACAGGTTTTAACATTTTGTGTTTCGGGAAAAGGGACATATTTTGTTTACAGGTGATGTTCTCGAATAATTTGGCACAAACACATGTATGTGAGTGACAGTTGGAAGCCAGGTTTGATTACAACTGGTGCATTTGAGAATAATGATACTAAGTCTTTTTGGAATTATGTTAAGTCAACCCGTGGATATAATGTTGGTCGCCCCTATTTAAAAAGGCAGAATTTTACATACTGACCCTTCTTTTAGGGCAAAACTACTTAACAATCAGTTCCAGTCTGTTTTTGTAAAGAAGAATGTCTCCTCCGATATTCCAAAATTTGATGGTCCCCCATTCTCCTCCATCAGAAACTTGACTATCACGTACCATAGCTCAAGTAGAAAATCTTGTATGCCACCTCGCTATCTACAAAGCCTCTGGTCCTGATCAGACCCCTAACCGTCTTCTGAAAGAAACTGCTAGCAAAGTTGCTCCTATATTGGCAAATGCTTTTTTCAGAATCACTAAGGACAGGTGTTTTACCAGCTGACTGGCTACTTGTCAACGTAAGTCCTATTTTTAGGAAAGGTGGTAAGCACATAGCTATGGGAATAGCAGGAGGGTGTACCAGTAGGGTGAACGGCAAGACCCGCTTATCATTCACCATTTTATTTCTATCTTCCTTCCTTCCCCATCGGATCAACGGTTCCGATTGACTTCACAAAACTCTTCTTCAGTTCATTATATTTATTTGTCTAGACATAAAACATCGGCAATGTACAGTCCCGCGCACGACACGCCCATAGGCTAACTCTAATCTGCCAACCTGCAAAACGTCTGCAGTCGTCAGGGGCTAGACTACAAGTGCGCGAAAAAGGCCACGACCGCGTGGTGATTGGGTTAATGGCCACGTCACTAATATACTGAAGCGAGGCAGCCGTCCAGACGCCCCCCTGCGTCCGGGGAGACTGGGGTTGACTGTCACGATGATCTAGAGAGGCAGAGATCCTACATAGCTTCAAATTACAGACCAGCTTCTTTAAAATGTGTCTGCTGTAATCTCCTAGAGCATATTATAGTGAAACACCTACTAGGACGCCTGGAGTTTCAAGACATACTGACAGATAAACAACATGCTTTCCGCTCGGGTCACTCATGTGAGAGCCAACTTTTAATCACAACCCCCGACCTATTGACATCAGCCGACGAGGTCGATATGGCTATATTCGACTTTTCCAAGGCATTCGACATGGTCCCCCATCGTCGGTTGAAAATTAGACTTTTATAGAATAAAAGAGGCAATATACATAGGCTACCTGGATTTCCATTTTTCTAATGAACAGGGGACAGTCTGTTGTTATTGATGGTCTTTCATCTCAACAAATAGCTGTTGATTATGGTGTCCCACAAGGGACCATATTAGGATCTATTCTCTTTTTACTTTTTATAAACGACTTAGGCCTACCCAAAGTCGTTAAATCACAATGTCGCCTATTTGCCGATGATTGACTACTTTAGAGGATAATCAAGACACTGGACGACTCTCTCCAACTTCAAAACGACCTTGATAGTCTACAGCTATGGACAGAAATAGGGGGGATGAAATTTAACCCCATAAAGTGTTATATTTTGTCCACTGCTAAACCAGCATTTTAAAATTCATTTTACGTCAGAACCATCAGGGATTGGAACAAACTACCCCAGGACGTCAAGTCAGCGACTTCTGCAGAAGATTTCAAGGCCAGACTGCAACGCTCCGCCTAAACCCACGCATGCCATTCAACCCCTCTCCCGTGGCGCGATAGTGATATCTTCTTCTTCGCGATGACAGCAATCACTCCGCAGATAGAGTATTGCACGCCGTAATGTGTGTGCAGTGGTGCATTTAAAGATAGGTGTAGATGTGAGATGTAAAATATAACCCCTAGAAATGGAGGTTATAAACGAAAAAATGGTGCAGTGAAAATAGAAGGTGAAGTTGAAAAACCTTGCGGTTTACATGTGCGTCAGTTGTCTGCGGAAGAAGTCCAGGGTGAGGGAGGAGACAACGTGAGGTGGGAGGTTGTTCCAAATGGGTATGGTAGAGGGTAGGAATAAGAATTTCTATGGGTCATTGGACGGGCCCAAAAATGGATGGAACGCATGTGTTTGTCTGGTGGATGGTATCAGCCACCTTTGCCAGGCATCCCCCGCAGATGTATGTGTAATCCTGTACATCATATGTAGTCTCATGTAATTGTGACGTATAGCGAGGGACTCCCAGCTGAGGTGGCCAACCATCTCACTATTGCACACAGCGATTGCACACATACCTTGCAGCACATCTCTGCACCATTTCCACTTTTTTGATGTTATCGTAAGTATGTGGGCTCCAAACCGTGGCGGCATACTCCAAGTGGGGTCGGACCAATGACTGATACGCTTGTGTTTTGACAGCTTGGGAGGAGTTTTAGATTTCTGCAGAGGAGTCCAAGGATGCTGTTAGCTTTTGCTTTAACATTGTTGATGTGGGTATTGAATTTAAGGTCAGAGGTACGAGTAAGGCCAAGGTATTTAACGGAATCAGTACTTTGGAGAGGGTGGTCATGTAGTTTGTATGCTTTATTAATTATTGTTTTGCTTCTGCCAGCCCTCATGGTAAAACACTTGTCTGCATTGAACTGCATAAGCCAAGTCTTTTTTACTTTTGATGGGGCGGTAAACAATACAATCATCAGCAAATAAGCGGACTGTACTGTTTACGACCCCATCAGGGAGGTCATTGATGTAGATCAGGAAAAGTATGGGACCCAGGACAGTCCCTGGAGGTACCCCCGACAGTACTGGAACACTGTCAGAGGTAGCACCGTCCAGGACTATCCTTTGGGATCTAGAAGAGAGAAAGTCAGTGATCCACTCAAGTGTATCCCCTAAGATGCCATACCAGTTAAGTTTGTAATTTAAACGTTTGTGTGGAACCTTGTCAAAAGCTTTACTAAAATCCATTATGAGCATGTCTGTTTGGGTTGTACTAGGTCCTGGAAGAGAGAAAGAAGCTGCCATTCGCAGGAATGATTTCGACAAAAAGGAAAGAGTATGTTCTGAATTTCAAGATGTTTCATTAAAGTACTTACAATAATATGTTCCATAATTTTGGATGCTATACATATCAATGAGACGGGGCAATAGTTACTAGGCTTGTGCTTACCACTCTTTTTGAATATTGGAGCCACGTTAGCTTCTTTCCAGTCACCCGGTACCTGTCCAGTTGTAAGGGAAATTTGGAAGATAATTAGTAGTATAGGAGCAGTTTCGTCACTTAGTTCATTTAAGACCATCGGAGGTATTGAATCGGGGCCTGAAGCTTTGTGGGGTTTTAGATTATCCAAAAGTTTTTTGAACGCCAGGAGTAGAAATATCAATTTGGGGCATAAAGGGAAAGGAGTTGAGTCCTTTGTCTGGCATGGATCCGGGGGGTTCTTGAGTGAACACAGAACTGAATTGTTTATTTAATATTTTGGCTTTGTCTGAGGCGTCACTGAAAGTGTCTCCCTGGCTGCGCAATAGGGCAACACCCGCTGAGTCTTTTCGCATATTTTTATTAAAGGACCAAAATTTATTTTGTTTAGATTTTTTTTCAGTGTTGTTATCTTCTTCCGAATAGTCAATAATGTTTTCGATGTAGGCCTACTGCTAGTATGCCTGTCTCATTTCTTTTTGTAAACTGTGCCGAATGTTTTTAAAGCTACATAACTGTTTTGTTTATTTCAAGCAAAATATTAATCCATGGAGAATGCTTTACTTCTCCGGTTACTGAGTTATTAAGGATTTAAGTTTTTTTTTTAATGTTGTTGCCCCACCAAAACAAACCTGATCACAGCGGAGTGAGACATACTGTCTGTATAATCAGGACATTAAAAGTACCAAGTGGCAGATAACGCTCATTATTGAAAAAAGAGTGGAAGATTTTTTAAAATTATTCTTATTTTTTAAGTGATCATAGATACATTTCACAGTACAAAGTGTATTGTCTCATGTCATTTAGACATATCTAGGCGTTATTACTTTGTGTGATATGACTAGTCATATCTGCATATAATGTCATGTTTAATTCCCGTACCGGTAGAGGGAATGTCACTCACTTGAAAAAATAGGACCCTGTTTTAGTATGGTGCTTTTAAGTGTGGGCCAGCATCTGAGGCTTTGGCCCACCATTAAGACGCTCTCCCCCCGTCTGTGGGAAATTGCAGTCCGAATTACACCAAATTCAGTGATGTAAATCATCTTTTTTTCATCTTTTATTTGTTACCTTACGGGCATTTAAAAATATAGTGACAATGCTATTCCAAAATATCAGACTATTTGATTTCATCGTTAGACATCACATACAGTTATATAAATAGCGAAATGCGGTAAAATAAAATAATTGTAAAAAAACAGCCTTTACGGTACTGATAGCTGAGTTCCCAGTAAACAAGAGGCATTCAACCGTTGATGAGTCAATGCTGTACCAGCGTCGTATAAGCTGGACCAACATTAAACCATCAATGGGTCAGTGACTCGTGCATGCTGAGTTATCATAGGGGTTGACCTAGTCTTAGGACACCAACCGGTGGTTTGTGTGAGCTTAGCATCGCAGCCAACACGAGGCATTGATCAGAATGATGTCAAACTAATTCGGGGCCATTGTCTACGGCTCTGGCCCAACGTTAGACAAATGCGACTCAACGTCTCGTGTTTGTTATTAAGGGGTTTGATGGTGGTCTAATGTAACATTATATTGGCCCACAATTAACCACTATTAGTATTACGTACATATTGTACACAGACGGACCGATTTACCACACCATATAACTTGATGGTGTATCGCATCGTGATCTAATCCAGCTACATTTACATCGATTTTGTGCATTTCTAAAGCCTTTAAAAATATATGAATGATTGTGTTGAACATTTTAGGTTATTTCGGTGGAAATAAACAAAACAGTTATGCAGCTTTAAGTTTTTTCGAAATCCTGGCAGATGGTTTAGTTAATTTTTTGGATTTTGCGTGACTTTTATTTCTTTTCCGAATCAATATTATTTCTTATTTTTTGGCGTGACCCAGGGAAGGTGGTGCTTACCATTCAGTTTTTTTATTGGAATGTGTTCGTCCATAGGCCTACTTGATGTCAAGGTTGATTTGAATTGAGTCCAAATGTCGTTTGCTGACTATCCTTGGTTGGCATTTTTTTATACTAGTATAAAGGGAATTTAGGTTGGATCTACCATCCCAGTCTACTTTTCTATTAGAAAGATGTTACGTTTTGATTTTGAAATACGGCAAGGCTGGGTATCAATTTCTGCAAAAAACAATTTCGTGGTCAGATTTTTCAATACTGGGAAGAATTTTGATTTTCTGGAGGCTAGATTTGTTGTTAGTAAAAAAGTAAGTCAAGAATTGTGTCTTCCCTGGTTGGCTTATCGACTACCTGCTCTAAGTTGTGGTCGAGTGATGCATCGATAAGTTTTTGATTTTGGGGTCGCTTACTTTCTGCAATGGGGGACACTTCCAGCGAAGTCGAATCGGCCCAGGCTGTGGTTTGCCGGAGAGTGCCGAACACCCTTTTTTGAAGACTGGGGCAGCATTAGCCTAGCTCTACCTAGTCATCTGGTAATTTGACTGTCTGTGGGGATTGATCAACTGTGTCTGCAGTTCAGTGATCGGCAAACCTCCATGAGCAACATCACACCGATGACAATGGATGTGCTTGCGTGCGCATTAGTCACTAAACGGTCCTCTGTATCTGTTCATTAAAAACCTCCATGCATCACCACAGCGACATGAGACGCTTTATTGACTTTGAGTGTACACTGAGAAACAGGATGTTATGCCAGGCAGTTTCGCATGGTGAGGAAACAGGCTTATCTACTCACCGGTGCTGAGAAATAAATTACAGTTGTTCTTTGACCGGGTGATTAATTAGAGCGATTGACAGAGTAGACCTGAATACAAGGCTATTCCGCCCGAGCTACATAGCTTTGAATCCACCTATTGAGTATATCCTGGGTTTCAGCTGTATGCGAGTAGTGTGAGCAGCGACAAATGAAATGAATCGGGCTTTAGGCCACCTTTGTGCACATATAGGCTAAACTGGGCCAGGAGAACCTCCTGAGGATGGTGAGATGATTGAGATGACACTGTCCTCCAGACACAGGACCCGAAATTCGAGTCCTGGCGGTCTGAGGCCGAGCACGCTACCTCTCGCTCGGTCACGGAGGCTCCCCACAATACTAACTTTCACACGTGGATGGGGAAGAAACATTTTTGAGACCGGGAACCGAACCCCGGACTCTGGCGTGAAAGGCAGCGGTGCTAACCACTACCCTAGGGCCCCCGCCCGTGAGCAGCGACAACAGATCGAGTCGCTGGCTCACTATACATAGTAACGCGCGCAGCGGGCAAAAGCCGGGGTCTTCTCCATAGCTGGCCTCAAGGCTATGTAGCTATATGGAATATACCGAATACGGCGCTCGCTCATCGGTGTCTGCTCGATCACTGAAGTTAAGCAACGTTGCGCCCGGTTCATAATTGAATGGGTGACCGCCTGGGACTGCCAGGTGCTGTATACACTCGTGGGGCTCAGAGTACCACGTAAATCAGATGGCTCGTCTGACTGACTTTGAGTTGGACGTAAAAGAACCTCAATGGACGTAGGCAGTTTCCATCCGGCGAGATCCCAAAAAATCCACAATATGGAGTACTTGGCACATATATCATGTATATAAGGCCATGAATGATATCATGAATGATAACAGGCCTTGCTAAGTTACTCCCGTGGCGCGATAGCATAATAGTGCGTACTGCCACGTAATATATAGATACAGAATAGCTCGGGCGGAAGAGCCTTGTATTTAGGGCTACTGACAAAGTCGTAAGGTCGGGGCAGAGTGTTTTCAGGGCTAGCTATCTCAAACAAACAAAATAAATTCGTCTGCAAATTTTGACGTTCGGAAAAAAATAAGTAAAGTTAAATACTAAAATAGTCTAGTATTTAGGAAAAAAGTAGACTAATATGTATTTGCCATTGTATTTTAATTAATCAGGAGTACAGGAAAGAGTTCATCTTATCAAAGTGTCTTAACGACTCCCGTTTCCAGTGGTAGATTACATGTAGTCTAGTAGAGCCTATGTGTGAGACTTCTCATATTATCGCTCAGCTGAAACTGCAGATGCAGACAAACAGTGCCAGTGCACTCCCAGTCCCACTCCCAGTGCATGCAACCAGTGATAGCTACATAACAATTTTTTTTTAAATTGTCCTTTAAAATTATGCTGACCTTTTTCCCGTACCTGCTGACATGCTAAAAGAAATATATGACCACATTCCAAAAATTAGGAAAATAAAAAAATGGCAGCTGTGCTTTGTCACTGTCACAGTGTCAGTGTGTGTGTCTGTGTCACCTGTGAGGCTGTGACTGTCTGAGGCTGTGACAGTGTGAGTGTGACTCACTGACTGTGTAAAAAAATTCTTCTTCTTTGACTTTGCGAAAGCTGGGCCTAGCTGTTCTGGGGGTTCCCATCATTAGATTTCCCGCAATTACGAAAAATGATGCCAGCTCCCATCTTTAATTTCATGATAGCTGCAACAAATGCTTGAAAGGTAGGTGGAACAGGCATGCTGTGGCCCCTTTTAATAATTTTTTTAATTTTTGCAAGAAAATGCAAAAAAAATGAAAATAGACTATGTCCACTGCCCTATGAGGAAGTTCTGGAGGACATCATTAAGACCGTTTGGACAGAACATTGTAGGAATCTTGAAGAATTGAGATACCTGGGGAAGGCTGCACTATTTTGCCCAGGGTAAAACCTGGGTGAGGTTTCGTTTGCCTACCCTGCACTTCCTCATGGGGCGCACCGAGGGTAAAAATGGAAGTTTCATAGCTATAACTTATAAGGATGAGAATCCATCAAAATTTTTCTTCTTCCATGACCCCCTAGAAAAAAAACGGAGGCCGGAGGCTATGCCCAAATTTCTGATTGTTATGTGCATATGTGGTATATTTGCTACTGTTACTGTATTGCGGGGCACTCGTTGAGTGCCCTGATGTATCTAAAAACTAAAACTCTCAACAGCGGCATGATCTCAGTAGTTTTCTTCAGCTGCTTCAAAAAGTTCACGTGTCTGGGTGATGTTTGAGATTCTGTATCCCTTTAACAATTTGCAACATTAAGGTGCCATCTTTTGGATGTTTTTATACTTTAGCTCAGATTTTGATCTAGCACAGCATTTTTCTTGCTCAGTGAAAACTGTGGAATGTGGTCAAATATTTCTTTTAGCATGTCAGCAGTTACGATAAAAGGCTCAGCATAATTTTATTGGACAATTTTAAAATTTATTGAATGTACCTAATATAGACTTAGTTGTAAATAGTTTGTTTACTATATTTAATAACTGCAGTTTTGAATACATTTTGAGAAGGGCCCACACTGTCAGTGTTACTGGCCACAGCTAGCCGAGTAAATTGGTAAATAACAGTTCTGGTCTTAGTAACGTTGGGATGTGGTTTCTAACCGAGTTTTACTGAAAATCAAAACCAACAAAAAGATGCTAGGTAAATTTTGAAAGTTTGGGGTGTGGTTTCTAACCAGGACCCAGTTACAATTTGATACTAACCTGTAATATACAGTACTCTATTAGCGCCTGTTCCCCTCTAGTCTCAGGGGATATTCTCATTTACATCCAGGGCATTTATTTGAAATAATATAAAAACAATTTATCAAAGAATAAAATATCCTCTAATTTAATTATTATCTAACTGTCTGACTAATCATGTTAATTGTATATATTTTTTGTTCTAGATTGACAAAAGTGCATGATGAATAATGAGGAACTGCAGGAAGGTTTGGACAACAAATTATTTTATATCTTTCTCACTGTAAACATAACAACTGTGACAAGACTGTCATATTGAATTTTGGGGTACATTTAGAAGAAACACTTCTGAAAAAGGGAAATTCTTGATTGAAATTTTTGCACAGACAGACAAAAATATTTAAATACCATATCTACATAAATTTGATCTAGAAACTTGTAAACATCAGCAGTAATTCTTTGACATTTCAACTATGCATGTTTAGTCTGAGTACAGTGGCCTCCAATAAACTAAATTTTACAAAACAAAACAATATTGTTTGCCAGTGCGCAATTTTGGACCAGATTACCATTGTGGCAGAAGGACAAACTTTTTGATATACTATGGTTTAACATGGTTAAGGTGGAATTTTTTTAATTGACAAAATATTTTCCCAGTTTGGGGAACTTGTGATTTAGATTGTCTATAAATTTTTATTTTCAGGATTACCTGTGCATCAATTTAAGTTAGCATTTTCATCGTGTTGTGATATCATTCTGAAATCAGGCCCAGCTTATTAGAAAAGTTAGTGTGGTCACAGGTCACACTGGAGACGGAATAGTCAGTGTGTCACACACCTTTCAAACCAATGCAGGCCACACGGACTCGCCTCCAAATTATGCACTGGTTTGCTCTAGATTTATCCCCTGATCGCATTTAGACATCATATATTTTAAAACAATGCACTGGTGCTGAGTGGATGTCACAGTAAAACTACTTAATCAGAAATACATGTACAGTGCAACCTGTACATACCAGACCCTGTACAAACCGGAATGCTGTCTATACCGTAATAATTATTTGGTCTCGGATTAATTACACTCAAAACAATACTAATTACCCTCTCCAAACCGGAACCTGTCTACTCCGAATACCGGACTCATTATTTTCCCCAAATGCATAAATTGTATTGTATTTCACCTGTCCAAACCAGAATCAAACTTTTTGTTAGATTTTTTTTTAAATCGCATGTGGTGCACCAAGGGTTAAACAGGAGGCGGCAAGGTGACGTAATGTTCATTCTGTTTGTTATCTGGTTATGCAATTGGGAAGGTGCGAAGTTGGTAACACCTTTTTCGAGTTAGAGGAACTATTATAGCGCCTTTACTTTGGGATTGGTAGGATATTTTAACAACATACCGGTAATAGATTAATAAAATAATTGATTAGTAAAATAATGTAACAAAATCTTTGACTAATAAAATATTAAAAGATCGTATCAATTCATAAACATATCAGTGCATTAAGCAATAATTCTCACTATACATTAGACTGTGTTTTGGGATAAATTTATTCTGTTTGTGATATTTAATGGCCCAATAAATAAATAACTAACGGTAGGTAAAGTATAAAAACATTTGATTTATCCTTTCATCGCTCGAATATTCCTATATTATTTTTTACTCTTAGTCAAGGCATTATTTTATTAAATGACATAATTATGCAGTATCGGAGCATTTAGTCCAGCGTCATACATTCCAGAAAATATATAAAAATTAATAAACAAACGAGTGTTGTCGTCATAAGACTGCAGCATGATTAAAGCACAACTTCTCCTACTACCGCTTTGATATTTAAACGGCCTGATGTCGGTGTTAACAAATATGCTCCTGTTTAAAATGTGTGACCACGATTACAAGAATGTAATGTTATTTTAGATTAGACGCTAAATAATCAACGTTTATAAAATGGCAAATGCGCTCCATGCGATGTGTGAAATAGGTGAGACACCATTAACTTTAATGTAATAAAACAACTTAAAAAAATTGTGTCTTATTATATCAATTTATTTGCATACATCCACCTATCCTTTGTAGACCTACTGACGACACATCCTGAATTATAACACTCATGTCGATTGTACACATAATGTTTGTTCCTCTCTGAAAGCAAAAACCCTCTCCAAACCGGAACCTGTCCAAACCGGAATAAAAGTTTGTCCCCAAGGCATTCCGGTATGGACAGGTTTTACTGTATCAGGATTGTTCATCATGTTCCATGAAATTATCTGTCTGTTTCTTTGCAAATCCACTGGGAAAAATGGATCATAGGTTTTTGCATGTGATCATCGTAATGTTATTTAAACATGGAATGCACTGCCTCTAGAGATGAAAAATTACACAGATTACCATATTGTAAAAAAAAATTTAAGTACCAGTTTAAATTGTATTAAACCTTAAACTAAAGCGCAACACTAAAAAAAATCACCGACTCGAAGTTGTGTCCCACGACCCACAACTTCAAGTGGGTGAAAATTACTCATTAATATTTGGTTCATTTGAGACCAAACATTTGCAAATTTTGACTGGTAAGCACACATTTTATTCCCAATGATGGTAATTTATTTAGTGCTTAGATATTAAAGAGTAAAAATTGCAATAATCTTAATTCTTTTATTAGATTCAGTCATCACATCATAAGGGTATGACTGTATGAATGTGCATTATAGTCAAGAAAAATGTACATTTATCAGATACCCTTCAAATCACTTTTATCAATGGTGCCCAGTATGGTGGCCCTGATTATAATGAAATGTTATCAGGTTATTTCAGTAATGTACTCTTTTACTGAAATAAATCAACTGATCAATCTGAGTTATTTTATGTTTGGGGCTTGCTCATTTTACTTGTTCTGCAAATATGTCAGCATGTCAAGCTATTCGGGAAAGTGAGCATTCAAACCTATTGTGTAGTGGTTATGTTTGCTCTTGCGATTTGTTATATGATCCATCACGCTGTGACCTTGGTCGCCCCTTGATTTTCAGCCATTTTTCCGAAATGAAAAAGTTTATTTTTGTGGTTCTGTGATCCGGGTTCGCTTGGTAAAAAAAAACGCTGTAAATGCCACAATCGCTCACCAAAATAGCAAATTTCACATAATACACTGGAAGTAAAGTTATATTCTGCTCACCTGCTTCAAAAATTGAAAATAATACAACTTTCCTACATGTAAACCGTGACAAACTGTCGGTAAAAGCTGTGATTTTGATCTTATAGCCTGGCTAGAGATTTATTCTGCTGTCACAACGTAACGAGGGTCAATCAATATGACAGCATCACAACATAGCCCGGGTTACCACGCTAACCCAGGTCAGCGCATGGTGGATTATATACAGGAGTCCCACAAGGCTCAATATTAGGTCCTCTTTTGTTTATCATTTACATAGATGACATCCCAAAAGCTAGCAACATATTTAAATCTGTAATTTATGCGACGATGCGACCTTGATTGCAAACTTATCTGATTTTAAACACCACAACTAACATACATTCAACAATCACATGATAAATATTGAGCTACAGAAATTCGGTCACTGGTTAATGTCAAACAAACTTACCTTAAATTTACAAAAATCAAAATATGTGCTTTTTTACAAATTACAAAAGCGCGTCAAAATACCAAAATTGACAATCAATAACACAAATATAAAATGTGTCGACGAATTTAATTACTTAGGACTTATGCTAAACAAGCATCTAAATTGGAAACAACATATAACTAAAATAGCAAATACAATCTCTAAAACCATAGGCATAATAAACAAATTAAAATATGAACTCCCTGAAAACACATTACTTTCCATATATAATTCTCTCATCCTTCCCCATTTAAATTATTGTATACTTGCTTGGGGATATGACTCGAAACGAATATATAAACTACTAAAGAAAGCTTTCACATAATTTCAAAAAGTAAGTTCTATTCACACTCAGATCCTATTTTTAAAAAACTCGAAATATTGAAATTAGATGCCATTCATTATCTGCAACAAATAAAATTTTATTATAAATATTTAAATAATCTTCTTCTAAATTATTTTACTACTTTTAATTTTGCAACGAATGCTACAGCTCACAACTATTCCACACGAGGATGTCACCAAATACGAAATAGCCTAGTCAAACATGATTTTTCACGTAAATGTATCAGATATAGTCTACCGATTTTAATAAACACAACACCAATCATTATTCTAGACAAAATAACCTCACATAGTATCAAAGGTTTTACAACATATTTTAAACGTTCTTGCATTGAGAAATACACTGTTTTGTGCCAGTTAGCAAATTGCTATACATGTGAACAAGCCCGAACATGAGTGATTTTTCGAGTAATTACATCTTTGTTTTTGACACACTATTCAATTTCCACCATATTTTGTTTTGCTGGTTTTTTTCCCGGTCTATAATCTGATAATGCCATTATAATCGCTAAATACTATTTCAAGACAAGCAACATAATTATGAGGGACATACTGTTTTTCTTGTATATATTTTGTTGTCCTTACAGAAATACATAACAACGTTTTGTGTCTTTATTTTGTTTATTTCGTATTATATAAAATATTAAAGCAGCTGTAAATCATTTATTTATTATTGTTTAATACATCATTTACTCAGGTGGCATCCATGACAGCGACTTTCAAAGTCTTTATGGATGTCTCCTGACCCTGTACTGTTCATTTTGCATATGAATCATTATTGTGTATTTTTGTGGTGAAATAAACAAGTTTTCTTCTTCTAAATTTTAAATAATACCATGTATACCAGGTCTGACCTAAATTACACCATAACTATTCCATGTATTCTTTCTGCACAAAAGTTTTCAAATGAAAGATTCCCTCTCTTTCGTGAATCCTAATTTTCAAGCCCTGATGGTGCCAAATGTAGATAAACAATGAATGATAGGTAAAACAACAAAAGAGTAACATCTACAAACGAATTGTATGACAATCGACCCACTCATGTTTTTAACAATTTAACTTCATTACTTGAGAATTTTTGTATGGATTTAGATTGTCCTATTAACCCTTACAGCGCGGGGATCGACTTTAGTCGTCAGAATCTGACGTCTGTAGACGGCAGATTCTGACAACTAAAGTCGATCCCCGCTCTGTAAGAGTAAAAATATGTATAATGGTCGTAGACCCATAACATAGGTATTCAAATGAATCGGAAAGAGCTAACTAAGACGTTTATGATGGTTTCAAATTGAGAAAAATTCTTTGGTCTCGGAGGTTTTCATAAAAAAATTCAGCGCTTCAAGGGTTAAGTTACATCAGAGATATGTTGTTTTATGGCATATGTTTCTGATTAAACTATGAATTTTGTTTGCTGGAAAATGGTCACAATATACCTAAGAAAATTGACTTTCGCCTCTGCCAATTGCATTAAGTGAGTCAGTAATATGTAGATGTTTTAAAGGCACGTTCAACAAAGTATGATAACAATATTCTTTAGAAAAGTATGTTACCTCTTCCTATTGTTATTGAAACACTTTGAGAAGGATTCCAATGAGTAAGAGATATCTTATGCTCTGATTTTAATGATAAATTATGTTTGTTTTTTTTAGAAAGCAAAGTTGTCAAGTGGCGTAATTTTTTTGGATTCTGGTAAATATGAATTGTACATGCATTGCATTACTTTTTAATTCTGTAATTTGTTTATGTAAATGGATTATTTGTGCTTGCCTAATCTACAGCAAGCTTTTAGACGTTCTATAAGGTGTGCAACATCTTTGTTTAAATGTGTAACTATTTTTGTTATGTGCCAGTAATTAATAAATACATGATTTTGTTCTTTTTTTTCAGGATTCTTGGTCTTTGTAATAATTTTGGTTATGTTGTGATGCTAACTGCAGCTTATGATATTCTAGGAAAGAAAGGGACTAATACTGTACTGGTAAGTAAATTACACTCTGCACTACAGCATGAAACATGTACAATAATACTGTAGATATCGCATTCATAAAATATTCAATAAGATATTTTATTACAATTGCTACTCTGTTTTCAAGAATTTCCCGTGTAAATAATATATCACTAAAATGGAGAATATAGTTTGTGGTAGATGCTCAGTTAATCAGATAATTCAATCTAGAAGATGTATACTGTATTTATAAAAAGCAGAAATATTTCTTTGTCATTTGTAGCTGGAAATTGTGTTTGCAATTCGATCTTCAAATGACAAAAAAAAATCAATAGAAACTATTTAGCAGGACAATGTTGATAATTATATTTTTAACATACCAAAACTGTTATTAACCCTGCCGGGACTGTATATATTCGTTTTCAAGCAAAATTCGGATCAAATAAATTCTGAGATGTTTAGTGGTAGATGCTTAGTTAATCTAATAATTATATTTTTAAGACAAATATTGTTTTTTAAATAGAATTATTTCTCGTCATTTGAAGCTGAAAATTGCGTTAGCAATTCCAGCTTCGAATGAATGAAAAATAGTCTGAAAAATTCGGCAGCACAAGAGCTAAGAGTTGTAACCTGCATTGAATTTGTAGTATGATATTGATGTAAAAGTGTTACTTATTGCTTGTTATGTAGCTTACAACCGTTTGGCTCGAATTATGGCGCACGTGTTAAAGTACAGACGATTTGGTCATCATATGTGTTTATTTCTGTCATACAACTGTCTACTGAACATGTTCAAGCTCATGTAAAATTTATTCTACCAAACCAGCAGAATTTATGCCATGCTCTATATTTTGAATTTTTTGTATATGTACATTATTTTATACATAAGGCATAATTAGAAATGCTTCTAGGACCTTTCTAAAAACCCTATCGCTATTGGAATACATTTTCTTTTATAGGGAACACTCCATTTAATATGCATGCATCTCATAGATTGGAGTTGGGTGACATGCAATGGTCACCCGAGAACAGTATATGCATAACCCTCTTAAAAACAATCTCACTGTAACCTTCTGTGTCATGAGCGTGGACATGTTCAATTTATTTTATTTGAAGAAAATATCCTTACCACAATGTTTCATTAAAATTCTGTATGCATCTATTTCAATTTTTTACATGTTTTCAAAATAATAATATTTTTTACATATAAATTAATTGATCCAGATATTGATTAAATTTGTAATATCACAACATTGAACTATGTATTAGGATCAGAAGGGACTTCGCACACTATAGTTTGTGCATGTGTCAGATTCTCTCAACAGACCACTAATTTAATACAAAAAAAATCGTTATTAAACAGCGAACTGCGCTTGTCCTCTGTTTTGCAACTTTTTAATACATCATAGCTAGGTAATGACTAGTATTACTAACTTTTTTTACGTTTGCAGCGTAATGAGACCATCCCGGCAACACTCAGTCCGGGTGTTAATAGAACAGACATGCTGATACCTGAATGCCATCAAATAAGTACTGGGGTATGATCACATTAACTTGAATAGTTAGGTTATTTTAATGATATTGATTCATGTTAAAGCCATAGTTATATTCTCAATCACACTTATCATATAATCTCTTGTGTACATATATATTTTTTAACTGTATTTTTGTGACTTTTATGTCGTATAATAATAAACTAGATAAACATAGTTTATAAAATGTAATCTTAACCTAATTTATTTAACTTTTGTGGTCCAGTTCTGGTCATTTTAATGATTCGATTTGAAATAAAATTTAACTAAATGAACACTTTAAATATTCAATTGGATTTTTCTCATTTGTTGTAATGTTGTAATTGTAGAAAATATGGACATTTAAAAATACAGTAATTTTATGAGTCATACATAGTGTTTGTTTATTACAGGCTGTGCTGCTCGCTAACATTTTGCCTTCTGTGATATTGAAAATGATTGCTCCGTTGTTTATTACAATGATACCGTATTTGTGAGTGATCTCCAATCAGTTGAACTTAACTCATAATCTTATTGGAAATAAAATATTTTGACCCTGTTTTACTGTACAATTTGTACATAAAATAAAATAGTTTTATTATTAATTACATGCATAACTCTCTTGTCTCACTCTTGGCTTTTATAATTTTGTAGACTACCGTTAGCTTGTCATTCCATTTTAAGATCTTTCTATGGTTTCAGTGTTCGAGTAGCAGCTGGTGTGTTATGTGCAATGAGCAGTTTTCTGATAGTTGCTTTTGCCAATCCTGTGTGGCTTAGCCTTTTAGGTAAATAAACAGTTTGCTGTTTTTGTAAGCAAATTATTCTGAAGTAAAGATGTTTTTGTTAAAAATGATACATATGCTCATATTAATCATTAGAGGGCTAAGTTAGATTATTATAATTTTTGGTCACTTGAAGTTTTGTTTCGCTATCGCCAGGTTTCGCACATAACCTGGAAAACCTGGAATTTAAAAAAGTCAGGGAAAAGGAAGAATTTTAGCACCTACCGGTATGTTTGATATTATCAGTCATCAGGCATAATCTCAACTCAGAAATTGACAAATCTGCTGTAGACATGACTATCAGCACTGATACTAAATGGCACCAGTACTACACTTTTTGTTTAACATGTTTAATAACTTATATTTTGTAGGAACCCTGACAGCAACCCACAAAATTCTTCAAGTGGGTAAAAATATTTACGAAACATGTACGCCAATATAGAAATTTTATTGCTCATTTTTCCTTCAAATTTACTTGTCTGAAGGACAATTAAAAATGCTGAAAAAAGCTTAGTCGTGACTAGCATTTTAAGCCATGGAGCCCACTTCAAGTTGTGTCTTGCTGGTGTGATCCACACTTTAATGATTGAAAATTACTTTTCAGTATTTTATCATATCAGTTTAATCTCACAATTTAAGACATTGTAGGTTACACAAGTGCCAGTAAAACATACAGAAATACCACTATCGTCGACATCCATGCTCAAGAGGTTAAGGGATAAGATATTGCATGTTTCAGGTGTGGGTTTTGGTAGCTTTGGATCAGGTTTGGGAGAGCTGACATTTCTTAGTCTCACTGCCTGCTATACCACGTAAGTTTTTTCGACCTCTGTTCATTCTAAACAAATATCATCAACTACATGTATAGGTACATAATATTTCTGCAGACATCGTCCACAAAAACAAAAAATATAGAAAAGTTTTTAAATATTATTCAGATTACTTAATTTAAATAAGAGCAATAAAATGAAGTACAGTGAACTTATTTTGCTGTATTTATAGATATGTAAAGACAAATCATTTTTCACCTGTGTATGCAGCCTAAATAAATCTTATTTACACAGGTGTTTGAAAGTGCTTGCATTTTGGAATAGTTTTTTTTTTAGCTCCCGCCGTCACCGTAGGTGAGACGGAGGGAGCTATGGATTCTACCTCCATTTTTTTTTGGCCTCTTCTTTTGCCTATAACTTTGTAAGAAAATAAGCTAGGATAACAATTTTTGGTATGTGGGTTACTTCCAGGTGGCTAATGGACAGGTTAAAATATTTTTAATCTGATTTCAATACGCAAGGTTGCAGAGGAGAAAATGATGATGTTACGGCGTTGGGCCGTCCGTAAACAATTGGTTTCCGGAGCATATCTCTGAAAGTACTTGTCCGATTGTCTTCAAATTTTA
The DNA here is from genome assembly GCA_964017125.1 of Flabesymbios commensalis. Classification (NCBI taxonomy): domain Eukaryota; kingdom Metazoa; phylum Annelida; class Polychaeta; order Terebellida; family Flabelligeridae; genus Flabesymbios; species Flabesymbios commensalis. The sequence goes on along the minus strand of OZ024911.1, from coordinate 43,606,052 downwards.
CACACAACACCCCTAGGGGGTCTAGTTGTGCCTTTTGGGGTATTTGAACTTTGACCTACTTCTGGTTCAGAACTATGGCCTATTTAGACGTTTTGACGCGCACTTCGTTTCCGGAGCAGATCTCGAAAAGTACTGGGCCGATGACAGTCATATTGCACATACATGTTCTCTAAGGTCCCTAGTTGTGCCTTTTCAGGTTTTTAGACCTTGACCTTGAAGTTGACCCAGCACTTTGACCTAATTTATAACATCGGTAAATCCGACTGAAAGATTTTGCGGAATATCATGAAAACCGCTCAAGATAGCTACACCATTACTATAAAACAAATTGTGAGGTTTCAGGAGAGGATGCATCTTGAAAAATTTCAAGTCGATGAAATTAAAAATGGCCGCCTATCGGCCATTATTCACCTCGACAGGCCTGATATTGCGGAATATCATGAAAACCGCTCAAGATAGCTACACCATTAATATCAAATAAATTGTAAGGTTTCAGGAGAGGATGCATCTTGAAAAATTTGAAGTTGATAAAATTCAAAATGGCCGCCTATCAGCCATTATTCACCTCGACAGGCCTGATATTGTGGAATATCATGAAAACCGCTCAAGATATCTATACCATTACTATAAAACAAATTGTAAGGCTTCAGGAGAGGATGCATTTTGAAAAAATTCAACTCGTCCAAGTTTAAAATGGCCGCCAATCGGCCATTATTCACTTTCACATGGCCGTTATTTGGTAAACCGTGCTAGATGGCTAGACCATTGCTATAAAACAAAATGTGTGATTTCAGGAGAGGATGCATCTTGAAAAAATTCGACTCGAATAAATTCAAAATGGCCGCTTATCTGCCATTATTCACTTTCACATGGCCGTTATTTGGTCAACCATGCTAGATGGCTAGACCATTACTGTAAAACGAAATGTGAGATTTCAGATGAGGATGCATCTTGAAAAAATTTGACTTGATCAAATTTAAAATGGCCGCCTTTTTCGGCCATTATTCATTTTCACATGGCTGATATTTGGTAAACCGTGCTAGATGGCTAGACCATTACCTGATTACTATAAAACAAAGTGTGAGTTTTCGGGGGAGGATGCACCCTGAAAATTTTTAACTTACGAATTCAAAATGGCCGACAATCAGCATTATTTACCTCGATAGGCCTGATATCAGGTAAACCGTGCTAGATAGCTAGACCATTACTATAATACAAAATGTGACGTTTCGGGAGAGGATGCCTTTTAAAAACTTTCGACTCAATCGAATTCAAAATGGCCGCCTATCGGCCACTATTTACTTTCACATTGCTGATATTTGGTAAACCGTGTTAGATAGCTGGACCATTACTATAAAACAAAATGTGAGATTACAAGAGAGGATGCATCTTGAAAAAAATTGACTCGATCAAATTCAAAATGGCCGCCTATCAGCCATTATTCACTTTCACATAGCCGGTTTTTGGTAACCGTACTAGATGGCTGGACCATTACTATAAAACAAAATGTGAGATTTCAGGAGAGGATGCATCTTGAAAAATTTTGACTTGATCAAATTCAAAACGGCCTCCTATCGGCCATAATTGACTTTCACATGGGCGATATTTGGTAAACCGTGCTAGATGGCTAGACCATTACTATAGAATGAAATGTGAGATTTCAGCTGAGGATGCATCTTGGGAAATTTTGACTTGATCAAATTCAAAATGGCCGCCTTTAGGCCATTATTCACTTTCACATGGCCGATATTTGGTAAACCGTGCTAGATAGCTAGACGATTACTATAGAATGAAATGTGAGATTTCAGCTGAGGATGCATCTTGAAAAATTCTGACTCGATCAAATTCAAAATGGCCCCCTATCGGCCATTATTTACTTTCACATGCCCAATATTTTGCAAACTGTGTTAGATGTTAGTCTATTACTATAAAACAAAATTTGAGGTTTCGGGGGAGGATGCACCCTAAGTTTTTAACTAATTTATATCGAATTCAAAATGACCGTAAATCAGCTATTAGTTAACTCGATTGGCCTGATATCGGGTAAACCGTGCCAGATAGGTAGACCGTTACTGGGATACTGATTAGGATCAATAATTTCAATGGAGGTTTGCAATCTCTGACAGACTGTCTAGTTCTTATCCCACTCTTAGACTGGGCTTCTTAGACCTAGTTGCCTTGCGTCTTGATTTTTGACCTAGACTAGGACTACATTAATAACCCTATACAAAATTGCTTAAATCAAATTCTAATTCGGAGCGGGAGCTCCTGGACTTATGTAGTCTTGTTTAACTGGAAAACATTGTAAATGCATTGCTTGAGGAATAAGATCAACGGAAAGCCACTAAGTTTGATTCAGACAGTATAGTAAAATGAAATATTTCAGTTTAATATTTTCATCCAGGTTATGCCAATGGGCAAATTTTCAAAGATTAAAACAATAAATACATTTATCCATTCAAATAAAAGTCCAATCACCATAATTCTATAATTGGGGACAGATCTGTAAAAAATCCTTAAACAAAATTAATGCAAACAGTGTCAAAACATGTATATTTGGTGTAGTTTGAGAATTTTTGGTCAAAAATCATGTCAACCAAAATATTTTCAGGTACCATTTTTTCCCTTTACTATCATATAACCAGCTAGAAGAATTATTTGGTTTTAATTAGCATAAGAGCCTGGTGTAGGGTTATTGACTGGTGTGATCAGGACAATGTTGAAAAACTATATCAAGAGTAATAGTGGGGTAAGTACATGCATATTTTCAATTGAAACTTGTAAAAACCATGCAATTATGACAAGGTTTATTTTATTATATTTGTAGAAACACTCTATCAGGCTGGAGCTCAGGCACAGGCGCTGCTGGTGTGGCCGGAGCTTTGTCATACGCTGGATTGAGAGCTGCTGGACTGAGTGCTCAATCAACAATACTCATAATGCTAGTTGTTCCCGTGATTATGGGACTTACGTAGGTATATTGTTCTTGGTCAACCGCAAACTGATTCTACAGTATTTTTCATCTATTTGGTGCTGAAATTGCAAATTACAAATATTTCTGCTATCAACATGAACTAGAAAGACTTGAGTTTGGATGAGTGAGAGATAATCAGATAATAGGGGATTTACCTGTGCTATCATGCTAAGGACTGTGCTTTATATAGTTTTTTTTTAGGCTCCACCCACTATGTTGTGGTGGAGACTTATTAAGTCTCCACCCACTATGTGGTGTTGAAGATTTATTGTTTTTGCTGAGTCCGCCCGCCGCCGCCACTTGTTTCTGCTCTCACTCGAAAACCCCTACTCGGATTATTTCCAAATATTTGCAGTAGTATGCATACTGGCCCTGGGGAAATTGTCTGGTAAATTTTTTTTTGCGTTTTTCAGCTTCTTCAGCAAAATCCAAGATGGCCGCCAAAATCCTATGTCGCTCTCTAGAGCTTGAACCGCTTCATAGATTTGTTTCATGTTTGGTTTAAAGAAAAGACCTTACCCTGGTCGTGCGCTGAAAAGCTTTTGGTGTGATTCTGATAATAAAAGCTTTGATTTATTTACGTTTACGATTTTAGCGGATATTTCAGTTTTGCTCATTTTGGCCATCATCAAAATTTGGTAATATAACCATACACCCCTACTCGGATTATTTCTAAATATTTCCAGTATGCCTATTGGCCCTAGGAAATTTGCCCTGTAATTTTTTTTCAGCGTTTTTCAGCTTTTTCAACAAAATCCAAGATGGCCGCCAAAATCCTTTTTGGATTTGTTTCATGTTTGGTTTAGCGGAAAGACCTTACCCTGAACATGTGCTGATTAGTTTTTGGTGTTATTCTGAGAATAAAAACTTTGATTTTTTACGTTTTAGAATTTTAGCGGATATTTCTGTTGTTTCTCTTTTTTCATTTTTTCAACAAAATTCAAGATTGCCGACGAATCACATGTTACTCTCAAGAGCTTGAACTGCTTCACCGATTTGTTCCAAGAAAGCAACTTACCCTGGTGATTACATTTTGGTGTGATGCTTACACATTTTTGCGTGGTTTACATTAAGAAATTGGTGACAGTACTGTATTTCTCTATAATTAATGTATTTTGGTTGCTAAATATATGTGGGGCGGGTGGAGACGCAAGCTTTGCCCCTCAGGCAAATCTAGCTTACACTGACTTAGATAAAGATAGATCAATATATAGATCTACCAACATGAATCATTATATTTATTTCATTTTTTACACTCATACAGATTAATATCTAGAAAGTGCTATTCTTTTGTTATTTGTTTAAGGTATTTTTCTATTTGCATTTTAAAGATATTCTATACTAGTACTATTATTTTCAAAAAAGTCAAGTTTTTAATACACTGTTGTTTATGATGAAAAAACACACCAGAAATTACTCAGTGACCAACGTCATGTGCTCCAAATGTTATGCAGCAGCGGCAAAGGGTTAAGCCTAAATTTTAATATTTGAAACTCAAGTGCATTTGAGTAAACTACAATGTTTCAAATGTAACATACCACCAACAGAATTCAGTTGCTTGTATGGTATTTTCTACATTTTTTTAGACCGCCAAATTAAATGTATGTTCTAGATATCTACCCTATTGTTTGAACAGGTACACCAATTAGGATTCAAATTGTCAATGTCATTGTGGTTCTCTCAATAACCAGACATCCTTGTTGGTAAATTGGGAAACCCTTATCCTAAGTAATACAATGAATGTGTAATTCACAGGACAACAGCCTATTATTATTTCTTTCAGTTATCTGTTTCTCTTGACAAATCCTCGAGAAATGCTGACAATGAGTGTAGAAGTTTCTGCTTCTGAAACATCGTCACTAATTCAAGACAGCACTCACAGTGGTGAATAGCATTTTTACCTTTTAAAATGTATGCATAATTAACATTTTTGAGCTGCAAAACTTAACATAACATAAACATGAATAAAACAATGTCATTCACTTACCTGGCTGCTAAAAAAAAAATTTGGTCTATGATTTTCAAGTAAATGGTGGCCATTTCTTATTTTTCAAATTCTTGTGAATGCAGTCTTTCACAATAACGTCGGACCGACCGGACATGTCTGGTAAAACAGAGGTAGGTCCGACAAAATACCCAGCCACATCTGACCTACAAACTGGTTATTTTTTTGGTCAGTTCTGTTTTTCTGTCATATTTTTGGTCTCACAAGGTGAGAATCGTCCATTGACCACCTACTGTCCGGTGAAATTTCTTTTGGTCTGGTAAAAGTTTCAAGTTTACAGGACCTACTGTCCAGTGAAATTTTGCCCTTTAATATTGGGAAAGACTGTGAATGTGTTATCTTGATGTGATTACCTTCATAGCCGCATTTTCTTAAAAATGGTGACCATTTTGAAATTTTTAATTCTAAAACTGGTGGTCGAAATACTTGTAATATTCTATGCATGCACTTACCTGCCCAGCCACGAAAAAGCTTCTGGTCACAGTTCAATATTTTCAAGAAAATGGAAGCCCTTGCAGACATGTAATCTCGAGAACCAGCAATCTGAATCACTTGATTTTGTATGTGAGCACAACTATGCGGGTTTTCAAATGGTGCATACTAAAAAAATACACATAGAATCTGTTAAGCTAACAATGAAATGAAAATTTAGCTTGTGTGCTACAACCTGATCACCTTCTCTTGATGAATCATTCTTTGCAAATAAAATATTTAGGAGTAGGCCTATTCTGCAGAAAAATCAATTTTTCAACCGACCGGTACACATTAATAATATTTTTTCTTTGTTAGGTCATAGTACGAGACATTTTAAAGCAAATCAACACAATTTTACCATTATGATAGTGATTTTTGTGTTTTATAATATATATATACAGCTGCTAAAATGGGCAAAATCATTTTGACTATGGACTTGACTATCATATGTATGTAGATGACACACAGCTATATATATGCTTCAATACACGAGATGCAGCATATGCCATAGCTAAACTGGTGAAGTACATGGCTGACATTCAGAAATGGATGGTAATTTATAAACTCCAACTAAAAGGTAAAAGAACAGACTTTGTCATCACCGGTTCAACTTTTCTTTTGAAAAAGCTAAACATATCTACAATAAAAGTTGGTGATTCAACAGTCGCAACAAGTCCCCATGGCAAAAATTTGTGGGTAATATTTCTGAATATGGAGCAACAAGTCATGTGGTCACCAGATCTACATGATTGTAAGATTGTCAAATTTCTGACATCATGTGCTACGGAATTGTTCACTTATTTTTTACCCCCAGGCTGGAAGATTGTAATTTTTTGTTCTACGGTTTAACAGACAAACTCATTCACTGTCTGCAATTTATTCAGCATAGAGCAGCACGACTTATCACACATACCACACCTGTCATGAGATGTCTTCATTGGTTACCAGTTAGAGCACATATTCTTTTCTAAATTTGTCTGGTATATAATTCCCTTCACGTGTTGGCACCAGCTTACCTCTCAGAACTTATAAAACCCTATGCCTCTGAGTCGGATCTACAGGTGTGGATGAAAAACTAATTAAGCCTCGGACACGCCTTGTGCCTTTCGGCGATCAAGTCTTTTATAAGGCTGGTCCCATACAATGAAACAAGCTGCCCACCTGTATTACCTCAAGTCTCACACTGAGCTCTTTCAAACAAAACCTGTAAACTCATATTTTTAAAGAGGTAGATGTCTTTTAAACATGCATTTACTTTCTTTTAAAACTTTTGGCAAATTAAAAAAAAAAAAATTGGAAAACCAATGCTGTTTTAGCATGTTTAGTAAAACACACTGAGCAAACTCACGGACTGGAACTGCGCTATAAAGAACATTTTATTGTGATTAATAATAATGCGGTTTATCTATCTAGTAATATAGATATTATTGAACTGATTAGCATGTTTTTATATCGTCACCTGCTGAAATAGGCACACTGTAACTACAGATTTGTATGTAAGCCTTGATACATTCGCAAGTATATCTGCATGTACACACCAGCCACATTAGGTAATGTCTAACTCATATTTCTCATTTATTCCAGAAGCTTATAAAGAAGTTAATCGGTTATCATTGATCCAAAAAGTAAAATTGATACCAGTAAGTTGGATGCTTTTCGATAATTTATTGTACAGACACTATAAAGAAAAACATATAATATTATTTATTTGCAATTTAAAAAAATGTAGAGTACTAATTTTGTTTTTGTTTATAGCCCCTCTTCAAGTACATGGTACCACTTACGATTGTTTATTTTGCTGTTTATTTCATCAACCAAGCTGTGGTAAGCTATAATCTTCAGAACACCTTTTCTCAAAGTCCAGAACTATATAATACACTACTATTTTTTATAGGAACTATATAATACAATACTATTTTTTATAGGAAATATTCATTTGTACAGAAGTAATGTTAAGATAATTGTGACTCTTGTGCTGCATTCATATTCACTGTTTTCATACCTTTACAATTAACATTTCTTACACAATTTTCAGCTTTGCATTAATGAAAGCCATGGTTATTTAAAAAGTGTAGATGTCTGAATAAAGGTACATAGTAGCCTAATATGATATTTAATAGCTTCACAATAGTACATTTTTCTTTTATTCATCATGTTGCAGTATGAGCTGATTTATTTTGATGATATTTCACTTTCAATAGCTGACCAATATAGATGGTAAGGATTCTTCACTAAGCTATATAATTGGAATTCTCGTAAAATGTAGAAATTTGCTTTAAATTCTTAGTGTATATTATAAATTATATTTGTAAACTGTTTTGATTGTAATGATATATCATTGATGATTTAATATATCATTGATGCAGTGTATCTATGCAAAGGTTTGGGTTGCTCTCTATTATGGCAACCTGAGATAATAGTTATTTTTTAAAAGTTTCTTAATTCTTTAGATCTCAGGACTGATTGTAATATTTAAACTCTATTTTATCTGTTTAGGTATCAAGTCATATTTCAAATAGGAGTGTGTTTGACCAGATCATCAGCCAGTGTTCTTCGTGTACATAACTTATGGGCTCTAGCTGCTCTAGAGGTAGGCTCCTCCAATTAAAATTCATTATCTTCAGGGTCAAAGCTTACATAAACCAGATTCTTCTGCATTGAGTCAACCTGGCCAAAAGCTATTTAGCTTCCCAGCAAACATGAGACATTGAGCCAATGCTGATTTAATGTTGACCCGCCGTCTGCGATGTCAGCCCAACATTTAATCAGCATTGGCTATTTCTTGGGGGATTTCACGTTAACCCCAAAAGGCAACATCAGAATTTTGGTCATGTGAAGGACCTACTCTTTAAAATGTATGTATATTGAAAAAGATAGGTTGTGTGAAAAACAATTCTCACATTAACTTGTTACCATGTAATGTTCAAACTTAACTTGAGGATTTCCAATGATCTGCTGAATGCTGCCAATGTGATCCTTGTAAGACAACCTTTCTATATTCACTGACAGCACCCTTCTTAGGTAGGGTGTGGAATGTTGACTTTTTTTAGTTTTCTTGACAGAATGTGTCTCTGTCTATAAGCAGACATTTTTTCATTCTTCTTGCTCAGATTTCTGTGTCAAACTTTGTTAGATAATTAATGTCTCATTTTCTTGCCACAATTAGCATCCATACACTTTAGTAGCTCTCTGCCAGAAACCATGCACAAGCATGGCAACTTTATTCTTCTTTATCCTTCATTAATATGCTCACCCCAGTTGCACATTATGCACAGTTAATTTTTGCCAACCTTTCCTTGAATCTGTGACATTTCTCAAATTGTTGGCTGTTGCTAATGATTACCAGTAGCCATTTCTATCACCTTCTGTGAGAGTCAAGTTAATTTTTGCACTTACCTTGGTTCTTAACACACAATTCAAGGACTTGTCAAGAATCTTTCATGGACTTCCCAGTTTTTTCAAAGACTTTTTGGGTAGGTTGGATGCAAAAATCAGCATATACAGTGTAACCTCATACCGGAATGGCTTGGGATGAAGTTTTATTCCAGTTTAGACATGATTCGATTTAGACAGTGTTTTTGTGTGGTGTGCTGTGCTGTGATATTTATGTATTGTATTGTATTGTATTGTATTGTATTGTATTGTATTGTATTGTATTGTATTGTATTGTATTGTATTGTATTGTATTGTATTGTATTGTATTGTATTGTATTGTATTGTATTGTATTGTATTGTATTGTATTGTATTGTATTGTATTGTATTGTATTGTATTGTATTGTATTGTATTGTATTGTATTGTATTGTATTGTATTGTATTGTATTGTATTAATATTATGTATATATAAATTAGATTTTTAACAAAAGGGTGCTGTGTTTAATTCAATAATCAATATGTTTTCTCTAGGTTGTCAACATGGTTCTATTTTTCTTGCAAATCTTCTTTCAATTCATCCCCAATGTGTGGCTAGTGTTTATACTTATTTTCTGGGAAGGTGTTGTTGGAGGTTTTGCCTACCTGAACACTTTTTATAGGATATCAGAAGAAGTAAGTTTTCAATTCTATGAAGTACACTTCAATCATGGAAATTAATTTCACCATTTTAAGTTGTACCTAGCTATTATGAAACACTGAAAATTGATAAACTTGTCTTCACATTTGGAGAGCTTATAGTCGATGCCTAATTCATATTTCAAAATCATTTTTGTACTAGAAAAAAGTGATTCTTATTCTACTGATATCTTTTAACCATAAAAATATTTTTATATGCATTGTTTTTTTCCGATTGGTTCATTTTTAAAGGTGGCAGAAAATCGGCGTGAATTCAGTATGGGAACAGCCAGCATGTCTGACTCTATAGGCACTGCTGTGGCAGGAGGTGTCGCTCTGCCCATGCACAACTGGTTTTGCACTCTCCATCGCTGAAGGAAACATGTACTCAACTCTCAAGATGTGGAAAGGAAGTGATTTAAGTAGACAGTTTACATTCATTGTGACAACAAAATATAAGAAATTATTTGTAAAGTATTATATTTATATTTTTTATATAAAAAAACAATTGTCATGGTGTTGCGAGCTCCATAAATGTTTACACAGAAATTCATATACTTTGTGATTTTTATTTGTATTGACTTCTTATTTAGATTGTATTTTCTCAGCATGTACGTTCATAAGGAGATATTTATTGGTTTGGATGTCATAATAGACGTCATAATTTTGTGCAGTGACCACAGTTAATAAAACAAATGATTCCAATGTATTGTATGTGTTGATACGTATCAAATAGGCCTGTTGAAGCCAATCAAAGCATCATGATACAATTTCAGAAAAGGCAGGAAAATAAAACATTTTTAAATCGATGTCGCTTGTCTCATACTGTCTCAACATGTTAGCTAATTATCTTGTTTCATCTTTCACTTGTGTCACTATCATGTATAATACAGACACTGGTCTAAGCCAGCTAATAAACAGCTTTAACAGCCACTGTTTGTATTGTCGCATCTAGAGCTATGAGAATCCCCTCTCCACAAAATACAAGTGGTATCCTCACACAACTCAAAATAACCTTGTTGCTTATGACAAAAGTCTGAAAAATATCTCTGTGGGTGTATGTGAGGCCTATGTAGGCCTACCCCCCCCCCCCGTTGAGAATATATTACTATTAATTTCAACGGTACATACTCTAAAATGTAAAATATCACAATTATCCATGCACCACGTGTTCTATATACAGTGAAGCCATCACATTGTGTACATCTCGTGTATATCCCAGCAAGCACGACACGCTGGCCCTAAGTTGGCTTAATGGTGGGCCACCGTCGCAGACGTTGTTCTAACATTAAACCAACATGGGGGGACGTAGCGTATGTGCTGGGTATAAGCATACCAACAACATAATGCAATTTTTCGAATATAAATTAACACAATTTTGTCTCAGTACCTGTTATAATAGTTTTATAAGACCAGTAATAGAATGCGGTGCTATTATGTGTAGCATCGATAAAAACTGATACTACAAAACATCATGTTAAAAAGGGTCCGTGTCAAAAGTGCTGCTTTACATATTATTTCAGGTGCAAAAACATAGCATCAAATTATTCATTATTATATGATACAGTTCCCCAAACATGTGAAGACGCACATAATGTAAATGCATTCTGTAAATCATTGCACAATAGAGTACAGTCAGGTACTGTACACGTATTCAAATATCTCCCTGTTTCTAGCAGTATGTCAGACCATCTGTACTCCAATGATAGGCTTACCCGGTTTGCGGCTTCTAGCACGTTTCGTATTGTAAATGCTAGCTCAACTCTATATCGATTTTTTTTAAAGGTGTACTAAATCTAACACACATTTGTTGAATCGATGTTATGTATGTCATTGTTATTTTTGTGAGTATTCATATATCGCCAGACCAAAGGTATAACTACTCTATAATCTATGTTTACAATGATTGTTTAAAGATTTAATATTTTGTTTATTAATTATTTTATTAATTATTAATCTGTTTCTTTTTTTTTAGAACAGCATATCATTATATCACTATATATATCACTATATATTGTAATTCTCATTAAATAAATATCTTTCAGACAAATTATTTTAAATCACATGCCCCACAACTATGAAAATAAAATAGTTGCTTTATTATAGGGGTGGAATGATGTAAATTTATTGAAGAATCGAAAACATTCTATAAGAATATAATTCTATGTTTTATAAGTTCAATGCGGCATTCTGTGAGTAATCATTTTTCTCACCAGTGATTCGTGTCAACAAAAGATCTGTAATAGCTTTAAGTTTTACGTCATGTTAATCCATGCGTCCAGCCATTATAGGGAAAGCTGTAGACCACATTATATATGGCATTCGATATACATTTGACATAATAGAGCTTATATTTTCAACATGTTTTCATTCTTCCAAAGAATGTCTATTGCTGTGATATTAGACAACTGCATTAAAGTTTTAAAACCGGATTTGTTTCGAACGATTTTTCTCCTGTAAACAATACTCCATGTTAATAAAGGTGTTTATTTTTATTATTCCATGTTAATAAAGGTGTTTGTTTTTAAATGTAGGCCTAGACTAATTACAAATTCATGAGAATTAATATTTACTGGTGTGCTATAAGCAGATAAGTGATGTGTCACATTGCAAATATAATATATCTAAAGAGAGTGTTAGTCCCCCACTTGCCCTCCTTGGAATTTCACCAACTATGGTGAACTTACCTCCGAAGTTGTGTTGAACTTAATTCTGATGTTGTGTATAACTTACCAATGTTGCAGTGAACTCATTATAATTGTGGTTAGGTCACATGTATGCTACAAGGTGTAAAGGGAGCGATGAGCTGTTATCTGCGGTATTGGGCTGCTCTGCTTTAGATTGGCAGTTGGCTGTAACCCTCCTGCATATCCCCAAAATGCGTTGTACTGTAGGGTAGATCAAAACGTGAGTGAAAATTGCCATTAAAACAAATTAATTTTACCTGTATGTTGCACCAGAATGCACCATTTAGAGCCTTGTTTTTTAAATTTCGTGGGGACATGCCAGACGCCGCGCCTATTACCGCCCAGCGCCTATTATCGGACGTTCGTCCTGGTAACTTGTCTGGATACGGCCCTGAGGCTGCTTTAATTGTGAGTGCGGAAAGGTGTAGCCTACACATGTTCACTCGTTTCAGTCAGTTTTGCTGCATCACCAGCAGTGGATTGTGATTGGGGATTGTGGTAAGGGTTTTTTACAAAATCGTACCTGATGGAGAAGTTACAGTTTTTACTCCTCGGACTGTTGGGCCTAGGGTATTGTCATTCCTTGGTGCGCGGCCACCACACCTTTCTAATTGACAGTTTGTAAAACACTTTAGAGTATAGGCCTACTAATTTGACTGACCAGGCCCTCTACAAAGTACAATTGCTTTTGCTTAACAGCTCATCAACTGAATAATTGCAATGCATTGAAATAATTATAATGATATAATTAGGTGCTTGTTGTAAGACAAAATATTTTAAAATCTTGATATACTTAAAACGCACGTCTCGTTCCCAATAACTGATTTACTAATCAGCTAATATTAAAAACTAACATAGCCGGGTTGAGCACTTAAAGGCAAGCTGATACCAACTCATCCCAAAGGCGCAACACACATGACCAATCAACCACAGCCCTCCAACAGTCAGCTATAACCAACTCATCCCTATCCCGTCAACACCCATACCAGCTCATCCCCAGATATACCGGGGGATGAGTTGGTATAGGAGATGAGCTGACTGCACACCAATGGCACAGTAGGCCTAGCCTTAGCCCTACTACTAAGTAGGCCTACTAGTAATTTAAATGGCGTTTCCCTCGTAGGGCACGCCACTGATCATTGACCTGAGAATCTACATACATGCACTGCCCAGAAAACAGAAGCCGTTGAACCAATGTTGGTTTAATGTTGGACCAGCGTCGTGGGCCACTATTAATCTAGCATTGGTTCAACGTCTTGTGTTTGATGGGTGAAGAGTAACGGCTTGGTACAGTGACGAGTCAGGAAACTGGTTTTGTTATAAGCTACTCACCGTGTAGGAATAACATTCGATAGATCGCTAGATTTGTACAGTGACGAGTCAGGAAACTGGCTTTTTTATAAGCTACTCACCGTGCAGGAATTATCGTTACATTCGATAGATCGCTAGATTTGTTAAAGCATTGACGTGTAGCTAACTACAGAATCAATGGTTAAAGCGACTGACAAAATCGGAAGGCTTTGGCGGTCTGCTTCCAGGGCCTGCTATCTCAAACAAGCAAATATATCAGCTTCCGGTATTTTTTGTCATGTCATTTTCTAAATTTTGTTTTCAGAAAGTAGCTATTAATCCCACTTATTACCTTATTTGACACTAAGAGGGGAAAAATGACGACAACGATGGATAGTGTGAGAGAAAAGGTCCTTCAGGACTACCGTAAAAAACTTTTAGAACATAAAGAACTTGAAGCAAGGTTGAAAGAAATGCGCGAGCAGTTGAAAGAATTGACCAAACAATATGAAAAATCTGAGAATGATTTGAAAGCGTTGCAGAGTATGGGACAAATTGTTGGAGAAGTGTTGAAGCAGTTGACAGAAGATAAGTTCATTGTAAAAGCAACAAATGGCCCGCGGTATGTTGTGGGCTGCAGACGACAGATTGATAAAAGCAAGCTGCGAGCTGGCACGCGTGTCGCTCTCGACATGACCACCCTGACCATCATGAGATACCTTCCACGAGAAGTAGATCCTCTTGTCTACAATATGTCTACCGAGGATCCTGGTGAAATTGGTTATTCCCAAATTGGTGGTCTGGGAGAACAAATTCGAGAGCTCCGAGAGGTGATAGAACTGCCTTTGATGAACCCAGAATTGTTCCAACGCGTTGGAATCACACCTCCAAAAGGTTGTCTTCTGTTTGGTCCACCTGGAACAGGGAAGACACTGCTAGCAAGAGCTGTGGCATCCCAACTTGATGCAAATTTTCTTAAAGTTGTATCAAGTGCTATTGTAGATAAGTACATAGGTGAAAGTGCAAGACTTATCAGAGAAATGTTTGGGTATGCTCGGGATCACCAGCCATGTATTATTTTCATGGATGAGATTGATGCAATTGGTGGTCGAAGATTCTCAGAAGGTACATCTGCGGACAGAGAAATTCAAAGAACATTAATGGAACTGTTAAATCAGATGGATGGCTTTGATGCATTAGGACAAGTAAAAATGATCATGGCTACCAATCGTCCAGATACCTTGGACCCAGCTTTACTTAGACCTGGTCGCTTGGACAGAAAGATTGAAATTCCTTTACCCAATGAACAAGCTCGTATGGAAATTTTAAAGATTCATGCTTCTCCTATTGCAAAACATGGAGAAATAGACTGGGAAGCAGTAGTTAAGCTGTCAGATGATTTCAATGGTGCAGATTTGAGGAATGTGTGTACAGAAGCAGGAATGTGTGCTATTCGTGCAGAGAGAGATTATGTGGTTGATGAAGATTTCATGAAAGCTGCCAGAAAGGTTTCTGATAATAAGAAACTTGAGTCAAAGCTGGACTATAAGCCTGTGTAGAAAACAAAACCGTAAAATTCCCTTTTGATGATTAGTTCTATTACAAAATTAATACACTTGTACACAGCTGAGGTAATCACAGTTATTACCTAATTTGACACTAAAAGGGAAAACATGACATATGAACAGTCTGAAGTTGTGATCTACTATAATTGTTGATCACTTGTAGTTTGCAAGCTCAATGATATAATTAGTAGTAAAATATTGTATGGTTTAAGTTGCAAATTGATATGTTGTATGGTTTTGAATAATTACAATAATATGTGAACAAAGGCTATGTATGTTTTTATTTATTTTCTTTAGAACTATATATATGAAGTGCCATATCAAAACCAGTTCTCTATGTCGCAAAATATAGAAAATGAGTCAGCAAGTGGCGTTTAACATTTTTAAAGAGCCAGCAATCAGGTTTCAAATGCACCAAAAATAAGAAATATATCTCAATTATTTAGGAAATATCGATAATACAATATTTGGAAACTTAAGCTCAAAATGTTGAGAAAATGACATACAAAGTTTAAATTTAATTGATAAATGGTTTAAAAAGTTCAAATTAAATCATTTTTTTATATAAGAAATAAAACTAGGGTATCTTCAATATTTTGTACTTATATTGCTTTGACGTTGTATTTTCGATCAGCGCTAAAAAAGAAAATTAGCTAAAAAATATTATTTTAACAAAACATGGCCATAACCTGAAAACTCAAAATCTAAAGCTCCGACATAGGTCGGGTGCCGATGTGGCACATCACATATGCGTTTATAATCTGTATCCACTAGAACAAAGTAATTTAACCCTTTCAGCGCGGGGACAGTCTTTGTACATCAGAACATATTTAAAGACGGTCCCCGCACTGAAATATATAAAGATGGTCCCCACATTGAAATAATTGAAATATTTCTGTTGGCCGCAGATCCATAACATAGGTACCGGTATTCAAATGAAACGGAAAGGGTTAAGCTCGACCACTGGAGGGAAAGTTTATTCCTGCCAATGTTTTTACTAAATATTGAAAAAAAAGTAATTTGAGACTCTGCTCTTCCCAGCAATGGTCTGTTTTCCTGGATGGAACTCTTTACAGGAGGGGAAAGAGTTTCTATTGATTTGTACTGTCTTTCCCAATAATGTCGGACCGACCGGTAAAACAGAGGTAGGTCCGGCAATATACCCAACTACATCGGACCTACAATCCGGTTATTTTTTGTCAGTTTTGTTTTTCGGTCATTTTTTTGTCTCCCAGGGTAAGAATCGGCCATTGACCACCAACTGTCTGTGAAATTTATTTTGGTCTGGTAAAAGTTTCCAGTTTACAGGACCAGTAGTCCAGTGAAATATTGAGCTTATAGGGAAAGACTGTTGTACCCCCTCTTTTTGCAACGATCTAAAAGAGGGTGATGATTTTGATGGGGTGAATGTGAAGAATGGGGCATGGTATTTTTTTTCATAGCGATTTAGGGTTTTTACATTTTGTAATTTGAAATTTAAAAAAAAACACCCTTTTCACTTTTCTACAATCACTTAACTCCTTCCTGCCAACCAAATAATCCTACCTGTGAACTTATAGAATATTGTATACAAGGACATGATGTCCTACAGTGTAATTTTATTCACAAATATTGAGGATTCAAAACGCTGCTAGAATATTTTGTATCGATCATGAGCAGTTCATCCTAACCATTACGCCATGTAGGAACATGACTTTATTCTGAAAAAAAGATACTAATTTAAAGGTATAGCACCACCTAGTGATTAATTATTAATTTAACCATACCTCCAATAAAAATAGTTCGGCTGGCTCAATAACTGCTCAGTGTAACCTACTCATCCAATTGCAGTGATGTCCGACCCCACATAGTGATTATTAACAAAATTGAAATGGTTAATTTGAATGAAATTTGTGCCAACCAGCTTGAATGTCATTTCAGTATTCAGACTTGGATATGCAGGATATGGAGATTACTAATATTGGTTTAATATTTGATTTTATCTTTGTACCATTTGCAGATCTGATCATTAATCGATCACAACAAAATGTCAGCTGCATCTAATCGAATCCGTGAAATGATCCCGTCTGTTTTGCTTGAATTCAACACATTATTCATAGAATCAATGATTATAATGTAGTATGATTCCATGTATCATACAATATGTATTTCTCTATTACTGTTGATGAATTAAGGGGGGGGGGTACAATGAAAACTTTTTAGTTGCCAATCCCATGAACAGAACATTTCTAGAGTGGTAGGTTATTTGTCCAAGCAACAGGGTTGGGGTCAGGTACAGGCGAATGTACCTAGGCAGTCTTTCCCTATAAGCTCAAAATTTCACTGGACATTAGGTCCTGTAAACTTGAAACTTTTACCAGACCAAAAAAAATTCACCAGACAGTATGTTGTCAATGGCTGATTCTTAACTTTACCTGACCAAAAAACGAACAAAAATCAAAACTGACCAAAAAAATACCAGATTGTAGGTCCGATGTGGTTGGGTATTTTGCCTGCCCCACCTTTGGGGTACAGGTACGTGTATTCACAGATTACACTACAGGTACTTTGGCATAGGTACAGGTACAGGTACTTTATAGTTTTATTCACCAGGTAGCATCACTGCAGTTTCCATGTTTAACCCAACAGTTGTAGCAAGGACGTTTTGTAGTGTGCTTATATACTTCTATATTGTAATGAATAAATAACGTTGTAAAAACATCCAGGATGTTTGAAAATGGTAAAAATTGGTAATATAATGATTTGGCACGGAATACCAAAGAAACAACATGTCAGGTTATAGATGCGTGTTTATGACGTATATGTAACATCCGTATTTAGTGGGAGGCCCAGTGTGGTAAATTAATAACCCTTTAGAAAAAGGCCAATAAACTGGATTCTGGGGTATATACCTTGGGTATAATCTGTGATGCTTGTATATAACAACATATTTATATCCTGCCTGGATCCCAAACAGTGATCAGATAATGTTACAAAGCATTATACTCCCAGCATTACGTCACTAATAAATACTTAGAGCACTGAACGATTAAATTTCAATTTTCAGTCCTTTGAATTCGCTACGGAAACTATAATTTTAATTGAAACTTAAATGGATTTGTGAATATATATATTGAGTGGCAGATATAAATTTATTTTTTTCGCAACTGGTTACATAAATGCTAATAAAAAGCACAGTAGTCTATAGGAACACTTCTACATGTTCTATAGTCAATATCAGTTCACAAAGGGTTAATTAAGTAAACCCCTTGATTTGGCCGTCAATAGCCAGCGGGTGGCAACCTGTCCTCCTTTGATATACAGTAGAATCCCGTTATAACGCGGTTCGTTATAACGGTTCACGACAATAGCGTTAAATTTGCTGAACTGAGAACATATCTAACACCATGTGTCTGTTAAAAAGAACTTTCTACGTTGCACCACCAAGGCCAATCTTGACATTTTTATTTTAATGCTCAGATAAACACGGGTAAATATCTGTTTTTCTGTGATATGATCTCAGCCATCATGTGGCCAGTCAACTGCATACTCCTTGTCTAGTTGATAAATGAGGTCAGTTCGGTGATGTCATGCGTGACCCGTCGTGGCATACTTACCACCTGCTTACTGTGTTCTCGTATGTAGGCCTATGTACTCTACGGCAAGACATGTTGTCCAACAAGCACCGCCAAAAAGGCAGTATCTGCGTAATTTACAAGTGAGCAGATGCACAGCAGTGTGTGACACGCTTTCTGTGGACCACACGTGCTTCTCTGAGCATGTTGCTATTTTTAGAAGCTGACGCATACCTAGGGGCCGTCTCTAATATTCTCACACTTTAGGAGGACGTGTGGGCCTAGTATATTTTTAGCTCCCGCCGTCACCGTAGGTGAGACGAAGGGAGCTATGGGTTCTACCTTCGTTTTTTTTTGCCTCTTCTTTTGCCTATAACTTTGTAAGAAAATAAGCTAGGATAACAATTTTTGGTATGTGGGTTACTTCCAGGTGGCTGATGGACGGGTTTAAATATTTTTAATTTGCATTCAATACGCAAGGTTGCAGAGGAGAAAATGATGATGTTACGGCGTTGGGCCGTTGGGCCGTCCGTAAACAACTCGTTTCCGGAGCATATCTCTGAAAGTACTTGTCCGATTGTCTTCAAATTTTACACACAACACCCCTAGGGGGTCTAGTTGTGCCTTTTGGGGTATTTGAACTTTGACCTACTTCTGGTTCAGAACTATGACCTATTTAGACGTTTTGACGCGCACTTTGTTTCCGGAGCAGATCTCGAAAAGTACTGGGCCGATGACAGTCATATTGCACATACATGTTCTCTAAGGTCCCTAGTTGTGCCTTTTCAGGTTTTTTGACCTTGAAGTTGACCCAGCACTTTGACCTAATTTATAACATCGGTAAATCCGACTGAAAGATTTTGCGAAATATCATGAAAACCGCTCAAGATAGCTACACCATTACTATAAAACAAATTGAGGTTTCAGGACAGGATGCATCTTGAAAAATTTCAAGTCGATAAAATTAAAAATGGCCGCCTATCGGCCATTATTCACCTCGACAGGCCTGATATCGCGGAATGTCATGAAAACCGCTCAAGATAGCTACACCATTAATATCAAATAAATTGTAAGGTTTCAGGAGAGGATGCATTTTGAAAATTCAACTCGTCCAAGCTTGAAATGGCCGCCAATCGGCCATTATTCACTTTCACATGGCCGTTATTTGGTAAACCGTGCTAGATGGCTAGACCATTACTATAAAACAAAATGTGTGATTTCAGGAGAGGATGCATCTTGAAAAAATTCGACTCAATAAAATTCAAAATGGCCGCTTATCGGCCATTATTCACTTTCACATGGCCGTTATTTGGTCAACCGTGCTAGATGGCTAGACCATTACTGTAAAACAAAATGTGAGATTTCAGATGAGGATGCATCTTGAAAAAATTTGACTTGATCAAATTTAAAATGGCCGCCTCTTGGGCCATTATTCATTTTCACATGGCTGATATTTGGTGAACCGTGCTAGATGGCTAGACCATTACCTGATTACTATAAAACAAAGTGTGAGTTTTCGGGGGAGGATGCACCCTGAAAATTTTTAACTTACGAATTCAAAATGGCCGACAATCAGCATTATTTACCTCGATAGGCCTGATATCAGGTAAACCGTGCTAGATAGCTAGACCATTAATATAAAACAAAATGTGACGTTTCGAGAGAGGATGCCTTTTAAAAACTTTCGACTCAATCGAATTCAAAATGGCCGCCTATCGGCCACTATTTACTTTCACATTGCTGATATTTGGTAAACCGTGTTAGATAGCTGGACCATCACTATAAAACAAAATGTGAGATTACAAGAGAGGATGCATCTTGAAAAAAATTGACTCGATCAAATTCAAAATGGCCGCCTATCGGCCATTATTCACTTTCACATAGCCGTTTTTTGGTAACTGTACTAGATGGCTAGACCATTACTATAAAACAAAATGTGAGATTTCAGGAGAGGATGCATCTTGAAAAATTTTGACTTGATCAAATTCAAAATGGCCTCCTATCGGCCATTATTCACTTTCACATGGGCGATATTTGGTAAACCGTGCTAGATGGCTAGACCATTACTATAGAATGAAATGTGAGATTTCAGCTGAGGATGCATCTTGGGAAATTTTGACTTGATCAAATTCAAAATGGCCGCCTTTAGGCCATTATTCACTTTCACATGGCCGATATTTGGTAAACCGTGCTAGATAGCTAGACGATTACTATAGAATGAAATGTGAGATTTCAGCTGAGGATGCATCTTGAAAAATTCTGACTCGATCAAATTCAAAATGGCCCCCTATCGGCCATTACTTACTTTCACATGCCCAATATTTTGCAAACTGTGTTAGATGTTAGTCCATTACTATAAAAAAGAAATTGAGGTTTCGGGGGAGAATGCACCCTAAGTTTTTAACTAATTTATATCAAATTAAAAATCAGCTATTAGTTAACTCGATTGGCCTGATATCGGGTAAACCGTGCCAGATAGGTAGACCATTACTGGGATACTGATTAGGATCATTAATTTTAATGGAGGTTTGCAATCTCTGACAGACTGTCTAGTTCTTATCTTACTCTTAGACTGGGCTTCTTAGACCAAGTTGTCTTGCGTCTTGATTTTTGACTTAGACTAGGACTACATTAATAACCCTATACAAAATTGCTTAAATGAAATTCTAATTCGGAGCGGGAGCTCCTGGACTTATGTAGTCTTGTAGTAATGGTTTAGACCATCCGCCCAAAATGTAGTGTTGGACACTGGAAAACGCATGATTTACCATAAAAGTGATGTTCATTCTATACCGAATGCTTCACGTTTATTAAAGTTAGTGAAATTATGGGACGGTTTCCTAGGCTTAGGCCGGGACAGCCACGTGGTCTGCGCCCAGCAAACACAGACATCAACCAATATGCCAGACCCAAACAAACAAAAGCCACATTGATTAGATGTTTGGCCAGCCTCGTAGACGGTGGACCAACATCAAATGAACGTTGTGTGTTTGTCAGACCCTGTGTCAGACCATCGTGGTTGTTTCAAGCGGGGGGGGGGGTATAAAAGCCGACACAGTACCGAGACATCGACCCAATGTTGAACTAATCTTGAGCCAGCGTCGTAAACGGTGGCCCAACATTGTTTTAACATTGGGTCAATGTCTTGTGTTTGCTGGGCAGTGGATAATCGACAGTTAAACAGACAACGTCATGACGTGTCCATCCCAATGATGGTCTGATTAATGTTGGCCCACCGTCGTTGACGCTGTCACAAACTTAAAACAATAATGGGTAAATATATAAGCATTAAAGCAGTAGGCCTAGTGGGTGAATGTGTTAACTTAATACCTCTGTGTACCACGGACACGCTGACTGGCCTTACTCCCAGCAAACACGAGGCGTTGACTCAATGTTGTTTCAATGTTGGACCGATATCGTAGCCGGCTGCATGCACTGTCTGGGAGGCTGGCCTTGAACCAGATGTTTTGCGTATATATAAACTATGATAAACCCTACAATATATATTATGGCCATAATAATGACATAGATCTGAAGTGACGATATTTTCGATCTAACAGTTACAGTGCAGTAGCACGTGGGCATTCCGCATTGTGTTTATCATGACATACAGGGTGGTTAGTGCATGAACAAGTCGGGTGATAAAAACGCCTTGCCGCAGGCAGGTGGGCGTTTTTCCCTGAAAACAAAGGAGGTCGATGTCATTTAGTTTGGATAAATAATTTATTGGATGATCATCTCACACTCAGGCTAAGTCTACTGCTGGCCCGTCTCACACTCAAGCTACCGTACTGCATGCTGGATTATCTAACACTCAGGCCACTCTCCCATCTCACACCAGACTTCTGACTTTGAATTTCACACTTCAGATTTAGGACTTCGAATTTTAGACATCAGAATTCGAACTTTGAACTTTAGAGTTCAGATTTTCGACTTTGGTTATAGCCCTACTTCAGACAGACCTCGTCCTTCGGATTTTGAACTTCGGTCTTTGGATTTCAGACTTTGGACAATACTTCAGATTTCTTTGAAATTAAATAGTTCAGACTTTAGACTTCAAACTTCAGACTTTAAAGTTCAGAGTTAAGAAACCCCCACTGGGTATTAATACTTTAAATAGCTAAATAATAAATTAAAACACTATTTTGTATGACTTGATCTTTGGATTTAAACAAGCAAAACAATTAAGCAGCTCTAATAAGGTCGACGCAAGCTCTACTTCAGTGCCGTCAGGCTCTAGTTCATGTTTTTTTCAGGGTAAATTTGACCTAATAACTAAAAGTGCCTGTATTTTTTAGTCTTGATCACGCGCGCGTCTGTGTTAAAGCGCTCGTGCACGTTCACAAGTGACATGTGCTGACCAGTCATCCATGCATGCAGTGATCATTGCACACCTCCGTATTCGCGGCCACACTGTAAACAGGCGCGACTACTAACGACACCTCGGATTGACCTTTTAACTGCTACTGTTCAAAATGAAATAAAAAGTAACGATCTGCGGTATAGGTCCTATGATGATTCTGTTATACCATGCTATATGACGACCTTGTTATACCGCGGTAGTCTATTTGACGATCTTGGTATACCGCGTTATTATTGATATTATTATTGATACAGCGCTATATAGGCCCTACATATGACGATCATATTGCACTGCCGTGGCAGAAAACACAGACAACACAACGCACGCACACACACAGA
Organism: Flabesymbios commensalis; assembly: GCA_964017125.1. NCBI lineage: Eukaryota > Metazoa > Annelida > Polychaeta > Terebellida > Flabelligeridae > Flabesymbios > Flabesymbios commensalis. The sequence goes on along the minus strand of OZ024911.1, from coordinate 43,582,753 downwards.
CATTATCTTCAAGTGCATACATTCTGAGGCACTGTAATGCACATGATTGTGAATATGGTCAGCGCGAAACATCGGTGCTGTGTTGTTCTAATGCTGTTGTTCTAATGCGGCATCGGCTTGGCGTCTCGTGGCGGCGTGTGCCCCGTTCACATTTATCCCCCGTGATGCTATAGGCCTACCCTGCCTCATTTTCCAAATCCATAACTTTGAGAGTTTAGGAGCTATCATTATCTAATTTATATCATTATTTTCAGCGTTGAATAAGCTTTCTGGTGATATTTAGTACATGTCCGTACGATTTTGAAAAAGTAAGAATTTGTAGTGCAATGATTATCACAACTAGCTAACACCCTGACACCGCTGACGTCCCCTGCCAAATTAGTGGTGTGAAGCACCTTGTAAAGCCAAGGGCGCACTAGATGTTAATGCACCGCATATAAAAAATATATACATCGAAAACCCCATTTAAACATGGTTTTAAATTAATAACAGACAAGCTAAAAAGTACTTCAGATACAGTAAAAATAGTTATATCACCAGAAAACATTTTCAGCCACTATAATCTGAGTTATACATTAAAGGGACTGGCCCACGCTAAAATCATCAAAAAATCGGAGATTTTATTTTGTCTTCTCAATATGACCATATGATGTAAACATGTCCATAGACTAGAACTGCAAAAGTTTTTTAATTTTTCTGCTGCGCATTCACCAGTTAGGCTAGATATAGAGACGAAATTGCTGTTTTCTAATTATTGACAACCATGTCAAAAATAGGAAATGCGGGAATTTCGTCTCTATATCTAGCCTAACTGGTAAATGCGCAGCAGAAAAAAATTAAAACTTTTGCAGTTCTAGTCTATGGACATGTTTACATCATATGGTCATATTAAGAAGCCAAAATAAAATCACCGATTTTTTGATGATTTTAGCGTGGGCCAGTCCCTTTAAGTCGGCTGGAAACATGAAAAAGTCGTATCTTGTCAATGCAGGGCCGGCAGACATCTGCAGACGTGACACAGTCTGTGAACAGTTAATTTCAAAAAGGCGTATCTTCAGAGGGATATAGTTATCTGGTACGGTGATTTGAAGCCACCAGTACACATCTGCACACAGTGTATTGATCAATGTTGTATCAATGCTGGCCCACTTTATACGACGCTGTACCAGCCTTAAGCCGATAGTGAATCATAGAGTAGCGATATAATTCTAGCAAATCTCGTCGATTCTCAACACCTTGTTTTCAAAGCCCACCCTCCAGGGGCGTTCCTAGAGGCTTTTTAATGTGTAACCGTTTTTGTAAAAAAAAGTTGGGGGAGGGGTGGCAAATGGGGGGGGGGGGGGTTTGGGGGTCCTCACCCAAGAAAATTTGAAATTATGTGTGCTCTGAAATGGCTTCTGGTGCATTCTAGCCACATATTTTACAAAGAAAAATAAAAGCTTTTAAAGAAATTAAAAAAATAAAGTTTCAAAATGCAAAATACTTTTATTAGTCGTTTTGTCATTGACAATTTTCAACACAGCAAGCTAATCGCAAGCTAATTCAACCAGTCCAAAAGAGATGGTCCTTATAAAGACCATTTTCTGTCCTTGTACTCTTTAAATGTGTTAATGACATTGTCGACTTCCACATCAATGTCCCTGTGGACATGGAGCAGGGAGAGACTTGACAGCCTCTCATCTGTCATGGTGGTGCGCAGTGCTGATTTGATGCGCTTCAGTGCACTAAATGATCTCTCTGCTGTTGCGCTTGTCACAGGCATGGTAAGGAGTATCTTCAGGATGGTATAGATGTTTGGGTACAGGATGTTGTTTGTCTCACTGAGGGTGTCACCAATGCTAGTGGGACAGTCAGATGTTTCCTGACCACGCCATTTGACCTGCCATCGTTCAATTTCAGGTTCCAAATCATTTTCAAGGTCAAGAGATATGAAGCTGTATGCCTCACAAATAATGTTGATCTTTTCCCTTGTGAGTTCCTGCAGCTTCGTGGGCATCAGATATTGTGCATGGAAACGGTCTTTGTGTTGTATTAATCTCTCTGTCAGCTGCTGCACCAGATGGTCAAGAAGGGGCAAAAAGCATGCTCGTCTCCAGTATTGCTCTATGCTATCTGCCATGACATTATTCCTGTGTTGCTGCCTCCCAGCTACTCGTGGTCTGCTGGGTTCTTCTCCAACTGCATCAGCCATCTCTGTCGCCTTGTTGAAGAGCCTTTTCCATGCATCATCATCATTTCTTTTTGCTTGGAGAGTAGCAATTACAATTTCAGCTTCCTCTGTGGCTTTAATTAGGTCAAAGTTTTCAGCTTGGAGTAGATTGCTGAGTGGAACTGTCTGCTGGAGCAGGTTTTCAGCAACCACTAATGGCAGAATGAAATCAAATCTGCATATTCCTCTTAATCTGTCCAGAGCCTTGCTGTCTCCATCGTTTGAGAGATTTTCGAGACTTTCAACCACCACACTGAAGCAGATGCGGAAGGTATTCAATGAACCTGCCCTTGCAGACCATCGTGTTTCACATAGGTCTTGCAGCTTCTGCCGTCTGCCCATCTCAGCTTTTACTTCAGCTGGGGATGCACTCAAATTTTCTTTAAATTCCAGAAGTTTCTTAGAGTTATATGAAAATGAAAAAGTAATGTCTTGAATTTTGTCCATAACACACCTAATTGATGCATCTTTACATGCATGCACTATAGCCAGGTTTAGACAGTGGGCCTTGCAATGGATGTATGCTGCGTTAGGATGTATGCTAGTAATTCTAGCCTGCACACCACGATATTTGCCACTCATGTTTGCAGCACCATCATAACCCTGGCCAACCATGTTTGATGCATCAACACCATATTTTTCTAGAGTACTCAGGATTAGCTCAGCCAAGGCTTCACCCTTTATGCTGACTGCATGTTCAAAACCCAGGAAAGCTTCATCAACAGAGCCGTCGTCTTTGACAAATCGCACACAAATACAAAGTTGTTCTCGCCCTGATTTGTCAGTTGTTTCATCTGCTAAAACAGAGAAACAACCTGCTTTGTTGCATTCCTCAACAATTTTATGTCTTATTTGGTCACCAGAGATGGACAGAATCTCGTTTTGAGTTTTAGGCGATAGGTAGCGCTGTGATGGATGACGTGAATGTGACTTCAGCACCGGGTCTTTTTCAGATGGGGGAGGTATCATTGTTATGTCCGCTCTGAGCTACCTGTCAGGCGAAGGGAGAAGATGGAAACAACAGGAGGAGTTGAGACAATAGTCCTGGAGATTAATATTGGAAAAGACAAATGGGCCTGTGCTGCGATGTACAGACCTCCACGCCTAGCAGACCAGGTCTTCAGTGATACTGTGAGTCGTCTGTTGGAGGAAATGACATCAGAATATAAAAACATCATAATTGTGGGAGATGTAAATTATGATTCATCACATTGAAATAACAGGAGTCCAGAGCCTCTGCTTACCATTATGAGCTCTTTCAACCTGACAAATTTAGTAAAAAATCCCACCTGTTTTTACGAAATCGCCAGCGAGTCTTCTTGATGTCATTCTTACCAACAGACCACGTCAGTTTCAAAGAACTCAATCTATCGTAGACGGAATTAGTGATGATCACGCCACTGTAGTTACCACCATGAAAGCTCATGTTCAATATCCAGAATGTAAAATAATTAAATCGAGATCATACAAAAAATTAAATAGACAACTGTTTTTAGATGACCTGGCAGCAACAAATTTAACAACTCGCCATAACGTCCAAGATATAAATGACTGCTGGAAAATGTTCAATGATGGTTTTCGAAATGTCATAGATGATCATGCCCCAATTAAGGAAAGAAAAATCCGGTCTGGCCAACCTCCGTTTCTAAATAAACATTTGAGACAGTCCATATGGAGCAGAAAAAGACTATAAAAAGACTATAAAAAATCCATAAGATCATAATTCAAAAACAAATTTACAGATGGAAAGCCATCTGGGGCCACTTTTTGGAAAACGGTCAAGCCTTTTATTAGTAACAAGGGGCATCAGTCAGGGAATGATCTAATTCTGAGTGAAAACGGAAACATTGCTCATGACTCTAAGCAGGTAGCTGATATTATAAACATCTACTACATCAATGTGGCTGCACATATAGGTGAACCATCAGATAATAAAAATGGATATATTGATCATCCTAGCATTAAAAGCATTTCAGAAAACTTACCTACAGGATCAAATTTTACATTTAGGCATACGACACAAAAATATGTGACTAAAATTATAAGATCTCTAAATCCCACCTAAAGTAGTAAAAATAGCCGGACATGAAATTTCGAAATCTATCACAGACATGATCAATAAATCCATTGATGGAGGCATATTTCCAGACTGTCTAAAAATGGCTGAGGTTATACCAGTCTATAAGAAAGCTGATAAGCTTAAAAAAGAAAATTATCGACCTGTCAGTATACTACCTTGCTTGTCGAAGATTTTTGAAAGGGTAATGGCTGATCAGCTGAATACTTATTTTAGAGACATTTTTGACGAAGCCTTATCCGCATTCAGAACCGGGTACAGCTGCCAAGATACACTATTAGCTCTAACTGAAAAATTCAAAAAAGCAATCAGAGAACATCAATAAGCTGGGGCCATATTGATGGACCTCAGCAAGGCATTTGATTGCATGCCACATAAATTATTAATTGCAAAATTCAAAGCGTATGGTCTAGAAGACCTCAGTATTCAGCTGGTCACCTCTTACCTTAAAGGAAGAAAGCAGAGGGTGAGGGTCGGCAACGAGAGAAGCGAGTGGGCTGATATTATCAAGGGGGTACCTCAAGGATTTATCTTGGGGCCCATTTTCTTTAATATTTTTATAAATGACCTGTTTTATTCTATCAAAAAAGCTGAGCTTATAAATTATACAGACGACAACACTGTGACTACTGTACACCCCGCACAGAAAACAGAAACTGCTGGCCAACCCTGATAAATTCCAGGCAATATTCATAAATTGTGTCGAAAATGATATAAAAATTGAAATAGACGGGATCAAATTATCTTCAGAAGAGCACGTAAAACTGCTCGGGGTCAATTTGGACTCTGAACTAAACTTTGAAATTCATATTCAACAAATTTGTTTTAAAGCCGGAAATCACCTAAATGTACTGAAGAGACTATCACCTTTTATAAATTGTAAAGACAGAATGACCATATTTAGAAGTTTTATCCTCTGCCACTTTGAATTTTGTTCAGTTGTATGGCACTTCTGTGGGAGGACCAGGATCCGAAGAATGGAAAAAATACAGGAGAGAGCCCTACGCTTTGTGTACGGAGATTATGACACAACATACCATGATCTCCTACACAAGACCAAACTGCCGACCCTGGAACTGGGCAGGGAGAGGAGCATTGCTATTCTCACTTACAAAATTCTCCATGATCAAGCACCAAACTACTTAAAAGATCTGACAAATTACAATAGAAATTCAAAATTATACTTACCATCATACAAAAGCACTAACATGGAATAAATTCTTTTTCATATCGGGCCCCACTCTTTTGGAACAGTCTTCCGGAAACAACTAGGAATGCCCCCTCTCTCCCCAGTTTCAAGACTCGCATAAAGAGATGGAATGGGCTACCATGAAACAGGTGTGGTTGTTTCTCGGGGGACCAGTAGAAAACGGCTTTGATAATCTGTGATAATTTTACATATATATATATATGCTGTGATAACTTATTCTAACTCTTAAATACTTTAATCTATATCATGTTTTAATCTACTATATTTTATAATTATTCGACGTAAATGCAAATAATGTATAATATTTTATCTACTCATTAAAATTAATTGTTTTACGATAGCTTCCCTTACTATATTTTAAAAATGCATGTATAAATACTTGAATGTCTGTTATTGCTATAATATTGTTGATTTTTACCTTACAAATCGGGAGAATAGCCTTTGGCTAATGTTTGTATTTTCACAAAAAACGATTTTAAATAAACATGATTTGATTTGATTTGATGACGGCACAACATCAACCCAACATTGGTGTGGTATCTCGTGTTTGACGGGTAGCAGGTTCGCTTCCACGTACATACAAAAAAAGTGCCATATTACACAGGCAAGCTTTATCACCGGAATATCCCGTCAAACATCCCGGCAAACACGATACACTGACCTGATGTTGGTTCAATGCTGGGTCAGCGTCGCAAACATTGAACCAACATTGGGTCAGTGTATATTGCTGACCGGGATAAGCATTTAGCCAATATTGGATGTTGGTCAAACCGTCATTGAATTAAGTAAACATTGGTTGCACGATGTGTGCTTCCTCAGTTCCTGTGATGGCAAGAGCAGGCCTACTATTTTTCGTAGAGCGTTTGCTCTACTTTTTCGGTAGATGTGGGTCTGAGTGGTTTTCTGTATGATTAATTTCACGGCAATAACTTTAAATTTGTGAAATTGGGAACTAAAAAGTTTGCACTACGAAGCCAGATTTTGAGATTTTGGCTTACATAATCAGATGAACACTGATATAAATGACGCATCAATTCCTATCTCCTAATACAATGTCAGCCATGTCTGTTAGGTGACGTCACGCGTGACACGTGACCTTAGCAATCCACTTTGACCCTCAGTGCTTTGCCCCTGCCTCGCTAGCACAGCAATACCAACCTGCCAGTACTGTTTATGACACGTGACCTACTACAACCAATGTTGTTTGAATGTTGGGCCGACGTCGGAGACAACATTGAGTCAACGTCTCGTGTTTGCTGGGAAGCGCACCTGTCATTAATAGTAGGCCTAATACGGCAACGCTGACCAAATGTTGGGCCAGCGTCGTAGACGGTAAATCAATGTTGGTTCAACGTTGGTCCACCATCTACGACGTTGGACCAACGTTAAGCCAACTATGATTCAACGTCTTGTCTCTGCTGGACTGCCAATACATATATGTATGTATGGGGCCTATATAATAGGCCTATATAACATGCCTATCAACCACTCACTGCCCAACAAAACAAACATTCACCCGATGTGGCATAAATGTTGGGCGAGCTTCATAGACGATGCTCTAACATTAAACCAGCAAAAAAAATTCATTTATAGTAAAAACTTAGGCCTGGGGCCTACTGGTGCCTGCAGTCTGAATACGTTCTGAAAACTTTAAAAACACCCCTCAGGCAATGCATAGCCTAATCCTGCTATGCTTAATGAATCCCTTACCAATATGCGAAGCACCAGAAGTGACATTTAAATTATGCTATTATTGTTTTTAACCATCAAGTTATTAACTCACTAATTATATCGATAACGTTGCAATCTCAATATATCTAGGCTTATCGAGTTGTGAATTCTATTATAGTAAGTTCTATTATAGTGAGTTTATTTAATGTTGTCCTGCAGTCTCACACTGTTATTACGCACGTGACCGTGCGCACTCTATGGCTCGTTTCGCCGGGAATTCACAACATTACACGCGCAACGCATGACCACCACCCACCCACCCCCTCCCCGACTAAACATTGAAAACAACATTGAGCTGACGACAGTCAGCCACGAGATACAGGATAGTTACTGTCGGATTCAACACCTCATTTAGCCCAATATATTTGTTGCTTAATTGTGAAACAGCTGCATCTTAGCTGGGCGGAGGCCCTAGGGTAGTGGTTAGCACCGCTGCCTTTCACGCCAGAGTCCGGGGTTCGGTTCCCGGTCTCGGCGGTTTGAAAGAAACAAAATTGTTTCTTCCCCATCCACGTGTGAAAGTTAGTATTGTGGGGAGCCTCCGTGACCGAGAGGTAGCGTGCTCGGCCTCAGACCGCCAGGGCTCGAATTTCGAATCCTGTGTCTGGAGGACAGTGTCATCTCAATCATCTCACCATCCTCAGGAGGTTCTCCTGGCTCAGTTTAGCTTATATGTGCACAAAGGTGGCCTAAAGCCCGATTCATTTCATTTTTGCATCTTAGCTTTCCTTAAAACAATGACCCTGAAGCCCGGCACAAGCTCTACTTCAGTGCCGCCAGGCTCTAGTCTGTGTTCACACGTTGTCTAGTAAGCTATATCATCAAGCTGTTGCTACCCTCGATTGATTTATAACGTAAATATTGTACGCCTACATTATGTACATGACTGCATGAGTGTAAGATAATAGTTGACACCAAATATATTTCCCAATATATTTCATAATTCAAGTAGATTATTTAAAATGAGCTTAGAATTTACTGACTTGATTGGTGTGAATGTTTGAAATCAGATATTTATATATATATATAATAATGTTGCACCTGATTTTTTCAGGTACTTCACCATCAGGTACAGATACCAGGTACTTCTTGTTCATGAGGGTCAGGCACAGGTACCCGAAAAACTGTACCTAGGTACAGGTACATGTACCCAGGGGGGTCACAGGGGTCACGTGTCCGTCCCTCAATTTTTAAATGCCCCTTTCGAAATCTAGAAAATATAATTTCCTGTATATAATAATTAGATTAAGCGATTATTGTCCCATTTGTTATTCATTAGATACTTAGAAATAATGTATTTGGTATTTTATTAGCAAAAAAATAAATCGCGTCTCCGGCGCTCGCCTCTTATATTATATGTTTGTGCCCTTTTTATATTTTGGTGACCCTGCCCTTTTTTCACCGCGGATCCGCCCCTGTGTACCTGACCACAACCCTGCTGAGCAACCATGGAACAAGGAACCATGACACGATTACTGGGGCTGTGTTTAATGTTGAAAAGTTAGGCTGATAATAAATCCAACCAGTAGGCCTACAATCATGCCAGGGGCAAATTCAAGGGGGTGATTAAACCCCCCTCAAAAAAATTATAATCTTATTTAGGGGTTTCCTTATGAACTGGTTACACACTGAGAGACAAACAGTGCTCAATGTGCCTTAAAAAACAGTAAGACTCTTAAATAGACCTAGTTGAGCTGATCAGATGGGGAGGGCGAGTGGTAGGCCTACAATTTAGGAGATTGCGGCTAATGACACCTCGTAAAACTGACAGCGAAAACATCTGGATCGGGCTGCCATAAGTTGCTAATCCTCTACATGCAAACACTGAATTAATGTTAATTTAATGTTGGTCAAGCGTCTGCGACGCTGGCGCCGCATTAAACCCCCGTAAGTTCAATGTGTTTTCCGGGAATTATCAATCCTGGCATTGGCTACAAGTAACATGTAAACATACATAGGTCATCGACAAGAAAAACGACATAAGAAATCACGATATGGCAGGAAAAGAACGTGGGTCCAAAAGAAAGATAAACAGTAACATTTGAGATTATTTCACCAAACGAGTTCACTATGACAAGGTGGGGTGAATATGTTTTCTTTGTGTAAATATTTTTTGATTTTTCTACTACTTTTGACTACTTTTTCCTGGTGCTGGTGGTCAGAGGGTTGGTGGTACGAATTAATTATGTGAGTCAGACCCGCCAAATGTGGGTTGGGAGCTGTCTACTGGTCTTCTCTAGTACTAGGCTGACATATTAGGGACGCACAATTTTAAATTGGGGGGGGGGGGTGTTGTCCAGTTTCCGTATAAACTATTGTAGGGGTGTATCAGTTTAAGTGTTGTTATTCTAAAAGAAGATAAAAAAAATAATCGGATAGCTATAAATCCAGCATAATATTCATTTGTGATGAAGGGGTCCAGTCAGCAAAATCTCTCTCATAACGCACCTGAGAGCATCTACATTTCCACTTTATTCTATCATTCTTTGTTTTAAAGTCCTATTAAATAATTGAGGATCATCCGCAGACTAGGCTTCCCACACATCATTAAAATTAAAATGGAACAACAATTCTTTGATTTTACTCGCCCTATCACAACAGTTACTGTTATGAAGCATCATTTTATATACCTTACATGCATATCTATCATTATCCATATTTAATAACCTCAACCAGTATTTAACACATCGAAGAACAGAATTAATTCGCAGCTCGTATCTGCCAGTGTCACCATAGACCATGATGTTTGGCGTAAATAATGGTACAACAAGTATCTTGTTAAGTGGGAAAATATGAACACTTTCTATGATGGACATATCATCTAGGCCGCATAGTTCAGAACCATATAATAAGATTTTACACAGAACAGTAAATGACATATTATTTAGGTTATTCGATAATCTGGTTATTCGACAAAAAGCTGATTTTGCTTTTGAAGATACTTGTTTCAACATAACATTTGTATTTAATTTGGTTGAGAATAAAAAACCTAGGTAGTTATATTCTGTCACCACTTCTAACTTTTTCCCTCCAGCATGCCACTTTTCAATACTCGCCAAACGACCTCCTTTTCTAAAAACTAGCACTTTTGATTTATCAATATTAACTATAAGACCAAGCTTTGTAGCGACTTCATATAATACATCAAGTTTCTTCTGTAATTCAAATACCGTGTCAGCAATTTAAACAATATCATCAGCAAACAGCAATATACTAAGCTCATCTATATCAGGATTTAACTGGATGCCGTAACACGGTTGCGTATCTCATTTGTGATCTCTTGAACCAGCAATGAAAACAACATAGGGCTTAAAATGCAACCCTGTTTTAACCCATTTGGACATGTAAACAACTCAGTAGTACCATTAGAATATTTTACACTGCTTGAAACGTTATCATATATGCTTTTCATAATATTTAAAAAATTACCAGTTATACCATTTTTTCTCAGAATGTTCCAAAGCACTGAACGGTTTACAGTGTCGAAGGCTTTGCGAAAGTCTATAAATGCAACGTAAACTTTTTTATTTCTATTTAGATATTTATGAAGACAGACCGCAGAACAAGCCCATTATCAACCGTTGAATAATCTCTTCTAAATCCAGCTTGATCTTCTGTTACAATGTTATTACTATTGGTGAAGGATGTCAATCTTTTATTCAAAATACTAGTAAATACTTTACTAAAAACACTACCTGATGATATACCTCTATAGTTGTCAGCCAGGTTAGTACTGCCCTTCTTCTGAATAGGCACTATGACAGATTTTGTCCACAAATCAGGGTATACACGAGTATTAAATATATCATTGAACAGTTTTGACAAATATGGTACAATCATATGTTGTAGACAGATAAACATCTGTGCTACTAGGCCGTCTGGACCTGCCGACTTTCCTTTCTTTAGATTTTAAATACTAGTATATATTTCTTCATGCCTGATGATACAATTTAAAACACCTTGGTTATTTACAATCTGGTTCGGTTGAATATCTACAGCAATATTGTTTCCTGTTTCTTCAGAATTAGTATTTACCAAATTAAATACGTTGAAAAAAATGTTCATACCATCATCATCTTTTGATATACTTGACGTCAATTTCCTTTTTTAGTCAATCTTTTGATGTTTTGCCAAAAGAGTTTACTATTACCAATGTTACGTTCAATCTCTGCCACTACTTAAGTGAATGCAATTCTTTTTTCTCTCTCAATAAAGTTTTATAAATTCGGCGTTTATATAGGTATACTGATTTATCATCTACTTCCTGTGAGCCTATATATTGTCTTAATGATCTATTTAAAAAAAAAATTCAGGGTGAATCATTCCTCATCAAACCAGGTTTTATTAGCTATTTGTTTCTTAGAACGACATGAAAAAGACATGCAATCTGACATGCAATCTCTTTTCCAAAGTGATCATCAATCAACCTATGTTGAAAAAGCTGTAAAACATTTCGGATATATGTTGGCATTAGCTCGTGACACCAGCGAAAAACAGTATGAGGAAGGTGTTGTTCCTCTGATTGGTTTTCTGGAATGTGTGTAACATGATAAATGGCTTCTATAGGCATATGTGGTGACAGTATGTTTTCTCCCACTTTAAGGTTAAAACACAGTTCTGGGAGATCAAATGAAGTAATTAAGTAATCAATTATGCTGTTTCCGTACACAGAAGTGTAAGTAAAATTACCTGACGGTGTGTGAGGTGAGGAACCGTTTAATTAAAGTAGTTAGCTCAAGGGCAGCACACATAGACAGTAAAGATCTACCAAAATTATTTACAATAAGATCTTGAGATGTACGGGATTCGTCAACAAAGTCATCACGAATATTCGACATATCTATATCACTTCAAATATTAAGTTTACCAGCACGACTGTTTAGATCACCACATAACGTCATAACATAATGCTCTAGTTGTTATTTCCTAGTATTGACATGATAATTTCTTCTAAAATAACAATACCATCAGTACTATCTTTTTTAACATAGTATGGTGGACCAGCTGGAGGTATATATGCTGCAAATAAAATTACATCCGTGGATGTTTAAATAGTTCTTTGTTGATCTTAGAAATCAATAAATTATCATAAAGTGTATCAGATATATTGAAGTAATGTAAAATATCAGTTTTTATTAAACAAATCATAATTAGATAGTTTTCTAGCCTGAGCGATACACAATGAGAAACCTTCAAAAATATTCTCGTAGTCATGGGTAGCAATATTTTGTACAAACGTTTCAGTTTAGCATATAAATGACAAAGACTTAATATATGACACGAATTCGGGATAATGTAGTTCAGATGACAGACCATCTACATTCCAAGACAGTAAGCAAAACTTACTTGAGGCATAATCGTTTTTGTTAAGGCTTCGGCCACATCCTCAACTAGCGTTGTCTTTAAAGTTTTACAGCACACACTTCAATATTCCTTCGTCTAGGTCGTAAGTATAAGAGTTACGTTTACCCTCATCGTTAATCACAACCAGCTTGTCGTGGGAGAAATATGCTTGCTATCCTTTCTCTCTTGTCTCATATCTTTCAGTTCCCCTCTTACTGTCCGAGCCGTTTTTGTCAAATCTTCCATTATGGATAGGCCATCAGGTTTCTTGGTGCGTGCAGCTCGGAGGGTTTTGTCTTTGTCCCTATATAATTAGAACTTAACAATGATGCACGAGGCTATTTACGACCACCACGTTGATGCCCTGGAAGTCAGACAGACAGACAGACAGACAGACAGATAGCTTTATTCCACCAATATATAATACAATATGGTGACGGAGACTCCTTTTAAGACATAAGCACATGTCGCTATCAAAGGAGCCACCCTACAACAATGATAAACAATGAATTACATTATATATAAAATATACATATCGGCCGGTAATGTGAGTAAGAAAGTTGCTTAACGTCACTTATTGAACGGGACGGTCAGGGAAGTGACTTTGTTATTCATTAAAAACAGTGCAAACTGTAGGTAGAAATGTATGATGTACAGATGATGAGATGAGGCTGAATATATATTATAGAAATACAATAAAAACGCGTGACATATTTGATACTAACATGTTCGAGAAAAGTGGTTCCATGGGTTAAAGTCATCAGATTCATATATATTTTATAGGGAGGAAACACATAGCGGTTTCCCAGCAAACACGAGACGACGAACCACTGTTGGTCCAATGCCGGCCCATCGTCTCCGACTCTGTGCCAACACTAAATCAACACCGGCCCAGCGTCCAGTGTTTGCTGGGAATAGATCACTATATTTAACATGTTTAGTATATTCATTTATACAAAAGTATAATAAGATTAAATTATTAATGAGTACAATGAACAAATGGTTTTAAATAAATATACATTATTATTATGCTTACATAATATGGCATGTCTATGTGCTCGTTCTACGGGGATCTGTTTGCCATCGTCTTCGTCCATATCAAGCTTATCAGATAATGTTTTTCTCACCAGCTCCTCACATTGCTCCCATGTTTCACCATTGACATCCGCCAATGCTCTCACAATTAAATTATTTCTCCTTCACTGGCTCTCCATATTCTCTACCCTCTGCTGAAGAGATAAATTCGCACTTTGCATTCTTTCATTACTTTCTTTATGTCTTTATTTTCTTCTTTTAGATTATTGATATCCTCATTAAGCCTGTCTACCTTTTCTTTTATTCTCGATATGCCTGTGATGTTGATCACTTCAGTCTTCAAAAGACGCATCTCTGTCACTAAGTCATTCATGTTAGTTTCCATTGTGTCAGGTACTTGAGGAGTTGTCGCCTCATTAAGGGAGCCATTAGCGCTGTCTCCATCAGAAGTTGAACGCGTTGAATTACGAGTGTTTTTTGCTGGCGGCCTTGTTTGGCTCAGAGCTGGCCACGGACCCGGATTGAGCTCTACGTCACCACTCAGCAGTAAACGTTGGTTTAGGTTTGGTCTGTATAGGGCTGCATATATTGACGGTTCACTCATTGTTATACAACCTTGCCAACTGACCAGTTCTGTGTACGGCAGTGTAGATCTATCAAGTGCTGTATCAGATATAGGCATGTGTATGTTTTCACATTGAGGTGTGGTCAAGCCGCCCCCCGCTCTTGCACAGCAACACAATAGCAAGGCAACTCTCAATATAATCAGGGTGCACACTGGAATGGCGATTCCCGTATACAACTTTCTACTTCGTCTACCTGGCATTCAAAAATTCCCTATCCGACTCCTCCACGTTTCTAATGATATTCACATGTCTATCTAGGTCTACTTGATCCACGCACTTTGCAAAACTTGATAGTACAGTTTCAGTATATAAAAATATTTCTAAAGCAGTTGAAATGAGGATTTAGTTTCTCTCAGTTGAATAGCGACTTCTGTATGTACACACTCTTAACTATATATTCTAAAAGCAAGTTCTCAAATTATAGCAAGTTCATATACACTTGAGCGACATCTATGAGTTAATAATTCCATCAAAACTAAAGCCCTAATTAGCTCTAGTTCTTAGCTGGTCGTTGGCTTGCAAACAAACTGGCTGTATTACAGCGGGTATCTCGAAACAGGCTGACCCCACGCTTGTACTGACACCCAGTAAACACAAAACATTTGTTGACTACAATGCTGGACCAACGTCGAAGACGTTGGGGCGACGTTGAATAAATGTTATACAAATGTTTTGTGTTTGCTGGACAGGAGGACTTCCTCTCAAATATTGTACATTTCTCTAATGTTGGTTCAATGTTTGCCCAGTGTCGCAGACGTTGGTCCAACATTAAAACAGCACTGGGTCAATTTAGCGTTTAAGTAGTATCTTGTAATCAGTTTAGTTGCTGATATTAATGCTGTCAACATGTACAGTAGGTTACTGTATTCCTACAGCCCTGTACTCTATATATGCTACTGTAGGCCTACACGTGACAGTCCCACGCATGCCCGTTATGCAGTTGTATGAATCTTTAAAGAGAGCTTTAATTTTAAAAAATTATTAAATGCCCAATGGTCTAACTTCGCTAATACACAAAAAAATCCACCAAATTTTCAGGGATAATGAGGGAAGATGAACAAATCATCCAAGAAAAATTTTGCTTAAAAAATTTTAAGAGCGACCGAACAAGGTGAACGTCTCCGGCGCTGATCGGTGGCCACCAGTAAACAAGATGCCTTAAACCAACGTCAGGTAATGTTGGACCAGCGTAGCAGACGGTCAGCCAACATTGCCCTGACATCTTTTCAACATCACTTGATAGCCAGGTTAGCAACACTCGCTTCTACCCCTGACACTTCTCTCATGCTCTCAGCAGTAGGCCCTATATAATTTCCCGAATGTTATTCGGACAGTTCCGATGGTTGGAATGTGTGGTGACATGGGATAGATTGCGCCAGCATACCGTCTTAGTTTAAATAGATTGAGATAATGGATAGATTATGTGCTATACACCCAGATCGACTCACAAAACAAATATTTGAATGGGACTGGCTGAAGAAAGATAATAACTGGTCGGAAGATATTTTATATTTGTTAAACAAACTAGACATGGCTGAATTATTTTACAATCAAAACTATTGTGACCTTAAAGAGACTGAAATTAAAGTATATGAGCCTTGCGCCCTACAGTGGAAGGAATCGTTGACATCATTCCCGAAACTCTGTAACGTTACTTATATTAAACACAAAGTGGGGTATAAAGAGGAGAGTTATTTGACGTGGAATTTATCAAAATCCGAAAGATCTTTGTTAGCTCATCTTCGTTTAGGAGTATTTCCCTTGGCCATTGAAACTGGTGGATATACAGGCAAAAGTATACAATTGAGAGTTTGTATTGTATGTGACAGTAATGTGATAGAAAATGAATTGCACTTTATATGCCAATGCTTACGCTATGATAAATTAAGAAAAGAGCTGTATGACTTTATTGATTTCACAATAAAAAACATAAACTTTTATACTTTAGGGGATGAAGAAACATTTTGCCTCATAATGTCAAACCCACATATAGTATATAAACTGGCCTGGTTTGTAAAATAAATAGTAATCGGTGATGCTTTGGTGTTGGGCTGATGCTTTGGACATTGACTCAGCGCTCAATCATCACCACATTGAATATAATTATTGTATAATGTTTTTTCATTTCCACCCTCTCTCTTGTGGTTATGCTGGTAATCATCTCACAGCTGGCACGGGGCGTTGACCCTGTACTGTGTGTTGACCCAGTACTCAGACATAGCATTGACGCAGTGGGTCGTGTTTGCTCTCTTTAGGCTCGACCGTATGCCTTACGTATTAGGTTTATTTTGGCTGAGTTTGTGTCCTATTTAGGGGAAAGAGGGGTGCTGTGTGTTGGAAACGGTTCACATTTCTGTACACCAGTCCTTATGAACATGTCGAATATAACGTTTCGGATCCTTAGGTTAAGTACTTCTGTCTTTGACAAGTGTTCAGAAAAAAAATATTCACGATTGTATTTGTGGTTTTGGGTTGAAATGGTTTGAAAGGGTTTTGGTCGGAATAATGTTGGCCCACCGTCGCAGACGGTGGCCCAGCATTATAGCAGCATTGGGCCAATGTATTGTGTTATCTGGTGCTGCTAGCGCCTGATGAAAAGCGTCAACTGCATAATGCAGCAGTCAGAAAACTTGGTACAATCACCCAATGCTGTTTCAATGGTGGGCCAGCGTCGAAGACTGTGGGTCAACATTGAAACAGCATCGGTGAATGCCACGTGTTTGCGCAAAGTGTACAGCAGACCCAGTGATGGATTAGTGTTGGGCCAGCGTCGTAGACGATTGACCGACAATGAACCAGCAATGGGCTGCGACGCTGGCCCAACATTGAACCGGAATTTGGTGGGTAGGCCTACATCCTCCGTACAAGGTAGGCCTACATCGTAGGCAAATATTGAATGAAAGTTGGCCAGCACCTGCGCTGGTGGTGGAAGGAATACACATCGAAGATATATTTGAACTTGTCTGCTTGGTTCTTTCCTTAATTATATCCTGGACATTTAGGATTCCGGCCCATGAGGAAGACCAATACACTGTTATGTTTGGAAAATATTGAGCCTATTTTTTGTCTAAAGCACTCAAACAGACTAAAGCCGGGCCTCGAAGTTCGGGAACTTCTTTTCTAGTTCACTAGTTGTATTTAAAAAGTTCACTTATATGCTTACCTTGTAAAGCTCTGGTGACCCAATCAGCAGGGTTAGCAATACCGGTCAACTCGTACCCATGTCAACTCGTACCCATGTCAAATCGTACCCATGTCAAGTAGTACCCATGTCAATTCGTACCACCAATAAATGTCAGCTCGTACCATAAGTGTTGTCAACTCGTACCACCATTAGATGTCAACTCGTACCCAAAAAGGCAAGTATCAGATGATGGTACGAGTTAACATCCATTACCACACAATAGATGTCAACTCGTATCCATGTCAACTCGTACCCATGTCAACTCGTACCACTAATAGATGTCAACTCGTACCACAAGTTGCCACAAGTTATGTCAACTCGTACCCAACAAGGTGAGTATCAGATGATTTTACGAGTTGACTTCTCATACCACACAACAGATGTCAACTCGTACCATCATTAGATGTCAACTCATACCAAAGATAATATTCTGGAGGATAATGAATGAACGTTATATGAACTTGTAACTTTCATTTTAGTGGTCAAATAATACTTAAATTAAATTATTGAGCCAGGCATGTCAAATGCGATTAGCCGCAAATGTCGGTTGCCCCCCTCCCAGACAATACCGTTATGTTTATTTACGGCGTTGCGTCATAGTCATTTCAAGTCAGGAAGGGTGATGGCAATTGTTACAGAGCGGTGACAATTTAATGCCTCCAGACAAAAAATGTTTTTAGTTTAAATTTTAACATGTTGTGTTAAAGCTGTGATAGTAAAGATATGAATGACTCCGGTACTGAGGTGCGATGTCTAGGGCTTTTCAAAATGAACTTAGATGGCAATGGTAATTGTTAATAGGTTGTTGTCAGACCAACATAAACATATCACCGTAAATAATTGCTTCATACATTACCATGAATTATAATATTTTTGCAACATCATTTCAATGCAAATTGTATGTCACCTCAATCATTCTCAGACGAAACATACATTTGTGTACAGGTCCTCATACGACAATTAATGAATCCAAAGCAACTTTCAGATATATATGTTATGTTTTTATGTGACATTTTATAAACTCCAGGACTGGAAGGGTCAAAGGGATTAGCGCCCTAATGAGTGACAATGCCGTTATGCTTCTGCCTACATACGACGCTACATAATGTTAAATGGGCAGACGGGGGTGGGGCTGGTAACAATTACTCCGATAAGGGTACTAAATTGATCAGTAACAAGTGAGAAAATAACGGCTTAAGCAATGGTGTGTTTTCATAGCAATCATTGCAATTAGCGACAACACAAGTCATGCACAATTTGTAGTGAAGGGATTGACCGTTGACACCCCACAGCTAAGCTGCAGGCAAACGGTCTATTAACTTGATCATAGAAGCGTTTCAATTTCAGTTTCTCACTGATCCTACAGACAAGCCAGTGAAAAATTAAAACGGAAATAAAGTGACAAGAATAAAAGGCTCATTCACTTTATCTGCTATACCTTTTGAAGTAACACATTAGAACCAAATAGTTTGCTCCGGGAAATTAGCTCCACATATAGTTGAAATCTAATTTTGAATTCGCAATCATAGTTAAATTTTGTTACTTTGTCTTTCTGTCAAGACGTGTTGACTTTGAACTTACGTTACTTCGAACAAGTGTTACTTTGTCATCCCGTCAAAACGTGTTGACTTTGAACATAATACAATAATTGGTTAATAAAATATTGTAACAAAATCGGTGCTTAATAAATATTAAAAGTTCGTATCAATTCATATACATATCAGTGCATTAAACACAAATAATTCTCGAGTGTTTTTGGTTACATTTATTCTGTTTGTGATACTTAGTGACCCAATAACTTAATAAATAGTACATATGTGCATTAGAAAGTTGGCGATCGCAGGTTCGAACCACTCTCTTCCATTCAAGTTTCAAAGAAACAAAAATGTTTCTTCTCCGCTCACTCGTATTGATTTAATAGTTTAGACTATTTGTGCACAAAGGTAATAGATATACAGACAGATATTTTACTGACATAAAGAAAAGTCTTATTTGTTATACAAATGATGAAATATATGTACAGGTATATATAAAAGATGGTTAATTTGCTAAAATCACACGACAGTTTACTTGATATCACATACAGAATTAAAATCATGTTAAATGCCTCAGTCATAATAAAACATGTTTTTGTCCAGTTACACTTTATAAAATGACATCAATTTCTTGTAGGTATATGTTATCATTTGTATGAGGATATCATTAGATTAAATTTAATTGCAAGCTGAACATGCCCTAACACATGTAATACATAAAAAAACACAATCCAAACGGGATCTCATATTATAAACTACATTCATTATCTTCTGGAATTAACTTTGGTACGAGTTGACATCTAATGATGGTACGAGTTAACATCTATGAGTGGTACGAGTTGACATGGGTACGAGTTGACGTGGGTACGAGTTGACATCTGTTGTGTGATAAGAGATGTCAACTCGTACCATCATCTGATACCTGCCTTGTTGGGTACGAGTTGACATCACTTGTGGTACGAGTTGACATCACTTGTGGTACGAGTTGACATCCATTGGTGGTACGAGTTGACATGGGTACGAGTTGACATGGGTACGAGTTGCCATGGGGCGAGTTGACATGGGTACTAGTTGACTGTCACCCGTTAGCATATATTGTTTCTGTTTCAGTGCTGCGCCAATGTCTCGAACTTTGGCCCAGCAATTGACACATCCAAACGGGATCTTATATTATAACCTACATTCATTATCTTCCGGAATTACCTTTGGTACGAGTTGACATCTAATGATGGTACGAGTTAACATCTATGAGTGGTACGAGTTGACATGGGTACGAGTTGACATCTGTTGTGTGATAAGAGATGTCAACTCGTACCATCATCCGATACCTGCCTTGTTGGGTACGAGTTGACATCACTTGTGGTACGAGTTGACATCATTTGTGGTACGAGTTGACATCCATTGGTGGTACGAGTTGACATGGGTACGAGTTGACATGGGGCGAGTTGACATGGGTACGAGTTGACTGTCACCCGTTAGAATATATTGTTTCTGTTTCAGTGCTGCGCCAATGTCTCGAACGTTGGCCCAGCAATTGACACACTATTTCACGTTTGAATATGTAGATAATTTTATATAAAGCATTTTGTGTACTAGGTACGTTGACACACTATTTCACGTTTGGATATGTAAATAATTTTAATTAATTATTTTTGCGTAATAGGTGAAGCAGGTAATGGCTCATAGATATTTATAATTATATTATATTCCCTACCGGTGGTATTTTATAATCCACAGCTTAAGTGCTGCGCCAGCGTCTCAAGCGTTGGCCCAGCCTTGAAGCAGCGTTGAACCAATGGTGGATTTCATTATTTCACTTTTGCATACACCTGATCCATTGTTAGACAATGGCGAACACAAGACGTTGCGCCGGTGCTGGTTGAGAGACGGTCCGACATCGTAGACGCTGGAACGTGGCTTTGCTAGGGCCGGGTCGATGGGGTGTGTTCGCTGGAGCAGTACATTTGTACATTGATATGCTTGCATTTTCACCCCTTGTTTCGACACCTCATTTTTATGTATCATTATATTATAAACTGACTAATAGGTACTAAAATCAAGCTAATTATATTTTTTTGTTTTTGTTGTATTTTGTACTTGTAAGTATAATAGACGAATTGAATTGAATATTATTATATAAAAGTTGTATTTATACGAACAAACAAAAAACTTAAAAATTGGGTCGAGGGGGTCGAGGGGTCGAAGGGGCTTTCTAGATACCACTCACAGAGGTTATGTTTTTTTCAAATCCAACAGCTAACGTTATGACGCAAACCTCACTCTTATGCCGTAGGTCCAGAATGGAAACGTACCGTATCTATTCATTGATTTATGGGACGTGTATGATATAGCCTATAAAACACTTGTGTAGACAGTATCCTCAGACAGCTCATCGTAAATCAGTGTAGATAAATGGATTAGAAACTAGAACGTTGGTGGTTAAGCTATACATAAAGATCGATCTGCATGGTATTGTACGCAGGCACTAATGGGAATTACCCAATATTTCTATGTGGTTTCGTGTAGAACACTCCCTCTATGTATGTCAAGATCGAGTACATCAATTAAATTATTGAGCCAGGCATGTCAAATGCGATTAGCCGCAAATGTCGGTTGCCCCCCTACCAGACAATACCGTTATGTTTATTTACGGCGTTGCGTCATAGTCATTTCAAGTCAGGAAGGGTGATGGCAATTGTTACAGAGCGGTGACAATTTAATGCCTCCAGACAAAAAATGTTTTTAGTTTAAATTTTAACTTGTTGTGTTAAAGCTGTGATAGTAAAGATATGAATGACTCCGGTACTGAGGTGCGATGTCTAGGGCTTTTCAAAATGAACTTAGATGGCAATGGTAATTGTTAATAGGTTGTTGTCAGACCAACATAAACATATCACAGTAATTAATTGCTTCATACATTACCATGAATTATAATATTTTTGCAACATCATTTCAATGCAAATTGTATGTCACCTCAATCATTCTCAGACGAAACATACATTTGTGTACAGGTCCTCATACGACAATTAATGAATCCAAAGCAACTTTCAGATATATATGTTATGTTTTTATGTGACATTTCATAAACTCCAGGACTGGAAGGGTCAAAGGGATTAGCGCCCTAATGAGTGACAATGCCGTTATGCTTCTGCCTACATACGACGCTACGTAATGTTAAATGGGCAGACGGGGGGTGGGGCTGGTAACAATTACTCCGATAAGGGTACTAAATTGATCAGTCACAAGTGAGAAAATAACGGCTTAAGCAATGGTGTGTTTTCATAGCAATCATTGCAATTAGCGACAACACAAGTCATGCACAATTTGTAGTGAAGGGATTGACCGTTGACACCCCACAGCTAAGCTGCAGGCAAACGGTCTATTAACTTGATCATAGAAGCGTTTCAATTTCAGTTTCTCACTGATCCTACAGACAAGCCAGTGAAAAATTAAAACGGAAATAAAGTGACAAGAATAAAAGGCTCATTCACTTTATCTGCTATACCTTTTGAAGTGACACATTAGAACCAAATAGTTTGCTCCGGGAAATTAGCTCCACATATAGTTGAAATCTAATTTTGAATTCACAATCATAGTTAAATTTTGTTACTTTGTCTTTCTGTCAAGACGTGTTGACTTTGAACTTACGTTACTTCGAACAAGTGTTACTTTATCATCCCGTCAAAACGTGTTGACTTTGAACATAATACAATAATTGGTTAATAAAATATTGTAACAAAATCGGTGCTTAATAAATATTAAAAGTTCGTATCAATTCATATACATATCAGTGCATTAAACACAAATAATTCTCGAGTGTTTTTGGTTACATTTATTCTGTTTGTGATATTTAGTGACCCAATAACTGAATAAATAGTACATATGTGCATTAGAAAGTTGGAGATCGCAGGTTCGAACCCCTCTCTTCCTTTCAAGTTTCAAAGAAACAAAAATGTTTCTTCTCCGCTCACTCGTATTGATTTTAATAGTTTAGACTATTTGTGCACAAAGGTAATAGATATACAGACAGATATTTTACTGACATAAAGAAAAGTCTTATTTGTTATACAAATGATGAAATATATGTACAGGTATATATAAAAGATGGTTAATTTGCTAAAATCACACGACAGTTTACTTGATATCACATACAGAATTAAAATCATGTTAAATGCCTCAGTCATAATAAAACATGTTTTTGTCCAGTTACACTTGATAAAATGACATCAATTTCTTGTAGGTATATGTTATCATTTGTATGAGGATATCATTAGAATAAATTTAATTGCAAGCTGAACATGTCCTAACACATGTATTACATAAAAAAACACAATCCAAACGGGATCTCATATTATAACCTACATTCATTATCTTCCGGAATTAACTTTGGTACGAGTTGACATCTAGTGATGGTACGAGTTAACATCTATGAGTGGTGCGGGTTGACATGGGTACGAGCTGACATGGGTACGAGTTGACATCTGCTGTGTGATAAGAGATGTCAACTCGTACCATCATTTGATACCTGCCTTGTTGGGTACGAGTTGACATCACTTGTGGTACGAGTTGACATCACTTGTGGTACGAGTTGACATCCATTGGTGGTACGAGTTGACATGGGTACGAGTTGACATGGGTACGAGTTGACATGGGGCGAGTTGACATGGGTACGAGTTGACTGTCACCCGTTAGCATATATTGTTTCTGTTTCAGTGCTGCGCCAATGTCTCGAACGTTGGCCCAGCAATTGACACATCCAAACGGGATCTTATATTATAACCTACATTCATTATCTTCCGGAATTACCTTTGGTACGAGTTGACATCCAATGATGGTACGAGTTAACATCTATGAGTGGTACGAGTTGACATGGGTACGAGTTGCCATGGGTACGAGTTGACATCTGTTGTGTGATAAGAGATGTCAACTCGTACCATCATCTGATACCTGCCTTGTTGGGTACGAGTTGACATCAGTTGTGGTACGAGTTGACATCACTTGTGGTACGAGTTGACATCCATTGGTGGTACGAGTTGACATGGGTACGAGTTGACATGGGGCGAGTTGACATGGGTACGAGTTGACTGTAACCCGTTAGCATATATTGTTTCTGTTTCAGTGCTGCGCCAATGTCTCGAACGTTGGCCCAGCAATTGACACACTATTTCACGTTTGAATATGTAGATAATTTTATATAAAGCATTTTGTGTACTAGGTACGTTGACACACTATTTCACGTTTGGATATGTAAATAATTTATATAAATTATTTTTGCGTAATAGGTGAGGCAGGTAATGGCTCATAGATATTTATAATTATATTATATTCCCTACCGGTGGTATTTTATAATCCACAGCTTAAGTGCTGCGCCAGCGTCTCAAGCGTTGGCCCAGCCATTATTTCACTTTTGCATACACCTGATCTATTGTTAGACAATGGCGAACACAAGACATTGCGCCAGTGCTGGTTGAGAGACGGTCCGACATCGTAGACGTTGGAACGTGGCTTTGCTAGGGCCGGGTCGATGGGGTGTGTTCGCTGGAGCAGTACATTTGTACATTGATATGCTTGCATTTTCACCCCTCGTTTCGACACCTCATTTTTATGTATCATTATAATATAAACTGACTAATAGGTACTGAAATCAAACTAATTATATTTTTTTGTTTTTGTTGTATTTTGTACTTGTAAGTATAATAGACGAATTGAATTGAATATTATTATATAAAAGTTGTATTTATACAAACAAACAAAAAACTTAAAAATTGTGTCGAGGGGGTCGAGGGGTCGAAGGGGCTTTCTAGATACCACTCACAGAGGTTATGTTTTTTTCAAATCCAACAGCTAACGTTATGACGCAAACCTCACTCTTATGCCGTAGGTCCAGAATGGAAACGTACCGTATCTATTCATTGATTTATGGGACGTGTATAATATAGCCTATAAAACACTTGTGTAGACAGTGTTCTCAGACAGCTCATCGTAAATCAGTGTAGATAAAAGGATTAGAAACTAGAACGTTGGTGGTTAAGCTATACATAAAGATCGATCTGCATGGTATTGTACGCAGGCACTAATGGGAATTACCCAATATTTCTATGTGGTTTCGTGTAGAACACTCCCTCTATGTATGTCAAGATCGAGTACATCATAGATCATGATCATGACGATAATTTTAGCCCATACGACTCACATCACGTCCGTGAGCGTTTCGTTTCGACCGCTTTTGACGTCTGGAAAAAATATATAATATAAATGCTATGCTGATTAACGTTTTCAGAAAGGATACTAATTCATACACAAATGTTGTAAGTAGATTATATTATACTAATGAGTATATAACCTTTCTTTGTTTAAAAGTAGCCACCTTTTTTAATTATCGGTGATTTTCTTAACTGATATACACCATTGATTTCCACAAAACATATAATATATTAAATATTTTGAAATTATATCTTAAAATTATATGTTTCATCTTCAAGAAGTGATGAGTATTTTAAAACTGGTAATATTTTCTTTTTATGTCAGCAATTGTGTAAAGTTTTAAGATGAGTCACCTTGACTTACCTGAAGGGCACATCTCAATAAATATGAAAATATAACAAATTCCTGCACACACTATGATGTATTAAATGACAAAAAACACAAAAGAGTACCAATTTCAAACTCGCATCAGCTCGGAGACCATTATATACCTGCCATTATAGGCCCAGTCACATCGGACCCGAGACCACTTTAGTTACAGGCATTGAGCAATATCCAGACTCCAACGTTGTCCATACACGTTGTGCGAATGGTGTCAGCAGTCACGTTACTATCCTCTACACTCTTTTTCGAATCTTAATTGCTAATACCGCTACTTGATCCTGACCAGTAGCTCGACCAGTGGTACTAGGTACCAGCACATCTGAATACCTCCGGATACTGCTAGTGCACAGGTATGCGGGTCTAATAAAGATAGGTGGATATGTATATATATCAGTGACAGTTTGATGTATTATGCAAGACATAATTATATCCAAGTGGCGCAGACGAATCCACATGTCACAGATCCAGTGCCCTAGATTGTCAGGGGGATAAGTCATATAATTGTTCAAATCATTTTCACGAGCACCAAATTTGGACAACTTAAAGACAAGGGCATAACTTTTGATTTTTCGCGGAAGCGAAGCTGAGCTCCAGCCGTGGACGCAATATTAGACAAATTCAAGATGGCCGCCATGATAATTGTTTGGGTTATCTCTGTAGCTATAATTACTTCGAACTATTACAGTCTCGATCTAAAAGTTTTTTTGTAAATACTAGGCTATATTGGAGTAGGCTTATAATAATTAATTGAATAACATTTATTTTGCAGTGAGGACTATGCCAATGATTTAAATGACAAGTCATCTCACGCGAATCCCAGAGAGAAGGGTAGAGATGCAGAAAAAGCGACGGAACAAGAGCCAAATAGTTACCGGTTACCACCTAGAGAGCGGGGTAATAACAGGTTACACAGGCCAGTTAAAGTTGACATAGATGATAGTGATTCCAGACAACCAAAAGGAGACTGGCGCTATGGTCATGATTCACAGACACAGCGGAACAGTTGGGGAAGTAGAGATGGTGGTGGCGGTGTTGGCGGTGACAGCAGAAATTACTTCAACAGGAACACTACACGAGAGCGTAGTGATGATGGTTGTGCATGGAAGAGACGAGATGATCGCAGATTACCTATAAGAGAGGATCGCGGACAATCAATATCAGATCATCATGATCGTTCTATACGAGGCCAGAGAGGGAGAAGTTGGAGAGACCGAGGTGGCCGTTCAGGAGGTGGTGATTGGCGGGCAAGAGATGCTGAAGACTCTTGGAGACGAAAAGATAATGATCGGGAAAGATGTGATGACAGAACACTTAGGAATTTAGGATCTACAAGTGATGATGATAGAGGTACTAGAAATTTAAAATCCCGAAACAACAGAATGCATCGTGGTGACCGTGGCCCTCATGATGATTATCATAATTATGGTCGTCTCGAAGACAAAGGTTTTCCGATCGATTACTGCAGAAAAGGTAAATATTATCCCTAATATTGTTAAATGCAATTTTCTTGATAATTATGTCGTCATGATTCAACAAGTAAACATTGTGAGCGCACAACACAATGGCTCGCGTGAGCAGCATGATCGAAGTCCACAGTAATGGGGGGTACCACAATGTAAATTTTATGGTTTAGTGAAGCGTAGCGACCCAGCTGATTGAAGTACTGTGGTGTCAGGAAATAATTACAAAATTGTAAAAAAAAACCATGATAATTTATTATTTGTTATTAGAATACTTACCTCCGAGACTTACCTCTCACAGCGAGACCCTCTTTAAGGGAGTGTCACACTAAAACGTATCGTAGAAGCGTATACCAGCGTTTGAAAAATATCAACAATACGGTGGTATATGGTCACAAATACTAGGGGTACGTAAGATATAGGTTGTATAAGTTTCAAAGACGGCGGTAGACGATAAGTTTGGGGGACCTTAAAATGATTCCAATCATTTTATTTTTTAACCCTTCAACCGCCAAATTATTCAATCAGAATTTTCACCACTTGAAGTTGTGTCTCGTTCACGCGATCCGCAACTTAAAGTGAGTGAAAATTATTCAGATTTGACAAAATGGAGGTCAACTGTTTTCAAATATTGCTGATTGATGTTACATTTTATCTTTAACATGTTTAAAAGGTTGTACTTAAAGTGATAATAAAAAATGAAAACCCGAATATATGCGGCACCGGCGGTTAAAGGGTTAAATAAATGAACAAATATTGTGTCACAGATAATACAATACAGTCCCTCACTAATGCCTGTGTCACATATGTAATTCGGCCGCCCTTCGATGATGTATGAGCCGAAGTATTTTTTTTTAAATTGGGCCAACGACCAGCCTATCGTCGGGAAGGGGCAGGCTCTATTTTAATACTCACTTAAAATTTCACCCGACGTCGGGCTCGGGAAGAAATCGAGTTGAGATCGGATCAAGATCAGATGATCATCACACGGAGATCGCCCAGTGATCGCCCTGACATCGGGGTCATTGTACATGGGTCCTCCTCCAGCAGTTGAACAGCCTGCTGAGAAGGACTCGTCAACGATAACTGATAATTAGCTGAAGCTTTTGTACGTTTTTTAATAAAATCCTCTATATTATGATGTTACACACAAGGAGTACAAGGATCGAGTAAAAAGAGATGCCCTCTTAAAATAATTAGGGAAATTAGTTACATAAATCGTAATTTAAATATTTAATGTGTTAAGTTGGTTTTCTTCAACAGCAGTTCAGAATGTTCTTACATGAGTGGTTTGTCAAAATCACAGAAGTATTACAGCATAGACAGCATATTAACATGTGATCAGCCGGGCTGTATGAGAGCACAAAACATTTTGGCAAAAAATTATTTTTGAAAGGAGACCCCACTTACCGGGTTTCTTCAGCTGCCCATGTTTTACCTTCTTGTACCCCCCCCCCCCCCCCCACACACACACACACACTCAATATTGTGCTGCTACGGGCATGTTGAGGGACAATATGAAGGCAAATATACAGCTCGACCAGTGCATGGGAAGAATTTAAAAGATTATTTACCCCTTCCTGGAAGAAGAAGAATACTTGTTTATTTGGGTTATCCAGCACACTTTTCTGGCCCAGACTGTGCACAACACGTGAATTCCACGTTAGGCCATGGGCTACAGGCACCCTACATGCACTCCCCCCCCCCCCTCCCCCCACACACACACAAGTCGCCCACATTTTTTTAAAATCTTGATATGTCCAATTGTTAATGTGTAAAATGGCGTCCATCTTGGATTTTACGATAAAATGTAGGTCAGACTATGAAAAATGAACATCAGAAATGTGTGTTTCGGCGTCCAAGTCATGCAAAAATCCTAAATTGAGCAATCCCGAACCACAAATAAAAGAGGTTTAATTTACATATTGATAGCCATTTTGTTTCTTGTTCATATGAAGGTGAATGTCGCAGCCATTTTGGATTTCTTCTTTTATATTTACTCGTCAGTAGCGCTTATTCTTGGTCCATTAAGTTACTACAAATAAGTCATATTATTATCGTCAACATGTTTAGCGGTATACTTATAATAACAGTAAATATATGAAAAATAAAATAATCTGATAATGGTCATTTCTTTTAAACATGTTAAATGACACTAGAAAAGAATTTTCAAATACAAATCTTGCGGAAACCATAAATTGTACTTTCATGTGCGACAGACCATAGAAAATACGTTTTTTTAACATTCCGGTGGCCATTTTGTGTTTTGCTAATTTGAAGGTCACCAGATATAGAATATTATCAGACAGATTCAAATTCAGCGCACACCATTTATGTGAAAACAAATGGATAAAAAAAGTATGCAGATGCCAAGCAAAGTTATGTTTCAGATTTCAGCCCAGGCTAAATAGATTAAAGGCTGCAATATTCTTTCATTAAAAATATATATGACATTTATAAATATAAATAACACTCATTTTGAAGCATACACATATCTGGGTTCCGAAAACATAGCCATCAGATAGGGATATGTCCAATATAGTGCAAGAGCATTAGTGAAAAAAACACAGGAGCCTGGAATAAAATTGCAGAAAGCTGATTTTTTCAGGAATGATACCTGGACATCTCCCCAGACGAATTCCGAAGATGCCCCAAAAATCCGCTTTGTGCATTTTTTTTAATTCAAGATGGCCGCCACCATGTAACGCCATTTTCGAAAAACAGGGGTATACCCTAATTTTTCACCTTTGTAGTTAGGAAAAAAATATTTTGGTGTCTTTACTTATGTTTTAAGGCACAAAGAGTTGATACAGATGATCAGAAATGATATCAGCACTTTTCTCAATACCAAAAATCCAAGATGGCCGCCATATTGTTCTGATTATGTTAAGCGATCTCTTTAAAAACACGAAAATATGAGATATCTATCTCGTTGTTGAACCTAAAATGTATTTTTTGGCCAAACCCATGGAATCTAACACTTATTTAGATCACCATTATTTTATTATATTGAATTTATCAACATAAATCCCACATAGTAGTTAATTCAAAATAACACCAGGTAACGCCATTTAAAAAAAAAAAGGTTATACCCCAATCCCCCACTTTTGAAGTTAAAACAATGATTTTCGTGTCTCTACCTATGTTTTAAAGTACAAGGAGGTTATCCAGATGATCAGAAATAATATCAGTACTTTTCTTAATACCACAAATTCAAGATGGCCGCCATAATATTTTGTTAAGCGATCTCTTAAAAAACCCGTTGTTGAAACTAAAATGTATTTTTTAGCCGAACCCATGGAGTCTGGAACTTATTTAGATGACCATATTTTATTATATTGTGTTTATCGACATGAATCCCACATGGTAGTTATAGTTAATTCTACCATGGTGGGTGACGCTTTGGAGTGTTTTCGAACTGCTTTCCCACTAGAAATGTAGATTGAGATTCGTCAAGTTAACAAATTAAGGTAAATAATGAAAATATTGCGTTTCAATCATCCGAGCTGTCACAGTTTCTACATGTTTGGCCAATACAAAAAGAGCACATCGTTGTACAATATAGTTTAGATTTGTGAGATCCCCCCCCCCCCTTTGAACAAGCCACTCTGCACCCGCAACTCACTCTTTTTAGAACTCTTTCTGTGGCGACTGCTCTTTCAGTTTGCGTTGGTTACAAACGACCATGATATAAAATCCGTTCCCAGACTGTAGCTTCCACACCCTCCTGTACAGCAAAATATGCTCTGTATCATAATGGAGTTTAAACACGAGGCATTCATCCAATGCTGTTTTAATATGGGCTGACCGTCTTCGACGCTGGCACAAAAATTAAACAGAATTGTATTAATGCCCCGTGTTGGCTGGGGCAGTAGGTGACGTTGAAGGGAGGCTTTCTAGCAAAAATCAATTACAAGATAAGGACTTGCGCCTCACACGTTACATGTACATGACATCTTTGATAATCGTGCTGTAACAATGCTCTTTTAAATACTTACTTTTGTCCTTGATCTGCGAATGTCAATATGTTTAATATCATGAAATATATCATTTAAATATCAAGATATTACATTTTGAATATTAGGATATATATATTTCGTAATGAAGTTATGGCATTGTATGGTGTTGTAATGAGATGATTTTACATCAGAATATCGGAATATGACATTAAATTAATTAATGTCACAGTTTATCGTCAGGATATGATCTCTTTATGTCACGATAATATGAGGACAAGAAACATTAACGTCATGATATGGTTTTGTAATGTCCAAATATTGCTCTTTAATCTAGTAAAATGACGTTATGATGTCTGGATACAGCTTTATAAATGCAGGATATGGTGGTTAAGCATCACGGTATGGTATTAAAGTGACAGGATCTTTTAGTGTATTGTCACGATATTAAATATCATGATATAGCATATTAACATCACAATATGACATTTTAGTGTAAGAGGAAATGAAAGTAAAAGAGGGCAAGGCCACATGCTGTTCAAAGAGCATGTGTCTTAACGCTATCTAATTACTTTCCATTTTATTGAATCTTCCGAAGTTCTTTTGTTGTTGGCAGTTTAGGAGTACCGGTATTTGAGCAATGTAGAGGCCTTTACTTACTGAATTATATTGCGATATATATGTTGAACTGACATGTGCCAGCCTGATATTGGAATGTTCTATGTCGATTCTGTATTACCATATGGTAACGTGCGTCTGTCAATATAATGTTATTGAAATGTTATACCTTGACATGACAATATAATATCCTGACATTAAAATGCCATATCCAGACTTCAAAGTGACAAAGCCTGACATTCTATGGTCACATTAAAATATTGTAGTGTCATATTCAGTCATTATAATGTCACATTGGAATGCCGCCAAGCCCGCCATATCTTGATTTGATAATGTCATATCCTATCATAAAAAATTGAATATCTTGACATTCAAATCTTATTGTGTGATATAAAAGGACAAAATTTGGACATTATAATACCAACTCATGACGTTAAAGTGTCACATTCTGATAAATTACAATCCAATATCCTGGCATAAATATGCCAGATCCTGACTTCGAACTGTTTCTTATGTTTTTCCTATTTTAATGTCATAATCCGACAAGTCTATTATACAATATTCGATATTAAATAGCATGTTTGTCATTATAATGACACACCATCACATTACAATGCTGTATTGTGACCTCAATGTGTCATTTCATCAATGTATAAAGTCACATCATAATATTCAAGTACCATATCCTAATATTCAAATGTCATATCCTGACATTAAAATGTCATAGTGATGTTAAAATGATATATCACGAAATTGTAATGCATTTCGTGATAATATGATGTATATCTTTTCATTTTAATACAGCAACGTGATGTTTAGCCACTATATACTGCCTTTATAAAGCTGTATTGAGCCATCATAACGTGATTTTGCTATATTAAACACCAATGTTTGGACATTATATTACATATCATGATATTAAAGTGTCAAATCCTGATATCATATTCATATATCCTGACATAAAACTATCATATCCTGACGTTAAACGTGTTCAATCTGGTGTAATATTGTACTTAGCTCTGTTATTATGTACATTCACAATAATAATCACAACTAATACTTAACCAAAATCGAAAAACATTTTATATAGGCCTACTATATAAAATACCTACATTGGAATTAGTCGCTGTGTTTGAAACTGGAATTTCTTACGCTATCTCAAGCTTCAAATGAATGAAAAATACCCTTATATTTAAAGATGAGAGATGTTAGAATTTTTAATCAATGATTTCTGACATATGATATTTTGTAAATTTGATCAATCTATATCTATATTCCCATATGAAAAAGCAGTTGGACATCGCTTAATCGTGGCATCTGCGCTAAAAGAGCTAACCAATATGGCAGCCATGTTGGATTTTGTGTTGATAAGCACATTCTATTTCAAAAATTGGTGATAGATATATTTTTAGATTTCATGGCCCTGATAAAAAAGTTTCAACAACATGATGATTATGGCATGAACGTGATTTTCTGAGGGGGGGGGGACGCTTCACATGATGGTCGCCATCTTGGATTTGTGGAGATAAGAAAAGGAATGATATCATTTCTGATCCTGTTGATGAGCTTTTTGTGTAGAGGCACCAAAATATTTTTTTTAAACTGTAAAAGTGAGGAATTGTGGTATATTCCTGTTTTTTTCTTGAAAAATGACGTTATATGGTGTTACATAACATTTAACTACCGGTATGTGGGATTTATGTTGATAAATTCAATATAATAAAATATTGGTGATCTAAATAAGTGCTAGACTCCATGGGTTTAGACAAAAAATACATTTTAGGCTCAACAACGAGATAGTTACCTCATATTTTCGTTTTTTAAGAGATCACTCAACATACTCACTATATCGATATGGCGGATTTTTGGTATTGAGAAAAGTACTGATATCATCTGGATGAACTCTTTGTGTCCTCAAACATAAGTAGAGACACCTAAATATTTTTTTCGAACTGCAAAAGTGAGGAATTATGGTATACCCCTATTTTTTTCGATAATGGCGTTACATGGTGGCGGCCATCTTGAATTAAAAAAATGCACAAGGGGGATTTTTGGGGCATCTTCGGAATTTTTTATTATGTCGTTTCCTTTGACCATGTTTAATAGTTTGTTTTGTTGTTCATTTCGATTATTTTATAATAAAAATCAGGCTTGAGCGCAAGTGGAGAGACGACTTTTTACTCTACTGCAATATGTGTGATATAACGGGAATTTAATTATCTGTTATATTGTATATATCGCAAGTGCAGATTGGTTAATCAGACCATCAACTACAGAAGTTTATGTAACCCTACCCCCTAATTTTAGACAGGTTCGGGGATACCCGCATATAAGCGGTCAAAATATAAGCAGAACTATTTTGTTTCCCGGCCGAAGGCCATGTGATTGCCGTCCAGATATCGTAACGTTACGAATCACTTCAATCTTCCAGCATCCTAGAGGCGCTCATACGATACCCACGCGATAGCAGGGCAAACATTGCATCATGTGTAGGCCTATACACTAGGCTACATGTTGATTCAAAATGGGTATACACAGATGTATTCAAAATCACTTGCCATCGGCAGGGTACAGGCCGCAAAGAGAATGTATTGATTGGAGATATCCTTATCTGGCCTATATTTTCTGAACCCAGATCTGTGTATGCTTAAAAATGAGTGTTATTTATATTTATAAATGTCCTATATATATTTTTTTAATTAAAAAATATTTAAGCCTTACATGAATATATGTGTATTTAGCATAGGCTGAAATCTGAAACATGATTTTATTCTCGGTATTTTTGTGTGTAATTTTTTGTCCACTTGTTTTTACATTATTTGTGTGTGCTGAATTCGAATCTGTCGGATAACATTCTATACTTGGTGACCTTCACTCTTAAAGCTGCCAAAATGTGAATAAACCCCCGTATTTTCTATGTTTGTTCGCACATGAAAGCACAATTGATGCTTTCTGCATGGTTGGTAATAATTTTATTTCTAGTGTCTTTGGAAATAAAAAACCCCTTTTTTTGACCTTTAAATACAAGATGTCCGTCTTTTTTTTATATATTTACTGTTACTATAACAATAAGTATACCGCTAAAAATGTTGACGATAATATGATTCATTTGTGTTAACTTAGTGAGCCAGAAATAAAGGTTACTGACAAGTAAATTCAAATAAAAAATCCAAAATGGCCGCAAAATTCATCTTCATATGAACAAGAAACAAAATGATTATCAAAATGTAAATTAAACATATTTTTTTTTATTTTTGGCTCGAAATTGCTCCATTTTTTATTTTGTATGACTTGGGGGCCGAAAAAAACATTTTTGGTGTTTACTGTTCATCGTCTGACCTATAGTTTATCGTATAATCCAAGATGGACGCCTTTTTACATAATTATTTACTATTAAAATAATGACGTCGTTTTAAATACTAAGCACATTAAAACATGTTGGAATATACTGTGATTAAATACTGTTTCGAATGCCTTGCAACCTAATCTGTCGTATTACGTAGTCTATTTTTTAGTTTTTAAACAAATGTTGTTTATGATATTATAGTTCACATGTTGGCGGTAACCATTTTGAAATGAAAGTCAATTATAGGTCATTTTGATCGAAAAACTTGAGACATAAATTTATCAACTCTAAATCATGCGGAAACCAGAAATCGTGCAATAAAATGTAACAAAGATATAGAACAGATGTGGTTTTGGCTGCCATTGTTTTTGCTTAATTGAAGGTGAATGACACCTAAGATAGAATGTTAACCGACACATTCGAATTTAGCACACCCAAATTATGTAAAAACAAGCGGAAAAAATAATTTGCACTCAGATGTGGAGCAAAGTGCAATGTTTAATATTTCAGCCCAGGCTAAATACACACATATTAAAAAAAAGGGTTCAATATTCTCGCATTTAAAAATATAAATGCTATGTACAAATCTAAATACCACTCAATTTTTAGCAAATACACATCTGGGTTCAGGAAACATAAATCAAATAAAGATATGGACACTAATTATGTTTTATTAAGTTGTCCCCATTGACCATGTTAACTAGCTTGTGTTGCTGTCGATTTTGATTTTTTTTTATAAAAAAAACATGTTTCAACGCATCATGCATCATGCAATACATCATTACAACGGAAATTTAATTACTTTTTACATAGTATATTGCATGTTTAGATTGGTAAATATAAAATAGCAACGCCAGACGTTTGCGTAACCCTACCCTTGGACAGGTTTGGGGGTACCTCCCTATAAGGGGTCAAAATATAAAGTTTGCCCCTATTATTGAACTTTTAACATCACATTTCATGTTTTTAGACATATAAAGGTTTTAAAAAAAGTTGGTGTGGGTGAGATGGGGGGGGGGGGGTGGTGCACGTAGGGTGGTTGCAGCCCATCGCCTAAAGAATAATGTCAAGTGTAAACCGGGTTTTATTGTATCGTCTTGTGCCACAGGCATGTTATATTGTACACATACCTTCTGTATCGCACACCTGGCTTCTCATGTCCTACGGGACTCAGAATAAAATATCTTGTTACGAGCTGACAAACATACACCAACATACACCTTCAAAAGTGTTATCACTAAATTTAGCTTTGCAATTACTTCAGTGGTAGAAAAACATCGTGTTAGCCTTAACATGGTTTTGTACTTCAAGAGAGATTTCTAATTACGAGGAGATCCTTTATGTACCATTTGATCATTATTTGACAAAGCATCGACTCATTGTACCTAAAAAACGCATAACTTTTTCTGTTTTGTACCAAATAGTTTTCATTACATTCACCATATAAAACAGCGTTATTCAAACAAAGACTTTTTACAACCATATTTTATAATAATATAGATTGTACATATTTCGATACAATTCTGTTATTTATGACATTTTGCAATAATTTTCACTTGAGACTTTATTCACTACTAATTTTCTATGTTATTTAGAAATCGTTGAGGTTTAGATTGCTAGACACATATTTGTGCTGAATTCCCATCACAAAGTTAACTACTGTTACACAATTAACGAAAAGCCCTCAAACAATTTTAAATCACTAATTTTTTTAAAGCTAACATACGTTACTAGTCATTTGTTATAAAAAAACAAGAACAGCTGTGTACCAATTTTTTTACAAAAACACAATGATAACCTAATATAATGATTAGAAACAGTGTATGATAGCAAGATAGATATGTACCTACATGTCTTGACATAATCATGCATTACGAAATGTTTCTTGCTCATTGTATACTAATCCTCCATATTTTGATATCATGACTGTGCTGCATTCGAGTACTATCGCTAATTTTTATATTTCGTTTTAGAAACACGAGCTGCTAGTATGGAACCTGAGAGCAGATCAAGCCTTACAAAAAGATCACCAAAATATGATGACCTTCTTTGCCTACTGTCGCCACAACAGAAGTACGCCAAAATAATAGAGCATCCAACCATCAAGAACGATGAAACCGAAGAGCTGTTATCAATTTTAGACAGTGCATTGACAGCCCAGAACTGTAAAGAAAATGTTTTACAACTGGTTACGAAACTAAACCATGGGAGATTTGTTAAGGATGCCATACCAGCATACCTCTCATCTGTATTAGTAAATAGAGATGTTAAGACGCAAACTATTCTTGTGATTATTCATGTTCTAGCCAGCCTATTGCATCATCAACCCAGATCATCCTACCATACATGCTCCTGTGTATTGGGTCTTATATATTCGATTATAGAAAAAAGCCAAGACCAACATTATGACATAAGTGAGTTGACTAAAGAGTACGAACAACTTCAAGAGCAATGTGAGGACGTTGCCAGGCAGATAAATAGACGAGATGTAATGAGGGATACAGAAATTGATAGTAAGAGAGAAAGTGATATGATACCACCGGATAATTACAGAGACATTTCTATTCTGCCAAAATTAAAGGAGTTGAAGGCAATTGGTAGACCTTTCCTGAGGAAAAATATGATTTACGGTGCATATAAAGATGTAGATCATTATTTGGACGTGCAGTTCCGCTTGCTAAGAGAAGATTTTGTCGGACCACTTCGTAAAGGTTTATCTGAAATGATTAATTCGACAGTTGAACGGCATGCCCGGAAATTCCAAGATATCCAAGTTTACTATGGAGTCCATATTCTTGAACCTCACTGTGCTGGTGTGGAGGGAGTTGTACATCACATAGAATTTAATGTTTCAAAGATGAAATATATTCAGTGGGAATCAACAAAGCGTCTGAAATCTGGTTCCTTCATTTGTCTGTCTCATGACAGTTTCAATACAGCTGTATTTGGTGTTATAACGGATAGATCTGTTGATCTACTTCGAAAAGGAAAGGTTACCGTCCGATTTGAGCAGACGGGCGAAAATCGCTTAAAATATGATCCATATGCTACATATAAAATGATAGAATCTGTCGCCTATTTTGAGGCATACCGACACAACCTTATAGGTTTGCAGGAGCACAATCATACGACTCTACCATTCCAAACATACTTTTTAAACACAGATGTAGCAATTAAACAACCTCCTTCATATTTGGAACGTGCGTCTGTCTACGATTTCAGTGTCTTGTTAAAACCCGATGCTAATTCGCTACATGACACGAAGCATAAATTATTACACGAACCAGGACAAACTGCTAAAGTTCATATTCTTGACTACCATGACTGGCCTGCGGCTGAGAAATTAATGTTGGATCACTCACAATACAAATCTCTCCAGGCGGCTATCACACGAGAGTTTGCTGTGATCCAGGGTCCACCTGGGACTGGAAAAACATTTATCGGTCTAAAAATTGTTCAACTCTTGTTGTCTAACAAATCAGTATGGAAACGTGGTGGAGTGGCAAGAGAAATAAATTATCCATTGCTGATTGTTTGCTACACCAATCATGCACTTGATCAATTTCTAGAAGGCATATTGAAAACCCTCCCAGGGGTTGATCTGACAAGAGTAGGAAGTCGTAGTACTTCCAAAAATGCACTTTTGGATCGGTGTAAAATTTTTGAAAAAAGAAAAATATTTAAAAACAGTAGACATATATTACATGATATTTATACAGAACTGAGCGAATGTGAATCAAAGATTGAGAAGAAATCCAAATGCATTAAGCTATTGAGGCAAGGGATAATTCACGAGCAGTATCTACAACGTGTGATGGAACCACACCTTTTGGCGTCATTGATGTCAAAAAATAGGAGACGCGAAGCAAGTCAAATAGTTTTATGGCTTGAAGGTATCATACATGATACAGATATAAGTGACGAGGATAGTGACGAAGATGAAAAGTCCATGATAGATGAAGACGATCTTGAAGAACAATCTGGAATAATGGAAGAAGACCAGGCCATGGGGATAGACTGGAGGAGAGAATTAGCACTACCAGAATTAGCGTTGTCAAAGTCTCAGATGCGTGATCGTCCCGTGCAGAAACAAAATGATTCTGAATGGAATGTTGTTGGAAGTAACCGAATAAAAAAGAAATTTAGGAAAGCTCTAAGCGAAAAAGATGTGATGACAGAAATAGAAATGCAACAATTGTATGATGTTTGGCATTTAAAAGAGAGGGACAGATGGCGACTGTATCGTATGTGGGTGGCAAAATATTGTTCAGATGAAGAACAAAGTATTCATATATTGCATGAGGCGTACAATCAGCTGGCAAAACAACTGAAGGAAAATCGTGAAGAAAGAGATTATAACATTTTAAGGAGTTCTGATGTTATTGGTATGACTACAACTGGAGCTGCCAAAAATATACATATCCTACAACGCTTACAATCGCGAATAGTGATAGTTGAAGAAGCAGCTGAAGTTTTGGAGGCTCACATAGTAACTACTCTGTCACGTGAGTGTCAACATCTGATCCTCATTGGCGATCATCAGCAGCTGCGGCCAAACCCAACTAGTTTTAATTTAGCAAAACATTTCCATTTAGATATTTCTTTGTTTGAAAGAATGGTAAAAAATAAAATTAACTGCGAAAAATTAAAAACACAACATAGGATGAGACCAGAAATAGCTCAGTTGCTTGTTCCTCATATTTATAAGGTTTTGGAAAATCATCAAAGTGTTTCTCTTTATCCCAATATAAGAGGGATATATGGGAATATGTTCTTCATCAATCATACTGAGATGGAAGCAGCCATTGATGATAGTAAAAGTCATTCTAATGTGCATGAAGCAGAATTTTGTGGATCTTTGGCGAGGTATTTGATGCAGCAAGGTTACAGTGCAAGTCAAATAACAATCCTCACGGCCTATACTGGACAGATGTTTACAATCAAGAAAGTTCTGACAAACAAACAGATCAGAGGAGTCTTAGTTACACCAGTTGATAATTTTCAAGGGGAAGAAAATGATATAATTATTTTATCCATGGTGAGAAGTAATGCAGATGGGAAAATAGGCTTTCTAAGCATTGAGAATAGAATATGTGTTGCTCTATCTCGCGCTAAAAAGGGATTTTACGCTATTGGTAATATCTCCCAGCTGGAAAATGCAAGCAACTTGTGGAGTGATATCTCCACTTCTCTGAGGAAAAATCACCAAATTGTTGATGGTCTTCCATTGGCATGCCAAAAACATTCAGACAACAAATCATGTATAAAAAAAGCTGCAGATTTTGACCAAGTTCCTGATGGAGGTTGCCACCTGCCTTGTGAATATCGCTTGAATTGTGGTCACGTGTGTACGAAAAAATGCCATCCAGATGATCCGAATCATGACGAATACCAGTGTGAAAAGCCATGTCCAAAAACATTGTGTATTTCAGGTCATACGTGCCCAAAGTTCTGTTATGAAAAATGCGGTCCCTGCCATGTAATTGTAAATAAAGTCATGCCTGTATGTCAGCATAGACAAGACATTGAATGCAGTGAGGATCCTTCTAAAGTACAGTGTCGTTATATTGTCACAAAAACATTGGGATGTGGTCATACCGCTGATGTAAAATGCTATGAAAATTTAACAAAAGTTAAGTGCCTCAAGCCCACTGTAAGGACATTGCCCTGTAGTCATAGTAAAGAGATAATGTGTTTTGAAGATATCAAGATAATCGTTTGTCAAACGGAGGTAACCCATACATGTAAAAGAGAACATGTTTCAACATTGACATGTGCCAAAAAACACTCTGAATATCCTTCTGCATTCAAATGCCGTTCTCTGATCACCGAAACATTGGGATGTGGCCATGCAGCTACAGTAGAATGCCATGAAGATTTACGCGAAGTAAGGTGTTTCCAAACAACTGTAAGAACATTACCTTGTGGGCACAGTGGAGAAATGAAGTGTTTTGAAGATATATCCAAATTCGTTTGTCAAAACCAAGTCACTCACACATGCACAAGAGATCACGTTGCTACTTTTCCATGTGCAGTGAAAACAGCTGGAATTATCTGTCAAGTGGAAATGGAAAATGTTTGTCTTGTCAATGGTAATCACAAAATAAAAATACCATGTTGCGAATATAGTGAGAAATTTTCGTGCAAAATGGTTTGTGGAAGTGCACTTATATGTGGTCATAACTGTAGTGGTGAGTGTGGTATATGTACAGAGCGAGATAAACATATGATATGCCAGCAAAAGTGCATATTAAGACTTCCATGTGGTCATGAGTGTACTGGGAAATGTGGAGAGTCCTGCATACCTTGTACATATCCAGGCATAAGAAGATGTTCTCATAAAACGCTGCTCAGTGGTTTATGTGGAGAGATATATGCTCTTTGTGATCTTCCATGTGAAAATCGGTGTTCCCATAGCAGTTGCACAAGACGATGTGGACAGGCTTGTAACAGGCGTAGATGTGATCAATCATGTGAGAAATCCCTATCGTGTGGCCATAAATGTTACGGTTTGTGTGGAGAACCTTGCCCCCCATGTCCAATTTGTTGGGATGATCTTTATAAACAAATGGAGACAGCGATAGATATACAAATAGAAGAAGATATGCGGTTTGTGTGGCTACAGCCGTGTTGTCACGTGGTTGAAGTTAATTATATGGATAAACTGCTTGATATACCTATCTACGATTATCCAAGGCTAATGGCCAAATGTGAATGTCCAATTTGTCGTTGCAGAATAACTTTTTGTCCCCGATATGGGAAACAGTTGCATGACGTTTTTGTAGAAATGCAGGAAGCTAAAGAATTGCTGGTGTGTACATATAAAACAAATCTAGATATACGTGCTTCTGTAGAGAGAAGTGGCGTTAAAAATACACATGATTTATACATTGGCTTGATTGGCATGGAAGGTGTTGAACCAGACACATTCACAAAGCTAGGAATTGGTTGTATTTACATTATTTTGCAACTTCAGAAGTTAAAGATGAAAGCTGACAAAATCACCACCAAAAAGTCAAACTTGGATGACTTCACTAAATTTACAAAAAAAGACAAAGATTTTATGCATAAGTTACATGATACAATAACACACTAGAAGGGTGAGATATCCACTGTGTTGGATAAAAGGGATCTTAACGCTTTATCTCAACTTGCGACAATGATGAAATATGCCTACATAAAAACACACTTTGAAGATATGGTAATGTCTAACAACGGTATGCATCAAAAGAGTCTACTAAATGAACTAATTGGCATGGTTGATTTTGCTTCAGAACAGAAAAACGAGGAAGGCCTACACCTTATAAATCAAAGAATAGAAGAATTTCAACAAGAACAGAGAAATGATATTTTGGATTTTATGACGAGATTGGAGCAATTCTTTGAGATACGAATGCTGAAAGTAAAATCAAATTTCTGGATGAAATGTAATAAACCAGGTACTTAACGTTAATCCTTCATTAATATTTTAATATAATACTATTGTTACCTTTCATAAATTTTATGTCAGAAAAGAAATCGCGAATTTCGTCTTTAAATAATGGTTAAAGAAGTTATTAAGTTATTAACATAAAATGTATTTCTTCTGTGATTAAGTAATACAATAACATTTAGCGATAGTTATATATGTAAATTCTACTTCACGGAAAATAACAAAACAAACTTATAAAACATCAATAATAACATCACTGGCACATATTTCTAAGAAGCCATTGGCACAACCTCTGAAGGTTGTTCGATCATATAGCCAGCATGAGTAGCCTCTGTAGAATTCCTAAACTGAAGTCACCAATGACGGAATTTGAAAGAGCCCTTTGGGACAATAATCCATATATAATCCATCTAAATTATACCTAGATAAGCATCATTTTTACAAATATTTAAGATGCTTTCTTTATTAGTTTCCCACTGTTGTTTTTTTTCTTTTAAACTTGCATGATGCTATGCCACAAACATAAAATAATATCAATTGTAAATCTGGTAATATACTACCTTTGTGTTTCCTAGGACATACCTATACAGCTGCAGATGCGAGCCAAGCATGCCCATACTGTTTAGAAGATAAGACAAACAATATTGAGTACCGCTATGATGGTGGAGACAAGTGGCATAGTCCTAGAAACAGTGACATCGGATGGACGGAACGACTGCAACGTGATGACATGGATGACAAGATGATGCCAAAGGCCTTATTTAACAAAGGTGGGGGTGTCATGTGTAATAGTGCAGGAGATGACGTTGCCATAGATAGCAATTCCGGTAATGGTGGTGTTGCCATGGGTATAGATGTCAGAAGAAAAGGAGGTGGTGGAGGTAGTATTGTCAGAGGTGAAGGTGACAGAAATAGTGTGGGAACAGGTACTAGTAGTGCACGATACAAACGTCTCACATGTGGTAGTCCATCTAATGATAATGGTACAGTAGGTAGAGGTTCCAGAAATGTTGGTGCTGCGAAAAACTGGGTCCCAAATAATAATACCAGAGCCAGTGATACCAGAAGTACTCGTGGAAATGGTAGTCCAGTCATTTGTAACGAAAACAGGAAAACTCCTAGCAACCACAGCACTATCAGAGAAAGTAGGCTTGGTGTCAGAGGTAGTAATGCCGTAAAAAGTTGTGCAGTCGATAGTGAATTCAGAGATGGTACTGTCATGTCTTGTCAACCTGAAGACAGCAAGATCATAAGTGGAACCAAAGACAGTGACAACATACGTTATAATGCTAGAGATGGGGGAGCTACTTGTTGTGGTGCCAAGGGTATTCCGGGCAGTGATATAAGGTATGGTGCAATCAGAGGTAAAGGAGCCAGAGGCAGCATAACCCGAGGTAACGGCAGAGATACCAGATGCAGTGCCATTAATGGGTTCGGAAATGCAAACGCAGACGCTACTAGAGATATTGCTGTCATAGATAATATGGCAATAGGGATTGAAGCCAGTACCGGTGCTACTAGAGGTAGGGCAGCCAGAGGTAGAGGAGCGTTGAGTAGGGGAGCGAGAGACACAGGAGCTAGACGTCGTATGCATATTGTGGCTAGTAGTATTGTGGGAGTAGATAGGGCAGCTACAGATATTGCTGTTAGAAATAATGATGATGGTGCTGTGGGTAATGGAATCGAAAGTATTGTGTCCAGACGTGATGGCCCGAGACAAAGTGATGATGGTAGAGGGGCCAAGGATAATCAAGGCGATAATATTGCTAGTGAGGCTGGGGAGATCGGTGTCAAGACCACTGCTGACATTGGTCGTAGTTATAGAGATAGGGCTGAAGGTTGTTCGATCATATAGCCAGCGTGAGTAGCCTCTGTAGAATTCCTAAACTGAAGTCACCCATGACGGAATTTGAAAGAGCCCTTTGGGACAATAATCCATAAATAATCCATCTAAATTATACCTAGATAAGCATCATTTTTTCAAATATTTAAGATGCTTTTTTTATTAGTTTCCCACTGTTTTTTTTTCTTTTAAACTTGCATGATGCTATGCCATAAACATATAATAATATCAATTGTAAATCTGGTAATATACTACCTTTGTGGTTCCTAGGACATACCTATACAGCTGCAGATGCGAGCCAAGCATGCCCATACTGTTTAGAAGATAAGACAAACAATATTGAGTACCGCTATGATGGTGGAGACAAGTGGCATAGTCCTAGAAACAGTGACATCGGATGGACGGAACGACTGCAACGTGATGACATGGATGACAAGATGATGCCAAAGGCCTTATTTAACAAAAGTGGGGGTGTCATGTGTAATAGTGCAGGAGATGACGTTGCCATAGATAGCAATTCCGGAGATGGTGGTGTTGCCATGGGTATAGATGTCAGAAGAAAAGGAGGTGGTGGAGGTAGTATTGTCAGAGGTGAAGGTGACAGAAATAGTGTGGGAACAGGTACTAGTAGTGCACGATACAAACGTCTCACATGTGGTAGTCCATCTAATGATAATGGTACAGTAGGTAGAGGTTCCAGAAATGTTGGTGCTACGAAAAACTGGGTCCCAAATAATAATACCAGAGCCAGT
Organism: Flabesymbios commensalis; assembly: GCA_964017125.1. Taxonomy (NCBI): domain Eukaryota; kingdom Metazoa; phylum Annelida; class Polychaeta; order Terebellida; family Flabelligeridae; genus Flabesymbios; species Flabesymbios commensalis. The sequence continues at coordinate 43,537,808 of OZ024911.1, read as the reverse complement.
GATACCAGAAGTACTCGTGGAAATGGTAGTCCAGTCATTTGTAACGAAAACAGGAAAACTCCTAGCAACCACAGCACTATCAGAGAAAGTAGGCTTGGTGTCAGAGGTAGTAATGCCGTAAAAAGTTGTGCAGTCGATAGTGAATTCAGAGATGGTACTGTCATGTCTTGTCAAACTAAAGACAGCAAGATCATAAGTGGAACCAAAGACAGTGACAACATACGTTATAATGCTAGAGATGGTGGAGTTACTTGTTGTGGTGCCAAGGGTATTCCGGGCAGTGATATAAGGTATGGTGCAATCAGAGGTAGAGGAGCCAGAGGCAGCAGAACCCGAGGTAACGGCAGAGATACCAGATGCAGTGCCATTAAAGATAGGTATGGCAAGGGTAGTGGGTTCGGAAATGCAAACGCAGACGCTACTAGAGATATTGCTGTCATAGATAATATGGCAATAGGGATTGAAGCCAGTACCGGTGCTACTAGAGGTAGGGCAGCCAGAGGTAGAGGAGCGTTGAGTAGGGGAGCGAGAGACACAGGAGCTAGACGTCGTATGCATATTGTGGCTAGTAGTATTGTGGGAGTAGATAGGGCAGCTACAGATATTGCTGTTAGAAATAATGATGATGGTGCTGTGGGTAATGGAATCGAAAGTATTGTGTCCAGACGTGATGGCCCGAGACAAAGTGATGATGGTAGAGGGGCCAAGGATAACAAAGGCGATAATATTGCTAGTGGGTCTGGGGAGATCAGTGTCAAGACCACTGCTGACATTGGTCGTAGTTATAGAGATGGGGCTAGAAGAGGTAGAGGTGTTAGAGGTAGAGAAGCATGTGGTATTGGAACCAGGCATAGAGGAAGACATGATAAATGGGCCAATGTTACTGGTTTTATGGCTGTGGATAGTGATGTTGCCGCTGATGGTGTCAATGGTGGTGAGGACAAATATAATGGTGTCATACATGGTGCGCCCAGGGGAGGCAGAGTCTGTGGAACCAGATATAAAAACGCTATAGACAGGGGTGACAGAGACACAGTTACGGGAGATAGTGTAACCAATCATACAGGTACCAGTGTCAAGGATACTGCGAACTTGGAGAGTGTTTATAGAGATAGGGCTACCAGAGGTAGAAACACCAGAGGTAGAGAAGCATGGGGCATTAGAACCAGGCATAGAGGGAAAAAAGGTAGTGGGACCAATCGTAATTTTACCACAGACAATCTGAGAGGTGGTATGGCTATGGATAGTGATGGTAACGGTTGTCAAGCCACACATACTAGTGCTCGGTATGGTGCGCCTCGAGGTAGAGGAACTAGGGACAGTGGTGTCCATGATACCGGTGAGATAGACACTAGTGTTAAGGAAATAGCTAACGCAGATGGCATAAGAGATAAGGATGTGGGAGTCAAAGATAGCGGAAGCGTGGATTGTCTAGCCACAGGCAGTGAGACTAGAGACAGTAGTATCAAGGGTACTTCAACCATAAATCATATGTCTAAAAATAATGCTACCAGCGGTAGAAGAACCAGAGATTCAGGTAGAAAAGGACGGGGTACTGGAGCCAGAAAAGAGAGAGAAATAAGTGGGCCCGGTAGTAATAATGCGGTCATGGAGAAGGAGGCCGGTTGTGTGAATGTGGATGGTGGTGCAGCACTAAATAGCGGTAATTATGATAGTTCTCTCACTGATGGTGGTGTTAAGCAAGGTGCCAATAGAGTTAAAGGAACTAAAGGTGGAAAAGCTTGGGGTAGAGGATCTGTTATGTATTAGTAATGCTGCCAGATGTGAAGGAAAAACTGATAGGGGTAATTCGATGTGTGAAGGTTACATAGATAGGCCTACATGTAGTATTAGCTGGGATCAGTGCCAGACCGTGGTGCCAGACGTAATGAAATTAGGGAGAGTGCGATCATAGCTAATGCTGCTAGAGATGGTGATTCCAGCAATCAGTAGAGCAACCTTGAATAGTGCTGATATTGGCTGTGATGAAATCATCACATAGATCACAGACACAAAAATAGTAAAAGGTAATAGCAAGACTGTTAGTAACCTACTACTGGATAATATACTGTCAAAGATAGACTGTTAGGAATGGCTTAAATATTTTAGCAAGACATAGACTGATACATATAGCTGTCATTGAAAATAGCATAAGTGGTGGTTGAGCTATGGTTGCTTATGGTATAACTTATGGTATAAATTATTGAAGTCATATTACCCACCGCGATTTATGATAACTACAGTACACTCTTACAGAAACGGAGTTTAAAGTTTTGTGTTCTATGATGAAATCGAGTAACCATCAACATACAAATGGTGCCTTTCTAATCCTATTTTTAGTATAAAGTATCACAACGTTGTCTAACTCATGCTCATATAATTGTGACCATTGCTATAAAACCGGACTAGTTTGGAAGTATTATTTTCGCTTAAAACTGAACTTATTTTATCTATTTTGCTGTATAAAATTACATCTATTTATTTTCGGAAATTTATTTTCCATTGATTTTTTTTTTAGACTGATTAATATTTATTATGAAGTGTTATGGGCATTACATATCCATAAATTAAAACACCTAAATGTCTAATCATTGAAACGTTTATATGTTGCTCCATGGATCAGCGTCATGAGGATCATTGAACATACATCTGATCATTAATAAATGTATGTTATTGTTTTCTTTTAGTATTATATATAATCATTGAAAATGTAATAAATGTATGCTATTGTTTTCTTTTAGTAGTATATATATAGTCATTGAACATGTATTTTAAAGCGACACAATCAGGCTAAAATCATTTAAAAATCTATATTTTTATTTTGGCTTCCTAATATGATGTAAATTTTTGTGTTGCACATTTATTTGTTAAGCGAGATATAAAGACGAAATTTCCATATTTTTTATTTTGGACATGCATGTCCGAAATAAAAAATCATTTTTACCATCTCACATTATATTGCCATATTAAAAAGCGAAAATACAAATACTGCTTTTTAGATGATTTTAGCCTGATTGTGTCGCTTTATTATATATATATATGTATACCCCTGAACATGCTAATTAAAACAAGTCGTAATGAAAAGAATCAATGGTAAACTATTGTACACTTGTTGAATCCCCGGATAATAGACATCGAGTACAAGTAGAAAAACATGTTGTGTGTTATACAAGAGCCATTTATAATATATTGTATATGTAGCAATTGCATAAAGTTTGTGCTGCATTTGTTTGTTCTGCAATGATATCAAAAGTAACCTCCACTAATTATGCTCGTTCATGAGTCAAAGTTCTCAAAGCCAGAAAAAAATATGTGTAGCATTACGTACTGATTTTGGCCACCGCCCGAATAGAAATTTTCGTCACATGTCTGGTTTTGAAATACGTGGCAGGTAATCCACGAACACTAATACATCTATACTATGATAGAATAAGCGTTGTACGCTCACCCTCAGCAAATCGCTTTTTCCGGCCACCAAGTATATACCTGTGGGGATAGCGTCTCATTCACCTTCGTCGTCGAGACCTCTCGGGTTTCTGGAACTTCCCCAGCGATCTCGACCACGATGGTTTTCTACCGCCAAATTCCGTGCCGCCTCACTCTCAACTTGAGCGCCGCGTAGGACAGTCGCATCGTCTGATCCACGCAGCAACTGCCTCGTGGCCTAGGGCCGTCGCGTTTTGTCTGAATCAGAGCGTAAGTCGATAAAATGGATCATAATTAATAAAGAAAATCAAGAACATCATGGAGTGAAGTTATTTGTGTTACCGTCGCCCAGACGGGGATGGAATGAAACAGTGAATCGGCGGCAGGGTGGAGCGATCCGCTAACCAGGCCATCGCCTACCGCCCCGCATTATGGTTGGCCACCACCCTCATAAGTATATGAACCTTCCGAGGATAATTAAAAACCTTCCGCGGATAATTAAAAACCTTCCGCGGACAATTAAAAACCTTCCGCGGACAATTAAAAACCTTCCGCGGAGAATTATAACATTCCGCGGATAATTAAAAACCTTCCGCGGAGAATTATAACCTTCTGCGGATAATTAAAAACCTTCCGCGGATAATTAAAAACCTTACGCGGAGAATTAATTTTTAATTCTTCGCGGAAGGTTTTAATTGTCCGCGGAAGGTTTTTAATTCTCCGCGGCAGGTTTTTAATTATCGGCGGCAGGTTTTTAATTGTCCGCGGAAGGTTTTTAATTATCCGCGGAAGGTTTTCAACTATCCGCGGTAGGTTTTTAATTATCCGCGGAAGGTTTTTAATTGTCGGCGGAAGGTTTTTAATTATCCGCGGAAGGTTTTGAATTATCCGCGGAAGGTTATAATTGTCCGCAGAAGGTTTTTAATTGTCCGCGGAAGGTTTTTAAGGTTTATTTACTTATGAGGGTGATGGCCAACCATACCGCACCCCCCACATGCTCATTGCTTCTTGGATACACGCTATATATTTATATTACTACTTCCTGCGAGATGTTTTTGTTCCTAACTTGATTTTTTTTAACAGTACATCCAAAAAATATGTAGACTATATTATCCAACGTCGCGCATCACTGTTGCGTCCCAATTTGTAATAACGTGTCAATTTGTAGTAAATTATTACAAATTGGAACGCATATGTAAATGCAATTGCGTCCCAATTTGTAATAAATTATTACAAATTACAACGCATTTCCAATGCAGCTGTGTCCTAATTTGTAATAGGCCTAAATCAGTACGAATTGGCACGCATTTACAATGCATTTGCGTTCCAATTTGTAATAAAATATTATATTATAGATGATACGCGGAGAAAAATGGTGACCATAAGGTAACGTTTTTTGCCTCTGAGCAGCAGATTTCGGGTAAATGTGGGCTTTGACATTTTAATTTTCCATATCAATAAATTACAAATTGGGCAATTTTTAAAGGAATACAAATTTATTTAATTTAGTATTTTCTTCTAGTGAAGTATATCATATAAGGGGCCGGCCATTTAAGACCAGGGGAGGGGGAGTATTTGTTCACATAATTGGCCAAATAAAACAGCTTGCTCTAAAAAACTTGAATTAATATTTGACATCACCTGTTGATGTTATTTTGATGTGATATTCACGCCTTTTAACTGTAGCAAAATAATAAAATTTTGAATAGGCCAAGGTCGAGCTTATTTTTTTATTAGTTTATCTGCCATGTACGCTCAAAACGATGCGTTAATATTTTGACTGTCCGGCCTATGGAGGTCACTGAATAATTACGGCCCACAGTTGTATTATTTCGTATGCACACGTACCGGTACTCGCCCTCAGTCAGATAAATATGCACTGTATTTCTCCTTTTATTAATATTTATAGGGGGTTAATGAACCGAGAGATGTCAGATAATTGTATCATTTTAAGTCTACGATCTGATTATATCATGTAGGCTATATATGATGTATATTGAAATATCATTTAACATAAACACGATAACTCTACTATTCAATAACAACTTACTGTACTTTCCCCTTTCTACATCCCAGCAAACACGATACATTGAACCAATTTTGGGTAAATGCTGGGCCGACGTCGTAGACCGCGGCCAACATTGATCCAACATTGGTTCAATGTATCGTGTTTGCTGGGATGTAGCCTACTTCGCGGCCTAGTTAGCCTATTATATAATATTGTCAGTGGCGTATCCAGAGGGGGGCGCAGCCGGCGCCCTCTCCCCCCCCCCCCCGTTCAGTGTCCAAAAAAACAAACAAAAACGACCATATTTCGGCCATTTATCAATAAATTTGTTTATGGTGTTATTTTCTCTGGAAATATTTTCTTCAACGTTTAATGTATTGTGAACCTTCGCTACAAACAGTTGAACAGATGGCATGCAATTGTTGCACCTTGCTGCATATACAGTAGGCCTATTTAGCTAATATTAAAATATGATTCTAAAGATCCGTTTTCCACCGTTTTCGTGAACCACCACTTCTCGACTTCACTACAAAAATCAGCTGCTTAACGGCAGCTTCAAAATAGATGTAATAATGATTCACATTCAATTCCACAAAATGTACATGCATCATTCTCTGAGAGCTCAAATCGCCTTAACCAATAATTTGTAACCAATATATCGTATAATCAGATAATGATTTGATTTGAAATTCTTGTAATTTGGTATCCCTTAAAACAGTAAAACGGCGTGGAAACACTTCCATTGGTGAATATGATTTGATAGACAAGGAATTACAAATTATCGGTGTTTCTTCTCCAAGATTATACATACACGAAACCAAGCATTGATATAAAGTTTTTGTTGTTCAATGTGAAAAAAATATGTTAGAAGTACCATCATTTATACACAAATCTATAAACATGATAAAGGTGAATGCATTATCATCCAGAGTTGATTTGCGGTTCCATTCCATCTTTTTGTTAATACTGATATTTTCTTGACCAACGCATGCCGTATGATGTGCTATCTTGGCTTTGTGCCTCTTTCGTGCCAGATTTCAAAATATTACATTGTAGTAAATGAACCCAGATAAATTAAACTAGTAATAATAGTCTGGACATTTATGTTCAACCTATGTCGTTCTGGGTTATTTATCTGTCAGTATATTTTATTCATTTGAAACTGGAATTGTCAAAGCAATGTCCAGCGTCGAATGACAAAAACTATTTATAAATACGAAAAATATACAAATATGTATTATTTAATTAAGTAACGTTAATCAGTAAACATATACAACGTATTATTTACAGAATAATTTGTTTTGGTGTAAAACTATGGTCTTACCAGTACTAGGGTTAATGCTACATACCGATTTGGCACACATCTCTTTGTAGAAGATTTTGTCTTAATAAACCACGATAGATGGGCCTAACTGGAAATTGTAAATATTTTTGTCTTGACTTCAACAGATGAAGCATATTTTTTAAACTAACACAATGCTATTTTCTTCGTTTGCGAAAACTTACAAATATAGCAGTTCCATTGTGACTTGGAGCGCTTCCTCTTCAAAAACATCTTACAAATATCGCAGTACCACTTGGAGCGCTTCCTTTTCAAAAAACATCTTACAAATATCGCAGTACCACTTGGAGCGCTTCCTTTTCAAAAAACATCTTACAAATATAGCAGTTCCATTGTGACTTGGAGCGCTTCCTCATCAAAAAAATCTTACAAATATCGCAGTACCACTTGGAATCGGGTTTAGGGCACCTTTGTGCACATATAGGCTAAACTGGGCCAGGAGAACCTCCTGAGGATGGTGAGATGATTGAGATGACACTGTCCTCCAGACACAGGATTCGAAATTCGAGCCCTGGCGGTCTGAGGCCGAGCGCGCTACCTCTCGGTCACGGAGGCTCTCCACAATCACAATACTAACTTTCACACGTGGATGGGGAAGGAACATTTTTGTTTCTTTCAAACCGCCGAGACCGGGAACCGAACTCCGACCTCTGGCGTGAAAGGCAGCGGTGCTGACTTGGAGCGCCCAGTACCACTTGGAGCGCCCAGTACCACTTGGAGCGCTTTCTTTTAAAAACATCTTACAAATATCGCAGTACCACTTGGAGCGCTTCCTTTAAAAAAAATCTTACAAATATCGCAGTAGGGGGCTTACCATTTGGAGCGCTTCCAAATATCATTTCCAGTTAGACCAACACACATATAACAGTATAATAAAACCACTTTATCGCATGGACCATCACACCCAATACTTTATTTACCAACGGAAGATCGATGTTTAATACACTGATTTTGGCAGGTGCCACAGATATCATGACCTGAACAGGTCCTTTATTGACCACTTTATCTACAGGTTGTTCTGTATTTGAAATTGCACGGTTTCCAGTTATCAAAATTTGTGTACGATGGGTTTTTCTTTTTTTTACTCGCATAAAATGTTTATGCGAGCGCATCAACAGTCTTCAAAAATCGTGTAACAATGTCTTCATGCAAGGAAATCGCAGCAGCGGTCTGAGATTCCGTAGATTCATCTTCTAATTTCGAGTTATTGGCTGGTAAATGAGACATGTGGAAGGTGGAAGGGAAAAGAAGTACGGCATCGTCCATCACTTTTTTCCAAAACATTATTGAATAGACCAGAACAATACGTATGTAAATTATCGGATGTCAGTAACGAGAAAATAGTTGTGTAGAGATTCAGAAAATAACTAGAAGATGCGTCGATGATATATGCGTAAGACCAGGCCTGCGGTTGTTTTGTTCTGGTATTACATATTGTATTGAGTTTGGGCCATCGGAAGTTTTTACTACATCAGATTCTGCCCATCATTATATAAATATGTTACCCATCTGCACAAAATCAGTCGCATATCGCATTTGCAGAAAGTGAAGTACATGTCGAGCCTAATGTAATAAATTATTGTAAAACAGAACGATTGAATTATTGCTGTGGTCCTAACCGCTAGTTATTATCGTTATTCATATCCAAGTTATGGAATGTTAGCCATTTAAAAATATGACTAATTTTTGAAAAAATGTGGAACGCTTCAAAAGGAAAAGTATCCCCTTATGTATCCACTATTGTAAACAAATGTAAAAAAAAATTAGAACACATCACAGGTTGATTTTAAAAAAACACTGTTTTTATGCGTATAAGCCTACATACCGATATTATTAATCAAAGATATTGAAAATCTTGGGGGTCTTTTGGGTTATTTTTTGTATTTTTATGTGAAAAAATAATTATGATTACCTACAGATTGGTCCCATATTATGGGAATAATTTGGTGTATAACAACATTCCTAAAAATAAATAAATATCAATGGGAATAGACCTCTTGGTGAGGTTATCCAGTATAGTATCTAGATATTTCTTAGGTAAGAGAGGCCTGTCAGTTTCCTGTATACAGTTTACAGTATAGAAACATATTGATGAATCTGTGGATTTTTTTTCGAAAAGAACAAACACTGTCGGTTAATATCGATATATTTACTAATATCAGAACGAAAGCAATCTCGATATTTTTAAAAATATTAATATTGATGCGTTAAAAATTCCTCATGTACGTAGTGATTGATTGATTGATTGATTGATTGATTGATCGATCGATCGATCGATCGATCGATTGATTGATTGATTGATTGATTGATTGAACGATTGATTGATTGATTGATTGATTGATTGATTGATTGATTGATTGATTGATTGATTGATTGATTGATTGATTGATTGATTGATTGATTGATTGATTGATTGATTGATTGATTGATTGATTGATTGATTGATTAGTATAATGATAGTAATTATAACGAACACGGTTGTCAAATTTGCCGCACCGATAACATAACAAATATACACCAGGAAATGTACTTTATCTGACAAAAAATATTTATCTGTCTGCAAGGACGAAACAATACATTTTTACTTTTTTTCTACAGTTGTTGCGTACACCACATTAAATTTAAGACCAAGACTACATTTTCTCTTGACAATAAAAAAATAACCGATCGATATCTCCTAAATACAATTTTCAGGTTTCAATTTTGTCAGTATTGCGTAGCGAAAGTGTCAGTATTGCGGAGCGAAAATCCACACAAATATGTCCAAATGCTAGTCAAACTTGAAAATGATTAGCGAAATAGTTCATGTTTAATGATAGGAAAAACCCAATGAATTAGGAGCTTGGTTACAAATCGCTACACACTATTTTCAATAGTGCAAACATGAGCTACTCGCATTGGATATAAACATTGTAACTTGGGACATCCAACAATTGAAGAGCTATATGAATTTTTCATCTTGTTGTATCAATTATGTTCATAAAATAGTGGACAGCATGGCACCAAATTATCGTTATGTTATTTTGTCCTCTGTCATAGAACATCATGGTGTATTGACAAGGGATTCAATAAATAACTCTTTATTTAGCGAAACAGTTCTTTAAAATATTTTAAAAATTACTCTCGGGCGCATCTCTGAAACTCAACTGAAAACATTTTTGAAGACTTAATCACCTGATCACCTGTCTAATATATGTTGAGCCGTCATGCTTTGTAACATCACCAATCACGTTTTAAAGAAATTTATGGAATCATTTATACTGTATGTACAGTATATAATTTATGTAAAGTCATATTGTTTATAATAATACTTATAATAATATGCACATGTGCAAAATTTCACATGACATACAGAAAATCGGTAAGACCTTGGAAAGCTATAGGTTATCTGCATACCTTTTCTTCGTCTTTGATATGTTAAATCATAGTAGAGTGCACTTTATTATGGACCGTCACAGATGTGTCTCAAGGTTGCAAAGTAGGCTGATCATGATCTTATTCTGCATTTGTACCTCCTAGTCATTTGACAAATAAAACAACAAAAAACGTGCTCTTATGCATATCTCTAGCTAAGAGCAAATATTGGGGTATGATGTGCATAAGCCTCAAGTCACTTGACCTTCTAATAAATTAAAACTAATGTGATTGAAATTCAGGAACAAGATCAGATACATAACTTAAGCTCTAATTCACAGCCTGAACGTCTCACCAGATGATTTTTTCCTGGCAAACTCATATTTCTTCCTGTTCCATACATCAATTTTTGTAAGGGAACTGTGTAACGTTAGATTTCTCGTTTCAAAGCTTTCTTCAGAGATTCTTTCTGAAATCCTGAAGGGCATTATACATGTAGTCATATACTTGGTACCACTCAGCTTCTCCAATTGGAGTACATTTATAAGAGGAGGAGCACATGTGTATTAATATTATTGGCCTGAACTTCAAATGTTGCTGGATGTTGAAAGTATCAGGCCTACATAGCAACATGTGTCGATATTCTGTAAATAAAAAGATCTATAAAATGCGCACTGTTTTCCTCAAAACACTCACTGAATCAGATTAACATTTTTTCAAACTCTTCTGACTGTCTTACATGATAACGCATTTCCTCATCCAAAAAAAATTGCATGATTGTTTGGAGAGTCCCTTGTTAATTCGATGGCTTAAAGGGAATGGCCCAGGCTAAAATCATCAAAAAGTCGGTGATTTTATTTTGGCTTCTTAATATGACCATATGATGTAAACATGTGCACAGACTAGAACTGCAAAAGTTTTTTAATTTTTCTGCTGCGCATTCACCAGTTAGGCTAGATATAGAGACGAAATTCCTGATTTCTAATTATTGACAACCATGTCAAAAATTAGAAATACGGGAATTTCGTCGTCTAAATCTAGTCTAACTGGTGAATGCGCAGCAGAAAAAATAAAACACATTTGCAGTTCTAGTCTATGGACATGTTTACATCATATGGTCATATTAAGAAGCCAAAATAAAATCACCGACTTTTTGATGATTTTGGTCTGGGCCAGTCCCTTTAACCATATATGGCCACCGTACGTGATCGATAGCAGTCATGCACAGGTAAATAAATACATGACTGGGTTTTAGATGGCATTTATTGATATTGAACGAATAAAAAAACAAATTGCGTCTCTTTCAGATACATCCTATGTTGTTTCAGAACGTCACCTTTTTAATAAATTAATAAATCTTTATTCGTTCAAAGAACATACTACATCATATAATTGTTAGCAAAACATGCAAAAAAACAAAGTTAAATGGAGGTGAACTGGCCTAAGCTGGTGGCTCCAGATTCTTAAGCATATGCACCTATGTGCCTCTTTTAAATCTATTCTCTTTCCTGTGTGTGGTTGGTGGTTTTCACTATTGCTTTTTTAAATCGTTTCTACATAAAGTTGTTTTTTATCTTGTACACCAAGTGGATCAGTCACCTAAAGCATCACGGATGACAAGTTATAATGCTCTGCTTCCAGTCCAAAAGCCTAATAAGCTTTAAGATGGGTATGCAGTTTATACGTCTTTGAGCTACTTTAAGTATCACAATGTTTCTTTTTCAGTAACTCGTTAGCAAGATACTGGTCCAATATGTTTTCAGACCACATAAGCATGTATATATATACGCCGCTCCTACTGGTTACATGTGGGTTTTGGCAACTTAATATCTCGATCATCGTTGCCTTAGAACATTTTTTCACATTATTTTAAAATAGCATTCTAGTTAGTGAAAAATGATTTATTTCATGTTGATTGCAAAATTCACTATACTAATAATGATACAAGATAGGTGTACATATTTCAGCCATGTTACGTATATTTAACATGAATAAACCATCAAAACAACCATGTCAAGTCAACTTTTTACTTTGATATATGCATATTTTTTCATATTTGCCTTTGACAAGTCTATTTGACATCTTTTTGCATGTCATGTTTTTGTGATATTGAAATGCATTATGTACATAGCATCCACAATTTCTTCAGTATTGAAATTGCTAACTCGATTTGGCATTCTTTTGCATGCAGAAATAAAGATAGGCGGTTCTTTATAGGCGGTTCTGTCAAAAGCTTTCGGCAAAATTATTTATTATGTAACTGAATCAGAAAGTAAATAAAAAGACGAAGATAATGAAAATAATTGGGATTCCCTACGATAAAAAGTAAAAAAGTTATAAACATTTTAACACGCAAAATTTACAAAATCGCCTTTATCTCAAAATGACAAAAAACAGAGTTAGCATGTTTATGCATGGAACCCTTCAATTAAAAACGAGTATGTAGTTGCGATTAGCGCTTCAAGAGTTAAGAATTATTCTAGCGTGTCTGTTGTCTAAATTGTTATTGTGTTTAGTAATCAGTATGGAATTCAATGCTTCTTAAATTAGTTTATGTATCGTTACAAGCCGAGTAGCGTGATATAATTAGCTACCACTTTAAATCACATATCATACATTATTAGAATAACGAGATGCTCGTACCTGAAATCCAAGAAAGAATAGCTTTAGCCTATTCAACATACAAGAGGGTGCACATGGATTAAAAAACGAACGGCGAATCGCCTGTTCTTAGGGTCCGAACATCGAGGATTTTAGCTTATAAATAGTGTAAAAAATGAACCTAAAAATGTATATCTTTTTTTATCCAAATTTATTTCATTTTCCCCTTATAAATAGTGAAGAGCGAGGCCAAAAAAATGGGTAAAAAGTGAACTGGGAATAATCTATAATTTCCAGGACCCATGTGCACCCTCATACAAGAGTTTATAATAGTGTACACTAGGTCTACAACTGTTTTGGTCTGGGACAGTGTCTTGTTTTTTCAGGTAAATCTTCAACATTTCCCTTTGATACAAAATAATCGTCTATTAAATGTCAAGCTGTGATAAATATAATACAACGAAAAATAGTAATATGTGGAGATGTGCAGTATAGTTTGAGAACGCCGAGGTAAGATTCTGATTTTATATGAATGATTTGTTTGAATCACATGGGGGTCTGAAAATGTGGCCATCAGGGCGTCCATTGCTGGTTTGGTGGCATGCCTTCCCATTTCTGAGATTCAAGTCATCACGTATCCATTTCAGGTGCCTGTGGTGACATCTCAGGAAAAAATTGTTTGATCAGGGTGAAAAAAATGTTATGTTTTCTTGGAAGGAAAAAAGGTTGGTTAAGAAGAAAAAAACATACCCCCTCCCCTTAGTAGGCCTATTAAATAGTCCGCCCCTAAAAGTTGTTGAGAAATATTAGGGGTGATCAAATATTTTTTTGGTAACATCAATGACACATATTTCACATTTAATGATGACCAACAGCATCATTTAAACACTCAAAAGGACGAGTGTAGATCGACCTGTGATAAGGTGGAAAAAATAGATTGGAAAAAAGTTTAGGTCACAATAGGTCAAGATGTGGCATAACATGATTCCTGATCAAATTTCAGCATTTCTATTAAAGTTTGTATTATAAAAGTTTTTTTAGAAACAATAGTCCTCTTTTCAGAATTTGCAGAGAGCCTACACAAATGAACTTATTTTTATAAATACTGTGAAATATGGAATCTGATAATAAGCATTGTGTAAGATCGGTGCTCAGAGTGACCAATCTTATCAACGCATCTGACTCTTGTTCGGTTGTCAGCGTCCGAGTTCCTGATATCGCAATATCAACTGTCGCTGTCTCCTACCCAGTCTCTTTTTATTACCAACCTCAAAACATATATTTGCATAGCATACAATAGTGCTGATTAGTGAGATCCCTGGTAGGGAGCGGGGGCTGTGGTTGAACACAGGGCCCGTTGCCTAGTAGGGCTGGTAAAATGTGCTATAAACATAGAGGGCTCTCATTAGGCCGCGTTGAACAAACAGTAGGCGCGGCGAGCAGCTTGTTTTGTAGGTGTGCCTTTACTATCTCCATGGTGTGACAACACTCAGCCATCGTCCACATGGCAGCTATCAAACAACAATGTTTACTTAGAGTTTTGTGATGCTCGTTAATGTAAACTTGCCTTACGTTAATCTTTATTGATATTTGCTGATTGTCCTGCGGGACAATTAGCGTCAGGGTTCGTTATTAGACTTCTTGTGTGATCGGAGCAACCTTCTGTAGATTACAGATTTGCTCATTAGACGATCACACGGCATAGTGAATAATCTGTAATCCGGCTGTGGGTTTTCTAACCCCGAGCGGCCTTTTAATAACTACAGAATAATAATAATAATAACTATCGCAATTGTGCGAACCCTGCTTGTGGACGTGTGCGTACTGATCGCATTCAGCGTATTCAGTACGTACGTCATACATTACATTCTGCCTGGTTTACGGCAGTCTACACATTCATGTTAAGCCAATGATAAAGTATCGTATATGTAATTACGTATATTTGTATATTGGTCGCTATGCGTATCCGATGTACATACTGTACGTGTTCTTTTAATAAAGGATAATAAATAGTAATAATAAGTTGTCTCGTTTATGCGATATATACATTCATGTTGAGCCAGTGATAATGTATTATAATTATAGGTAATTATGTAGGTGTGTACATTGGCCGCTACGCGTATCCAATGTACATACTGCACATTTAATAAAGGATAATAATAGTAATAATAAGTTGTCGCATTTATGCGATATATACATTCATGTTGAGCCAGTGATAATGTAATAGTGCTGGTTTATGAACTGCTGGGTGTGCGCTGGTCATCTCTTCTGTCGCAGCGTGCACATTCCTATTATAGATATGTTTAACATAGATAGATAGATAGATATTTATTGACGACGGTAAGTCTATGCAGACTTATGCGTCATTAAAATGAACATATGTACAAGACTATATACAACAGGATTAGTTCGGTAAAATATGCATGCTAAGTTAACTTAAACATGATAAAATCAAACGACATTATATACTAAAACAAGCACAGGTTAAATAAAATATGCATCAGAACTATTTAAAATAACCTACATTTAAACAGCATTAGCATGATATTTTTAAGTTTCCCGCACCAAAACCAGAGATAAAATAGCTATTGCATATAGCAAAAAAAAACTCTGAAAAGCGTAGAAACCGAGTAATTACATAATAAGTGAGAGTATGTATACACAGAGCTTAAAATAGCCAATGGTCGAATGTTTGATGATAAAGGTATCGGCCGCTTTACATACTACTCGCCCATGGGAGCAAGTACTATTGATTATATGATACTAAGAGAAGATCATATGGTCAGTAAATTTAAAGTTCTACCGAAATTAGTAGAATCGGATCATTGTCCTATAAAATTCCATATTCTCAATTCTAAATTGAAAGAGCTAAGCTCTGCAGAAATGAACATACATGTTAATGACTCATCACCATGTTCCGATGTTTATATATGGCAAGATGAAAAAAAGATAGAGTACCAAGCATCTCTTCGAAATGAACAGACATGTATTGCGTTTGAAGAAATGCTGTGTGCCGCAGCTGAAGGTTGTAGTAGCGATAATCTACGTGATATTTTCAATGGTATGCTAGAAAATGCATTATCCCCGTTATTTCTAAAGAAGCAGCATCAATCAAAGTGTAAGAAAAACATAAAAAATAACTTTCCTTCCAACCCTTGGTATGATAAAGAATGTAAATCTTTAAAACATGTTTTAAATAATATTGCTAAAGATAAGAAGTTTAACACACGTCAAGGTGAATATAATATAATGTTACGCCAATATAAACAATTAATCCAGAAAAAGAAAAGACACTACCAACAAGTCAAACTTAGTCAGCTTGAAAATATGAGAACAGAAGATCCAAATTCCTACTGGAAATTTTGGAAATCTTTAAAACCTAGGAATTCAATCAAAGGTCCTACCCTGTCACAATTTGTGAAATATTTTGAAGAACAAGTCTACCCTCCTCATGTTGACTATTTTGACTACGATCACATGAATAATATAATGAAGCTAGTTAAATCATCCCCAAATGATATTAATGAGAAGGTAGAAAATTGACAATCCGATTTGTTACAGTTCTTAAACAGCCCCATAACTATAGACGAAATTCAAAAAGCAATTAGAAAGTTAAAATGCAAAAAAGCGGCAGGCATAGATTGCATTCCTGCAGAATTTTACAAGCATGGTAGTAATGAACTCTTACCAGCACTAGTTTTACTGTTTAATACCATTATTGCCAATGGAGAATATCCATCAAGTTGGGCCACTGGTATAATTCATCCTGTTCACAAAAAAGCTGCCCATAACGTGCCCGATAACTACAGGAAAGTTACAGTAATGCCATGCATTGGGAAATTATTTGAATCTGTACTTAATAACAGACTGTCTTTTAAAAATGATGTATGCTATGATAATGATCCCTTTCAAGCCGGCTTTAGAAGTAACTCCCGGACGACTGATAATATATTTATACTATGTGCCATTATAGATAAGCAAAGGTGTCTTTCAAAGCCCCTGTATACATGTTTTGTTGATTTTACAAAAGCATTTGACTATATTGACAGATCAGCACTGTACTATAAATTACTGAGCAGAGGAATAGATGGCAATGTAATCTGAGTGCTGAGTGCCGTGTAAAATGGGATTCATGCATCAGCGAGATATTAAAAAGCGAATTTGGTGTCCTGCAAGGTGGTATGCTCAGCCCTAAATTATTTACAGAATTTCTGCAGGATATATCCAAATCATTTGATCAAGGTGAGGGTATCCCCGTAGACACTTTATTAATTGTATACTTGTTATTTGCAGACGACCTTGTCCTTTTTTCAGATTCTGCAAATGGATTGCAAAAGCAATTAACTGCCCTGTATAAGTATGCTTCTCTGTGGCATATAATAGTCAGCATTCCTAAAACAAAAGTTCTCATATTTAACAAACGTCATACGTCAGAATGTGACAGCTTCTACTATGGTGATGACATAATAGAAAAAAATGAAAAATATAAATACCTTGGGGTTGTATATAGCACTAAATATCCTAAGAATGTATTGAAAGAAACGTTCCTTCATCTCGCTTCCCAAGCTGGTAAAGCAGTTTTTTCTCTACACAAGCAATCTCGTCCCGTAGTCGGTAAATTGTCACCTGTTATTGCATTCAAGGTTTTTGATTGTCAAATACTGCCCATATTAGAGTATGCAAGTGATATATGGTATACCGGTGATAGTGTTAAGGATTTGGAAAAAATACATCTAAAATTTATTAAATCAACGCTGGGTGTTAGAAAGCAAACACCCACTCCTGCAATCTATGGTGACACAGGACGGTTTCCATTGATTATCAGGCAACATATTAAAGCTGTAAAATATTGGTGTAGAATTCTAGACCTATCTCAGAACCACCCTGTCAGAAATGCCTACAATATGCTACTAGAGCTAGATGGCACTGGATTCACAAACTGGTGCTCGCGTATTCGGTCTGTCCTTGAACTAACCGGGCTAGACCAAGCTTGGGAGACGCAGCACATTGGCAATACAAATAAATTCATGCTTTCCTTAAAAGATTCAATTGTTAGAATATTTACACAGCGGTGGAGACAAGATATCGAGAGTTCAAGTAAGCTGCGCACATATTCATTAGTGAAAAAATCTTTGTGTGTGGAACCATACATCTTAAACATAAAGGGGAACCACCTCATAACAGCAATGGCGAGATATAGAATGAGCTCACATGATTTAAAAATAGAGAGAGGACGATTCAATAATCCAATAACTCCAATAAATCAACGAATATGCACAAGGTGTGAATCAAACGAAATTAACGACGAAATACACCTTCTTCTCCACTGTAATGCCATGAACAATGAACGCGAAATCTTGCTTAATTCTATAGCCGGAATTATCAATATGCAATCAACAAATGATATTTTTCTACGAATTATGACATCTAGAGACATAACAGTGGTGAAGTCGCTAGCAAAATTTATCTATGGTTGCTTTAAACAAATTAAGGGTTAAAAATATTGAGTATGATAACTGCATATTCATATTCAAGCTGAAATATTTTGTATGTGTGTCGTGCCGTGCGTGACTATCATGATTAATTATTATCATCATGATCATGATTATGTGTCATTATTATCGTTGTAACGTTACATTTTTTATGTAGAACAATCACAAGTCACCTGTCGCTATATTATCCATATTATCATGCCTTCATGATCTGACTTGGGTATTACCACATATCGGCTGTTGCTCTCGGATCTTATTATTTGGCTTTTTAGGGCCGGTTAGGGACGTTTCCGTCGCCTTTGTTATCAGACGAGGTGTGGCCTTATATAGGATTTCAGAGTTGCTAAGTCAACTGATTTTCTCTATGAGGTCGGGAATGTTTTTCTTCGATTGTAACTCCAAGTATGTGGTACTAACTAGGTCGTGAATGAAATGGTATGAACTAAACAATATAGTGAATCAAAATAAGCTGTAATGTTTTTGTGCGAGGGCCATATAGATAATAAATCACTAGTTAATTAAACAAACTTTATTGCTATTGTGTGAGTGTCATGTCCTTCGTGAATGGCACGCATAATTATTATCCGTAATTTTCATTCTTATTACATCACTAAGTCTCCAAAACTCGATAATATGGATAGTTCTCATGCTATACTTTGTTGGCAGTCGACGAACCACCATGTCCGACTTTTATTAGTATGTATATATTGTGGTTCGGTGGTATTACTGTTATTACGTTGCTAAATTTGCATCACTAGTCTATATCAGGGAATCACCGAGTTCATAGCGACTGTGCTTGCATGGTCACATAGCTCGGAGCTACCTGTGTCGCAGATTGTCGCATTGATTGTCGCATTTGATTTTTAAAAAATATCGTGTAATTTTTAACATTGTCTTAATACATTCTCAAATTACTGTAGCATAATAATGCACTTGTATATATTCTAGGTTTCTACGCTTTCCAGAGTGTCTTTTTTGCTACTATATATATAATTAGCATGTCATACATAGCAGCTATTTTATCTCTGGTTTTGGTGCGGGAAACAAAATGATAGACCTTATGCTACCCTGGCAATGCCTTTCAATTTTATTTTAAGTTTTATACCCAGTGTTTCTTATGGCAATGCCAGTTAGCATGATTTTAGTTATGTATGTCATACTATGTATATTGTCATATGATTTTAACAAATTAACAATGTTGTATATACATGTACATATCTCTATTTCTATGACAAATAAGTCTGGATTGACTTTCTTTCTGTCAATAAAATATCTGTCTGTCTGTCTGTCTGTATAAAGAAGAAAAAATAATAATATTAGTGACATTTAACATGTTGAAAAAAAAATCTAAAAAATGCATTGACTGACGTCAGCTCGAAACACCAAGAACACGTACAGGTACTCAAGATTCAATGTGCAATGATCACTGATGACGGAACCAGTTATAGCAAAAAGCTGAACCTAGGTTACTGTCGCAGCATCCCCGGTAACAGATTCTACTAAACCGGTCTAATCAATTAATCGCACATAATTATTCTAGTAATAAAAGAAAAGGAATATATATATATATAACTCTAGAAAATACAAACTATCATTTGACACAAGTGACTAAGCCTAGAATACAGCTGAGGCTAAACAGCAGTTGATTGGATGAGACTGCATGAGTACAACTGATTTCGTTGGTGGATGATTGGAGGAATTACCAGTCGCTGGTACCACAGTGATGACACCCCCCCCCCCCCCCCGGCCAGCATGGATGATTTCATGAGTGGATGATTAGAGGAATCACCAGCCGCACCAGTCGCTGATACCACAGTGGTGATCCCCCATCCCGTCATTGGCAGGGGTAAAGCTCCTTATAATACCCCTGCCGGTGATGAGCCTGCCTAGACCTATTTGGAACCCCACTCCAGGGAGGCACACGCGCCTCTCGCGCGACACCCCCAAGCTTGGACATCAAAGCTAACCGCAATACGCCGGCAATCAGACGGCACTGTCTGGCCTGGGAACATCAAGCCAAGTGACAGTATACGCGAAGCGATGCGAGAACTTGGCCAGCGCTGTTCCAACGTTGTGACAGCGTCGATGATAATGGCCCAACGTTAAGGCAGCACTGTAACGTGGCCATCTGCGAAATGTTATTTGTACAGTCTATCACACAATTATAGAGTGTGTACAAGTAGATTATACAGTCAAATATTGCCACCTCTGATTAAAAAATGAATAATTAGAGCCTAAAACGGGGGATTACATCAGCTAATAAATCAAAAACAGTTCAAACAGTGGCTAAACCCTTAATCTTGTGATTTTGTATCGATATAATCCCCCTAATTATCTACTTCTGAACGAAAACGCACGGAAAATATGTGGTTTTATTTTGAAAAATAATACGTAATTTCGAGATTAAATGTGCTCATACAAAGTGAAGAAAATTATTCAGAACGTTATTTGTGTCTGTATTTATGGTAAAATATGTATGCTATAACATACTTGAAATAGAAATGTATGGGTAACATATTTATTGCAATAAAAGCTATATTTGTTCTACATGTATCACTTTCATAATTTTGGGCAGAGTTTGAAATTTAGGGGAGTTCCAAATAGGTCTAAGCAGGCTCATCACCGGCAGGGGTAGTATAAGGAGCAGTTGGGAGTCGCGTGGAGAGGAGTGCTCAAATAGGTGGAAAATGCCTCATCGCATTTAGTCTCTACAGGATGTGATCCCCCGACAGCATAGATGATTTCATGAGTGGATGATTAGAGGAATCACCAGCCGCACCAGTCACCATACGCCCCAATCGTTTTATAATGCGGAGGTACGCGACACGCTTGAGATTTGAAAACAGCTATAGGTGTATTTTGCTAAGCATATTACTAATGGTCGATGTGTAGATGACATAATATATATAAATTTGTCGTCGTTTGAAAGTGAGTCAAATTCACTGTTGAGTAGTTTGCTTTCGGCAAGTAAACTAGTTCGCTGCGTAGCGAAGTAAGAGCAAGTAATTAAAAAAATGAATTTCGTCATCAACAGAGTTTAATGTACATCTTTGACATGTGCGCTGTTCTAGTGGTATTTTTTGCGGCTTGACATGCCTTCCTCGTTCAATTTCTAGCATATGTGAGCTCATTCTCAATCTCGATAGCGCCTTTATCCACCTTGTGTCGTGGATGTAAAACAGATATTCTTCTAGCGAGTGGTCGAATTTAAACTTTATGTACGTTCGCAATTTTATGGAGTTTCGGGCTTTGTTAGACCAATCAGCTTTATATATATTAAGCAAACATAATTTAACTTGTCTGATGAGACGATTGGCATTTTCGACCCTGTGATTTTTCCAAACATTGCAGTGGTTTGTTCGGAATAATAATGACCTGATGTGAGAGTACCAATTAGTTTCACCAATAAAATCAAGAGATGCCAGTGAGTTGTACACGATTCTCAAATAACAGCTTTTAGGCAAGGAGATCAAGCGAATCCAGTATTTCAACGCTAGAATTTGTTGTTTTAAAAAGAGGGGATACCTTCTTATTTGACATTCTCTAGTTTCATTGATAATGTCTTATGAGTCCGTGGATGTGCATACAGGATTCTACACATTGCTAAAAACAAAACTAGTGATTTACAACCAAATATATGCTAAACATTCATTTTCTTTCACACTGGCCGAAAATACGCTTGAAATCGTGGACAAATATAAATATTTAGGTCTTTGTTGTAGTAATAATAAAAATATATTTGTAACAAGGGCCGTCGGCTAATCATCGTTTAAAAGTGAAAATCATTTAAAACAAGCTCGCACACTCAATAGCACATAATAGCCCGCCGCCATTATTGAAATTTTCCGAGAACTGGTTATTAGCAGCACGCAGTACAAATTTGAGCAGGATGCAAGAAAAACTTTTGAAGTTAAATCGCGCCCACAAGGTACAATTTGAATTGTTTTCAGCCATTTTTGAATTTTTCAAAGAACTGGTTATGAGTAACATGCATTTTGCAAATTTGTGCCGGATACACAGAAAACTTTTGAAGCTATCACGCCCACAAAGCAAGATTGTTAACGTAAAATGTAAAAAATCGTAACATTTTGAATATTTTTCTCTGCCATTATTGAATGTGTCCAAGACCTGTTTAAGTTTGAAAAGGATACGTGAAAAAAAGTTACATAAATGTTAATGTGACCACAAGGAAATGTAAATGTCGACGCCGTGACCTCAATGGATTGCAACAACCCAACTTTTTCAATTAAAAAAATAATTTAAAATGTAATTTTGTTGAAACTGGTACGGTTTTCTAGATATTACGCATATTAAAGTCAACAATGATCATGCCATTTTAAATTTTATGGAGGTGAAATTTTTCAGGGCATATTCCCCCCTGAAACGGCATATTTTATTCTATAGTAATGGGCTAGCTACATGGTACGGTTTTCCAGATATTACGCATTTTGAAGTCGATAATTGCTGCATGTCAGCCATTTTTAATTTAATCGAGTTGAAATATTTAAGGACATATCCCTCCCTGAAACCGCACCCTTTGTTCAATAGTAGGCCTAATGGTCTAGCGATCTGGCACGATTTTCCAGTTATTAAACATATTAAAGCCATTTTTAATTTAATCGAGTTGAAATATTTAAGGACATATCCCTCCCTGAAACTGCACAGTTTGTTCAATAGTAATGATCTAGCTAGCTGGCAAGGTTTTCCAGTTATCACGTATATTCAAGTCAAAAGTGGCCGCAGGTCCGCAATTTTGAATTGGATCAAGTTGAAATTTCTACGGTACGCCCTATATCCCCACCTGAAACCGCACATTTTGTTCAATAGTAATGGTCTAGCTATCTGGCAAGGTTTTACAGTTATTACGTATATTCAAGTCAAAAGTGGCCGCAGGTCCGCCATTTTGAATTTGATCAAGTTATAATTTCCACGGTATTCCCCTACCTGAAACCACACATTTTGTTCAATAGTAATGGTCTAGCTCTCTGGCACGGTTTTCCAGTTATTACGCATATTAAAGTCAAAAGTGGCCGCACGTCGGCCATTTTGAATTTGATCAAGATGAATTTTTTCATGGTATATCCCTACCTGAAACTGCACGCATATTGAAGTCAAAAGTGGCCGCACGTCGGCCATTTTGAATTTGATCAAGTTGAATGTTTTCATGGTATATCCCTACCTAAAACTGCATATTTTGTTCATTAGTATTGGTCTAGCTATTTGGGCGGGGGCCCTAGGGTAGTGGTTAGCACCGCTGCCTTTCACGCCAGAGTCCGGGGTTCGGTTCCCGGTCTCGGCGGTTTGAAAGAAACAAAATTGTTTCTTCCCCATCCACGTGTGAAAGTTAGTATTGTGGGGAGCCTCCGTGACCGAGAGGTAGCGTGCTCGGCCTCAGACCGCCAGGGCTCGAATTTCGAATCTTGTGTCTGGAGGACAGTGTCATCTCAATCATCTCACCATCCTCAGGAGGTTCTCCTGGCCCAGTTTAGCCTATATGTGCACAAAGGTGGCCTAAAGCCCGATTCATTTCATTTCATTTTTATTTTGGTCTAGCTATTTGGTCCGGTTTTCCAGATATTACGCATATTAAAAAAATAATGGCCGATAATCATTTTGGCAGCCATGACCTAGTTTCTGTCCGAATTCTACCAAATTACAAACTCATCCGAGCTATTAGTGAAATAGATATATGGTAAACATTTTGGAGCGATATACATAAAAAAATGTTGAGTGAATCGCGGCGTTAAAGAGAAAAATTGTCGATCAGAAGTGGCCGCAGGTCGGCCATTTTGAATTTGATCACGTTGAAATGTTGAAATTTTCATGGTATAATATCCCTACCTGAAACTGCACATTTGTTCAATAGTAATGGTCTAGCTATCTGGTCCGGTTTTCCAGATATTACACATAAAAAAAATAATAATGGCCGATAATCGGCCATTTTGGCCGCCATGACCTAGTTTCTGTCCGAGTCTGCTCAATTTCGAACTCATCCGAGCTATTAGTGAAAAGGATATATGTATACATTTTGGAGCGATACTTGAAATTTGTAGAGTGAATCGCTTTAACGAGAAAATTTGTCGATCGTAAAAAAGGCAAAGTCATAGGGGTCACAGAAAGGTCATATGTGAAAATAGTCAAGCATTAGTCATGATTAACCAGTAGGCCTATGTGAAGTTTAATGTGCATTCCAGTGACGCGAAACAAGTTATAGCGCTAAAAGTGGCGGACAGACGGACGCGCCTGGAGACGACAATAGGCATCTGGTACAGTAGATATCTGGCTGAACAAGCTCGCAAAGCAATATTAATAATTAGAACTTATAGTCAAAACTTAGGACATCTTACGCCAAAATTGTCTCTAAAAGTATTCCGGGCCAAAATTGAACCCATACTGATGTATGGTAGCGAGGTGCTATTTATTGGTAAAGAAATATCAGACTTTGAGACGGTTCATATATCATTCTTGAAAAATATGCTTGGAGTTAATCAACAAACCACATCACTTACTATTTATGGGGATACAGGAAGGTATCCACTCTTTTTGAAACAACAAATTCTAGCTTTGAAATACTGGATTCGCTTGGTCTCCTTGCCTAAAAGCTGTTATTTGAGAATCGTGTACAACTCACTGGCGTCTCTTGACTTTATTGATGAAACAAATTGGTGCTCTCTCATCAGGTCATTATTATTCCGAACAAACCTCCGCGACGTTTGGAAAAATCATAGGGTAGAAAATGCCAATCGTATCATCAAACAAGTTAAATTATCTTTGATTAATACATATAAAGTTTATTGGTCTAGCAAAGCCCAAAGCCCAAACATTGCGAACGTACATAAAGAAGAATATCTAGAAGCTAGAAGAATATCTGTTTTACATCCCCGACACAAGGTGGATATCAAGATTAAGAATGAGCTCACATACGCTAGAAATTGAACGAGGAAGGCATGGATTGCCAAGCCGCAAAAAATACCACTAGAACAGCGCACATGTCAAAGATGTACATCAAACTCTGTTGATGACGATATTCATCATTTAATTACTTGTTCTTACTTCGCTGCACAGAGAACTAGTTTACTTGCCGAAAGCAAACTACACAACACTGAATTTGATTCACTCTCAAACAACGACAAATTTATATACATCTACACATCGACCGTTAGTAATATGCTTAGCAAAATACACCTAGGCCCTACACCTGTTTTCAAACCGTAGGCACGCCACATATATATATATAATATCGGCTCTTAATAAACGGTTGCTATTACCTGATTACGTTCCATTGTTATCTGGAACATTTATAAGTAACCTGTTTCCATATCATCCATATTTCATGATCTGACTTGGCATATTTCCACATATCAAGCCGGCTGTTGTCTCGGAATGTTTTTATTATTTGGCCGTTAGGGCCGATTGGGGACGTTTCAGTCGCCTTTGTTATGAGACAAGTTGGGGCCTTATGGATGATTTCAGAGATGCTAAGTCAGCTGACTTTCTCAATGAGGGCGAGAATGTTTTTGTTCCATGCAACTCCGATTATGTCGTTTTAACTAGGCCGTGAGTGAATGTGGTATGTATTAAACAGTAATTAAAATCAAGTTGTAGGAGTGTTGTGTTGGTGCCATGTCCGTCGTGAATAGCTACTTATCATGACTATCTTTAAGACAAATGATTATTTTATCCACCATTATTGACGTTATTACGTACATTTTCATCTGGAATGACCACACATATATTTATAGCTTTATTAATAAAATGTCATTATAATGTTTTAATCCATACTTATTAACACAAATTGTGCTCTTACATAAAAAGTATACTTCAATTATATCAACTTGGTTTCTACGCTGTCTTTTTTGCTACTATTTATAGTAATAGCAGTTAATTCATCTCTGGTTTTGGTGCATGTATATAATATTAACCTGTATATTTCTTTTAATTATTTTAAATAATTTAATACTTGTAGCCTACATATTTACACCACTTTCTTTTTTTATCATTTTATGCACTGTATCATATAATTTACTGTTGCTTTTACTGACGCATAAGTCTCAGACTTACCGTCGTCATCTATCTATAAACAAATGTATTTTTGGCATATCCCACTGTATCGTAGGCAAAGAACTATACACACAGCTGTTCTGATGAAGGCAAGTGTAAGTTCGAATACATTTGGCTTATTAACAGGACAAATTGAAGAAGGTACATCACCTGTCATACATACACTATAGCTCATGTGTACATGGTGTGCTAGTTATAGGAGGAATCAAATTGATGAATATGGTCATTTAGATTCAATGCATTCATTGTAGCAGTCAGTTTGACTCGGTTATGTCATCTCCTCCTTTGCAGGTTTCTACTAGATCAACTACACGGTCTTTCAAGATCAACTATGGGGCGATTTCCTCGGTTATGGTGTTAGCATTAACAACTGGCATTACAGTGACATTGCTGTATATCAGATTCCACCAAGGCGTCATGTAGGCCACTACTTTTAACTAAGCATCGCAACGTACAGAAAATTATGAAACTGCATTACATGCAAACCTAATTACCTTTTTGTTCATTTGACATTGGTGATCCTATCCCCACTAAATTATACGAAGCTCAGGGAGAGGTATATATTGGTGTTTCAATAAGTTGATTAGATTGATAAGCTTGGTGGTGAGGGAGGAACTGAATCACTCGCGGACTGAGATAATTGTTTCCTCTTTAGGTACTGGGCTATAGATGCCCTAACCTTGTTTTGTTACATATACAATGTTTTTTTAATGTTTCTTATAGATTTCTCTTTTGTGTTGAATTCAAATCCGATGAGTGCCAGCTTGAAAAGTTTGAGCATCTGTGTAGATCCAAGGTGAAAGGTCAATCTCAAGGTCATATATGATTTTTCAAGAAATGAAGCTAGGAACAAGTGTAATACCTCATTTCTATGTGATTTTGACTGGGCAATCAATTTCTGAAACTATTTTGATTATTCAAGGTCATCTTCGAGGTAAAATGTCAATTTAAAGGTCAAGTAAGAGAAAATATAGGTTTTAACAAATAAAGCTAGGAAAATGTGTAATACCTCTTTTTCATGGGATTTTGACTGGAAAATCCATTTAAAGTATTATTTTGTGGATTCAAGGTCATGTGCAAGGTCAATTTCAACTCAAGGTCATATAAAAGTCAATCTCAAGGTCAAAAATGTGAAAATATGATTTTTAGCAAATACAAATAGCAGAAGAAGTATAGTACGTCGTTTTGGTGTCATTTTGACTGAATAATCTATTTCTGTTACTATTTTGATAATAAAAGGTAATTTCAAGGTCATTGTGTCAATTTCAAGGTCAGGTAAGCACAAATATGATTTATAACAAATAAAGCTAGAAACAAGTGTAATACCTCTTTTTCGTGTGATTTTGCCTGAACAATCCTTTTCTGGTGATATTTTGGTGATTTTAGATGATCCTCTAGGTCAAAAGGTCAATTTCAAAGTCAAATATGATTTTAACATATCTGCTACAAATTGGTACACGTATAATACATTGTTTTGGTGTGATTTTGACTGGATAATTTAATTCTAGTAGTAGTAGGGTGAAAAACCTAACTTTCATGACCACTTTCTGGCTAAGATGTTTTGATGATTGATTTGACTTCCTCAAACCTTTTAAAAAATATTTAGCCCCAGTGTCCCTCGCAAAAATACCGGCATTTTTTTCTAGAGGCATAAATTTAAAATGGCCGCCTGCGCCATTATTAAAAAATAATTTTTGACATTTTAATGCTACAAATATGTATAAATACACTTTTTATCTAATTCAACCACAAGGAATCCATTTCTCACGTCAGTCTGGTATTAAAACACATTTTCGACCCTAAAATTCAAGATGGCCGACAAATTTGGATAGAAAATCATTTTTTTTAATCGAAACAGGATTGGATCCCCTTGCAGGGTGGTGTGAATGCAACAGTTAATATGTCTATTGATGAATGTATAACTCTAAATAACAATCACAAATTACAATAAAAAAAATATAAAATAATAAAAAATAGAATTAAAAATATAAAATAATAAAAAAAATAGAATTAAATTCTGCACGTATATGTCGTATATAGGTCTCCACCGCGTGAAGCGAGAAGACAAGTATACTGAAAATAAAATATATATTTATTGGATTACACCTCCTGCCAAAATATGTTCTGAATCTTCAGATTCCGATAAATATGTCATGCTCTTCTGTTTACCATCATCTGATTTTATTTTCATGCCTGCTTCACCTTTCCGAGTCGAGCCTGAGGTGGTGAATGTGCTCAGCAGCATTTCTGCTGTATATGATCATCAATACAGACAAAGCAACACTGATCAGTCCATGTAGCCACGGTCCTGGTGCGTTGGAAGAGGCTGAAGCGTTGGCCAGTTCATACGGCATTCGCTTAAACTCAAACAAGCCGCTATGGCAAGTGAAGGTTGTTTTGTATCGATACTTTGGTGCTACTGGAATCTGCCAGTATCCACTTTTGAAAACAACCTGGCAGGCAGTAGAAGTAGGGTGGCAACAGCTCTCAGACAGAGGCTGTATGGGGGATGAAGTCTGTAGGCCTTATATGGTGTAATGCTAAAGTTTTGACCAAACGATGTCACTTTTCTTGTTCCATAGTCAATCTTCCCATTCCCTCGGCTGATAGCATCACTGCCTATCAACTCATGTGGGGGGTCTTTTGTGACCAGTACTGGGAGCGCGTCGGCATCCATGAGTTTGACTTCTGTTTCACCTATCACTGGCAGGGGAGTTCCGCCAAGTTTGCATACCAGACCCGATGGCCAAAGTAATGACAGACAGCCCAGTTTGCGACACATTAGATATTTATTTTTCAGCCAGGAGTGATCTGGCAGCACAAGTATCGAGTAGGGTATGGTCCTGCTCTCCAGCAATATCTAGCTATATACAAAATGGTGACAGTACTGCTATTAGTGGCCCTTTGAAGCCTGGCTTGATACAAAGAAACATTTGCATAATGGCCTACCCTTTGTAGCATGCGCAGATTGGCTGGTCAGCTGTTCACGACATCCCGTTAGATCTTTGTTGGCGCAGTGGTTGGGGTTCAGGTTCACGAAGTGCTAGCACTGCTCTCCAGTCATGGTTAACAAGATACTCGCATCAGCCATGTTGTACTTCTTTTTCGTGTCAGCAGTAGAGAATGTGTGCTTGCAGAAAAAGCTACAATCGATCGAACAGAGGCCAGAAGAAAACACCACAGAATACATCCTGCGATTTTTATCTGAAGCCAAGCTCGCCTACCCCACAGCATGGGCGCTGGGCGAAGAGGGTAAAGTAGTCAGCTTCCTCAAGGGATTCACTGACAGAGCCTTTGCTGGCCACCTGTTAAGAACAGTACAAGCTAATACTCTCGGAACAGCAACAGAGGTGGCCCTGGAGAAGGAGGCTGAACGGAAAAAAGAACAGATGATGGACGAAGAGATGGGTTCGACAAACCAGGAGTCGGCAGATGGGTTTCTGTTGATTCTGGAAACCGTGCAGAGACAAATGGGGCAACTACAGGCCTGCATATAAGCAGGAGTCCCACATAACTACTAGCACCGAGATGAGTCAACACCTTGGAGCAAACAAGAGAACGCAGGCAGTATTGTGGACCATGCACACAGATGCGCAAAGGACGGTGAACCTGAACCCTAACCACTGCGCCAACAAAGAACTGACAGGATGTCGTGAACTGCCGACCAGCCAATCTGCGCATGCTGCAAAGGGGTAGGCCATTACGCAATTTTTTCTCTGTATCAAGCCAGACAACGTAAGTCTTCAAGGGGAAACTAATTTTTCTATTTTTTTATTTTATTTTATATTTTTTTATTGTAATTTGTGATTGTTATTTAGAGCTATGCATTCATCTATAGTCATATTAACCGTTGCATTCATACCACCCTGCATGGGGATCAAATTCTGTTTTGCTTGAAAAAATGGATCTTCTATCTAAATTTGTCGGCCATCTTGGATTTTAGGGTCAGAAATATGTTTTAATACCAAATTGA
The DNA here is from genome assembly GCA_964017125.1 of Flabesymbios commensalis. Classification (NCBI taxonomy): domain Eukaryota; kingdom Metazoa; phylum Annelida; class Polychaeta; order Terebellida; family Flabelligeridae; genus Flabesymbios; species Flabesymbios commensalis. Next base: position 43,507,551 of record OZ024911.1, on the reverse strand, counting down.
TGTCATAAATGGATTTCTTGTGGTCGAATTAGCCAAAAAAGCGTATTTATTCATATTTGTAGCTTTTATATGTCAAAAGTTATTTTTTCATAAAGGCGCAGGCGGCCATTTTGGATTAACGCCTCTAGAAAAAATGATTTTTGCGAGGGACACTGGGGCTAAATATTTCTTAGAAGGTTCAAGGGAGTCAAATCAATCATCAAAACATCTTAGCCAGAAAGTGGTCATGAAAGTTAGGTTTTTCACCCTTCTATAGGGTTTTAATGATTAAACAGCATTGAATGAAATGATCAGGCGACGAGAAGTCATTAAAGGGTGGTGTAGAGGCAATAAAGAGCGACAGGAAAGCTATACATGTCAATGGAGAAGCGTTAAAAGGCAACATGGAGGCGTTAAAGGACAATGGGAAGCGTTAAAGAGCTGCGACATGACGGTAAAGTGCGACCCAGTGGCCTTAAAGGAAGACGGGAATGGGTTAAATGGCAATGAGGAGGCGTTAAAGGACAATGAAAATAAGTTAAATGGCAATGAGGAGGCATTAAAGGGCAATGAGGAGGCGATAAGGGGTGAAGAAGAGGCGTTCGTGTGCGACGGGATTCGCTAAAAGGTGACGGGGGTCATTAAAGGACTATGGAACAGCGTTAGAAGGTGACGAAAAAGCGCTAAATAACGTTAACGGGCGATGGTGAGGCGTTAAAAGGAGATGGGTAGGTGCTTAAGGGTGAGGAGAAGGCATTAAAAACAACAGAGAGTCACTAAAGGGTGACGAAGAAGCGTTAAATGGCGACAGAAAAAAGTCAAAGGCCGACGGAAAGGCATTAATAGGCGAAGAAAAAGAGTTAAAGATCGATGGAGATGCATTAAAGGGTGATAGAGAGGCGTTAAATGACAATGGGAAGGCGGTAAATGCGATGAGGAGGCGCTAAAAGGCGATCATGAAGCGTTAAATGGTGATGGCAAAGCATTAAGGTCATGGGGAGGAGTTGAAGGGTGATGTATGGTATGCATTTAAGGGCGAGGAGAAGGCGTCAAGGGAAACGAAAAGGCATAAGTGAAGATGGAGAGGCGTTAAAGAGTAACGGAAATGCCTTAAGTGGCGACGGAGAGGCACTAAGGATGACAGAAGGCATGGAGGGCAATGGAGAGGCGTTAAAATTCGATGGGGACGCGTTAAATATTGATGGAGAGGTGTTAACTCTTTTGATCTTCACGATGCATAAATGCATCATTTAGCATCTCTGAAGAATAACTTAATTTCATACGCCTAGGGGTTTTAGAACGAACATTTTCATAGAACTCTTTTAATAATAACGATATATTTTTCTGAATCTGAATCTGTCACCTACTTCAAGTCATCTTTATCCACTTCAAACCGAGAATTGCGACAGCAATTCGCGGCTTGCAGTGGATGTAGATGACAAAGATAAATTCAGGCTTGAAAGCGTTAGGCCGATGGGAACCAGTCCCAGATATATTCGGGATTTATAATTGATTACATGAGATAACTATGACGTTATCAATTAATCTGGTCTCTGTAAGAGTGAAACAGCAATTTATTGCGGTAGTCAATGGGTTACATGGCGACGGAGAGGCGTTAAAGGGTAATGGATATGTATTCAGGGCTAATAAAGGTCGTCAAAGGGCGACGGAAAGGGCTCTAATTACAACAAAAAGTTAAACTGAAAGTGCTTTCAGGGCGAAGAAGAGGCATTTAAGGGCAATAAAAAGGCCTTCAATTGCATCAAAGATGCAATAAACTAAAAGCCCTACGAAAACGCATAAAGGACGAAGAAAAAATCATGAAAGTGCGACGGCAGTGTGTTTCCATCACCCTTCAATGCTGCTCCCTCGCCCTTCAACGCATTTCCATTGTCATTTAATGCTTCCTGGTAGCCTTTTAACGCCTCTCCATAGCCCCTTAATATCCCTCTGCCACCTTATAATACACCCAGTCTCACTTTAACGCCTTTCTGTCGCCCTTTCACGCCTCCTCATTTCTCTTTAATATGCCTTCTCATTGTCCGTTAGTGCCTTCTCATTATCCTACAACACCTTCTCATTACCCTTTAACGCCTCCTCATCAACGTCGCTCTCTAATGCCTCTCCATTGCCCTTTAATGCCTTCTTGTCGCCTGATCTTTTCACCATGAGCATGTTTAATCATTTAAACCCAACAGAATTAGATTATCCAATCAAAATCACATCTCAGCTATGTATTATACATACTCCAAAGTTTAGCATATACGCCAAAAATCATATTTGACCTTGAAATTGACCTTTTGACCTCGAGGGTGACCTCAAATGACCAAGATTTTACATACTCCAAAGTTTAGCTTATACACCAAAAATCATATTTGACCTTGAAATTGACCTTTTGACCTTGAGGGTGACCTCAAATGACCAAGATAATGGGAAAAAATGATTTTTCAGTCAAAATCACACAAAAAAGAGGTATTGCACATGTTCCTAGCTTTATTAGTTAAAAAATCATATTTTCCTTCACTTGACCCCTTGAAGATCAAAATAGTGTAAGAAATAGTTTATTTAATCACAATGACACGAAAAAGAGGTCAACATCACACGAAAAAGACCTATAAGATTTATTCCTATTTTTCTTTCTTAAACTTAATGTTTTTTACATTTTGACCTTGTAATTGACCTTACGACCTTGAAAATGACCTTGTATCTCCAAAATAACACTATAATTGTATTTTCCAGTCAAAATCCCATGAAAAAGAGGTAATACACATGTTCCTAGCGTTGCTTGTTAAAAATGATATTTTCACTTACTTGACCTTGAAATTGACCTTTTGACCTTGAAGATGACCTTGAATAATCAAAATAATTTCAGAAATGGATTGCCCAGTCAAAATCACATAAAAATGAGCTATTACACTTGTTCCTAGCTTCATTGTTGAAAATGCATATTTGACCTTTAAATCGACCTTTGACCTTGAATATACAAAACTGCTCAAACTTTTCAAGCTGGCACTCATCGGATTTGAATTCAGCACAAAAAATCTATAAGAAACATTAAAAAAACATTGTATATGTAACAAAACAAGGTTAGGTCATTTTTATATGTTCTAGCTCGGACTACTAGTTTCCATGCCTCGCTGACTTTAGTGGCACCTTCCAGCTCTGTTTGATGAACGGGTGGTTTAAAGTTGGCCTGGCGAGCCCGGCCAATTTCATGGCCGGATATTGGCAAAGGTTGTTAGTCACGTGACCATCATGCCTGTGTTATGAGGCCAGTGAATAATTTTCTGGGTCAAGTCATAGGAAATGCGTCAGAGGGGAAATACAATACTGTGAACAACTCTTCATCCGGGGAAGTGACCTTTCAAAAATGTCTGAATTCGGGGATTACCCTATTTTCATCTAAAAATAGCAACAAGTCACAAACATTCGCCACTGGGGCATACCAGAGGCTACATGAAGCTCGGCCACGCCGCGTAGTGTGGCTCTGGGAACCAGAGTAGTTTAAAGTATGGTAAGGTGAGCTGATTTGGGACTGCCCTTAATTGTGCATGGATTAATTGAGTCACAATTTGCATTCTTATGTAATCTCCATGAAATGCATATAAAATGCATGGATCAAATATATATATGTCATTTTTGGGGTATGTATTTTATCTCTTCATGGTGTTTTGGTATAGGCCTACTCTTATGGATTCTCAGCCTACAAAACTATATAGTTAGACACAAAAAACGTGAGAATCCATTAATTATTGGCCGCTATATGCAGAAAAATGGATATTTGTATGTCAAAAATCAAAATAGCCGCCAAATGATCCAAGATGGCCTCCAAAAAATACCAACCATATTTTTTTAGTTATATTATGATATATGCTTTCTAAAAGATATAATTTCGTATGAAACAACAAAAGTGCGAAACTACGAAAGGGCAATGTGAAAGAGTGAGATTTCAAAAAGCGAGATTGCGAAATGGCCCTATCCGGACACCATAATTTAGGCCTTCTGATTGATTAAATGTACATGGTGTTCTATAAAACCTGCAAGCGTCCGTGGTTATACAAATTTATCTTCATTGTCCTGTGCAGTCTACAGGTGAAATGGGGATTACCCAATATCTCTATCTCTTACGTCAGCTGCGTCAGTGTGCGCGGGATTTAGTCAGTCCACGACAGTATCTTAAATTATGGGACAAAATTCAGATTGAAAACATTGGCGTCTTCTCCAAAAGGTTTAGTAGTATTCAAACGTGAATGTGGTGAGTAACTAACTATATTCTCCTCATACGTGTAGGCACCTATAATATTATATTAAAGCTGCATAACTGTTTCGTTTATTTCAACCAAAATAACCTAAAATGTTCAACACAATCATTCATATATTTTTAAAGGCTTTCTAAATGGACAAAATCGATGTAAATGTAGCTGGATTAGATCACGACGCGATACACCATCAAGTTATATCCCTGTAAACACTGTACGTAATATAACGTTCGTTAAGGTCCCATTTTTGTCAATTATGGATGAATGTAAGGGTCCGGGTCGTTATTCCGACAGGTCGTTATTCCGACAGCTCGATATTCCGACAGGTCGTTGTTCCGACAGGTCGATATTCCGACAAACAGGTCGTTATTCCGACAGGTCTTTATTCCGACAGGTCGATATTCCGACAGGTCGTTATTCCGACAGGTCGATATTCCGACAAACAGGTCGTTATTCCGACAGGTCGATAGTCCGACAAACAGGTCGCTATTCCGACAGGTCGATAGTCCGACAAACTGACAAACAGGGTCGATATTCCGAAAGGTCTATATTCCGACAGGTCGTTATTCCGACATAAAAAATAATAGTGATGAGAGGATTAACCACTATTAACAGCTACTGTGGTGATGAATAGCGATGAAGACCTATATCTAAAATACCAAGGTTGTTACTTGTTAACTCTTTTCGTGCTGCATCATTCTTTGACATGTATTATTCATTTGAAGCTTGCATTTGTGATGCAAATGGTACCTTTAAATAGGCGTTTAAAAGTGAACCAGTTAGAGCTAATAATTTAATATGCCAACCAATGGCATAACTAAATTTATGTCAACGTATTTGATAGCAAAAATGTTTTTTTTACAATTGCAGATGTATACAATTATTGTATATATTTATGTATATTCCAGCCTAACAAATGAATACATTTAATTATTGTTCCCACACATTCCCCTGATTTTTCCCTGACTGCTCAGAAAATACATCACCAACTATTAAATTGAGCAAAATATTATTGAGCGACCTCCATAGTGCTCTAACGCCGTCCAAAATGCTGGTACAAATTAGCTATCTCATCAACATCAGTACTGAAACTAATAATACTTATAATGATTAATACTTATTAATACTTATAATAATAATCGAGGTGTAAGTATACAGTCAGAATGAATATCCTTCAGAACTAATATTGATCATCTTAAAATTTCCTAACTTTGCCCTCCCTATGAGGATGGATGTATTAGCAGTGATGGAACAATTGAAGTTTTATAGCTGTGTTGCGTAAAATCTAAGACAGTAATATGAAATTATTTTTCAATTATGTTGTTGTGCCTTGAGTCACAATTATATTATTATATATAAATAAAAACACATCTCTAGGTTCAATATACACGCAACCAGCTTCAACATGTTTGATAAAACATGATATCGAACAACAAATACTATAATATTCTTATTATAAATACAATTAGGCCTACTTATTATCTTGCTCATGTTCGTGGCGCCAGGATAGCTTATTGGTCGCGTGGTGGACTCGAGAGTCCGGGGGTACCTGGTTCGAGTCCCGCTGCGGCCGAAATCTTTCCTTGGTGTACACATATGCAGTGACCCAAACTGTTCAAATTCGTGGTATAAAAATAGCAACCGAACATATAACCGATTCGCGCTGCCTAAAAAAACGTACACACAAAAAACAGAAATAAAAATGTCAAAGTTGACATGTGAACGGTCAATAAAACCTTTAAAAAAAACTTTCGTCCTGGTTGGAAACCGGCTCTTACAAACAAATGAAATTATAAGCTCTTAATTTCGACGTCTGACTCAACTCTTTTGCTTAGATAGTACGATTTTTAGAATATTCACTGCCCTTAAGCAACTAATATATATTTTAAAATCGTTTATGAAAACCGTAGAAAAATGCTATTAAATGTTATTAGTTGGCAAGTTATGACGTGGGCTTGTTATAAACAGCAGCCATTTTGATTTATCTAATATGGCTGATACACAGGAACTACAAAGACTGGCTCTGGTAGCAAATCTTATGGATAGGTCGTTATCAATGCCTGATACAGACGATTGTGTTGCTGATCTGCGTCGTTTAAACCGGTATCACGTCGTAAATTTATTGACGAAATAACTTTTAGATATATTTTTGTGTTATAAATAATTTCCAAATCAATTTCAAAACATCATAAATCAATTCTAAATATTCGAAAACCATAGAAAAGTGGTATCACATGCGTCTCTACGTCTGTTAGTTTACAAGTTATGAAATGACCCTAATTTGAATGGCGGCCATCTTGGATTTGTCAAATAAAGCGCCCACGGCGAGAGTTCAGCTTGGCTCCCGCGATAAATCAAAAGTATTATGCCCTTGGCCATACGTGGACCAAATTTGGTGCTTTTGGGACGATTTTAACAATTCGGGGGTAAATATGAGTTAAGCCTCCTGACTAATTTGAATGCTTATGCTATGGGTCTAACGCCATTATAAATATTTTATATTTTATAATATTTTCAATTTTTCAGTGCTGAGACTGACTTTAGACGTCAAAAAGTCGGTCTTAGCGCTGAATTTGTTGTCTTATTATTGGATGACATGTATCAATTTGGCATCACATGTTCTTATGCAGATAGGCTACATTTAAACAGTGTCACTGGGTAAAATAGTGATTTTACCATTTTTGTATGAAAAACACGCAAAATGCTATATTCTGAGAAAATGCAGCGTCTGAGGCATTTAAGAAACGGAATTTCAGAATCAACATGAAATTCTGAGTTAGAAACACTCTTTAAACCTTTTGGGCCCAGACACGTAATTAAAAGTGGTTCATCTCACAGACTAATTCCCATTATAATTTACATTAAGGAGCTATCGGAATAACGACCTGCTGGAATATCGACATGTCGGAATATAGACCTGTCGGAATAACGACCTGTCGGAATATCGACCTGTCGGAATATAGACCTGTCGGAATAACGACCTGTCAGAATAACGACCTGTCGGAATATCGACCTGTCGGAATATAGACCTGTCGGAATATAGACCTGTCGGAATATAGACCTGTCGGAATAACGAGCTGACCCCGAATGTAACGAGGACGTGTTAAGGACGTAGTCATAATAACCCTAACGTCCCCAGAACGTCTCAATAACGTTACATTTATGTTTTACTTAAATTTAAGGACGTAAATGGGAGTTCACAGTTACGTCCTAAGTACGAATGCTGTACGTTGTGGGGACGTTATTACAACGTAAAATTGTTTGTAGGGATGAGGTGGTAAATCGGTCCGTCTGTGTACAATATCTACGTAATACTAATAGTGGTTAATTGTGGGCCAATATAATGTTACATTAGACCAACATCAAACCCCTTTATAACAAACACGATACGTTGAGCCGCATTGGTCTAACGCTGGCCCAGAGCCGTAGACGATGGCCCCGAATTAGTTTGACATCGGATCAATGCCTCCCCAGTTAACACGAGGAATGTTAGCTGGGGAGCTCAATGTTGTTTTCATGTTGGGCTAGCGTCGCAGACGGTGGTCCAAAAGTAAAACAACATTGGATCTATATCTGGTGTTTGTTGGGTCGTGTTGGCTGCCATGCCAAGCTCACACAAACGACCGCCTAAGGTGCAGCCTCTATGACGCTGGTACAACATTGACACATCAATGGTTGAATGCCTCTTGTTTGCTAGGAACTCAGCTACTGGTACCGTAAAGGCTTCTTTTTTTACAATTATTTTATTTTACCGCATTTCGCTATTTATATAACTGTATGTGATGACTAACAATGAAATAAAATAGTCTGATATTTTCGAATAGCATAGTCACTATAGATCGTGTTTCTCTTGTCATTCAGAATTCACTTTGAATTCACTCATAGCATTGCCACTATATTTTGAAATGCCCGTGAGGTATCAAATAAAAGACTGCGCAAAAAAAGATGATTTACATCACTGAATTTGGTGTAATTCGGACTGCAATTTCTCACGGTTGGGGGAAATGAAATGAATCGGGCTTTAGGCCACCTTTGTGCACATATAGGCTAAACTGGGCCAGGAGAACCTCCTGAGGATGGTGAGATGATTGAGATGACACTGTCCTCCAGACACAGGATGCGAAATTCGAGCCCTGGCGGTCTGAGGCCGAGCACGCTACCTCTCGGTCACGGAGGCTCCCCACAATACTAACTTTCACACGTGGATGGGGAAGAAACAATTTTGTTTCTTTCAAACCGCCGAGACCGGGAACCGAACCCCGGACTCTGGCGTGAAAGGCAGCGGTGCTAACCACTACCCTAGGGCCCCCGCCCCTCACGGTTGGGGGGGGGGGGGAGCGTCTTAATGGCGGGCAAAAGGCTCAGATGCTGGCCCACACTTAAAAGCACCATTCTAATACAGGGTCCTCTTTTTCAAGTGAGTGACATTCTCTATACCGGTACTGAAATTAAACATGACATTATGTGCAGTTATGACTCATATCACACAAAGTAATAACTTCTAGATATGTCTAACTGACATGAGACAATACAATTTGTACTGTGAAATGTATCTATGATCACTTAAAAAATAAGAATAATTTTAAAAGTCTTCCACTCTTTTTTTAATGATGACCGTTTTCCGCCACTTGGTACTTATAATGTCCTGGTTATACAGACAATGTGTCTTGCTCGCTGTGATCAGGTCTTTGTTTTGGTGGGGCAACAATATCAAAAAAACAAAAAACTTAAATCTTTAATAACTCAGTAACCGGAGCAGTAAAATAAAAAAATAAAACACCATACTCCATTGATTAATCTTCTGATAAAATGAGCAAAACAGTTATGCAGCTTTAAATGTGGCCACTCAATCATTTCAAGTTTAGTGAGCGACAATTTCATTTTCTGAGTACGGGGGCTTGAACATTTTCGGGGGAGATTATTTTTTCAATGAATGTTTTTCACACAACATTTGAAGCCAGATTTGTTTTCACATAGAATTAAGGTTATTGTTTGCTAATGCGTCAACCGAATCGGATAAAATACCTTATTTACAAGCTCTTTTTTTGCGAATTTTGCAAAGGTGACAAAATTAATTTTGCCATCTGGTATATTGCATTTTTTTATTAGCACTACCTCTCAGGAAAAAAATAATAGTACTATGACATTATTCACAAAAATTATAGTTGTTTGTACCTTGTAATAAAGTGAATTGTTAATTATATAACAGGTTGTTTATTATGCATGTTGTGTGTGTAACTATAATGTTATTGGGCTTTGTAGGTTATTACCAAATACTATCGTACTTACACATATTATTTTTGTGGCTCGCATTATTCTGTTTTCTTGTAAATCGCTATTACCTAGAATGATTTATGACACATTGGGCATTGTTAGCTTGTCCGTTCTGATAATGACGTCAACGGCGGCGAGCGAGCTTACCACCAGAAGTATAAATCTTCACTTACTCTCACACTGCAGAATCAAAAAGACACCTATTGGCGCAAAGTTAACGCTTCTTGGCGAAGGATGAACGCTTCTCGGCGCAAAATGTCAATTTAGAGCACTGACGGCTCACAAAAAGTGTAAAAAAGACATAAAGTTCAATTACTTAGTATAATGACCCCATCCACGGAACACTAGATTGTATAAGGACAACGCTGGTGTTTATTTTACTCGTATAGCGACTGTAGTTTGTTCAGACGAATGAAAACAGTTGGCTACCCATCCTGATATTCCGGAATTATATTCTTTTTCTAACCCATTTTTGCTGGTAAGTAGCTATATGAACGTCATAATATAATCGAATGGTAGAGTACAGACTGTACAACTAAACAACTGGAGAGCAAACTGGTAGCTTTATTTTGTAATTATTCGCCAAAACTAAAGTTCTTGTCTGGTTGAACGCCTATCGGAGCAATGTGCACACGCCTATCGGTGCAAATAAAATTTATCGAAATAGAAAGCATGTAGAAAGCAGGTATCCCCCCCCCCCCAATATGTTTTTGTTATATTGCCTACACTGTTTTTTATCACGTATTATCGATAAATGTAGTAGGCCTATTCAACGTTATATTGCTAAGACTAGTCATATACGTCTACCAGCACATTTAGATGATTAGGCCTATGTTAATGTCCAAATCCACACAGCCCACACTTTCTATTAGAAACATTTACTTTAAAATAATCAGATGGAGGAAGTCTTGTATATACATTTATTTGTAATATACATAATATTTATCACCATAACCATAGTAATAAGGTACGATGAGGACTATCAGATGTCAGCTATATAAAATAAAATCAGGCCTAAATAAAGCTATTTTGGCCAAGGAAAGTTAATGTAGCGTCACGTCCTGAGTGATGCTGTGTGTGTGTGGGGGGGGGGGGGGGGTGTCAGGCCTAACATCTTCCCCTAACCTAGCTTGTTGGGCAGGGATATAATATTAAAAAGCGCAGAAGAATACTAAACTAATGTAAGTTTAATTTCTAATGTCTAGGCCTATATTGCCATATAAAAAAACGGGTTAATTATAAAATAATTATAAAGGTTAAAATAAGTAAGCAGGGGCGGATCCGAGGGGGATGGTTTGGTCAAAAAAAATATAATCTTTTTAGGGGTTTCCTTGTGAAATGGTTCCACACTCACTGAGTACCCAATATGCCTTAGATTGCAGGAGAAAGCCTTTGAAAATCAAAGACCCCGCGCTGCAGTTAAATATTCCTTTGTTTTAACCCCCCCCCCCCCCCGTCAGTGAAAAGCTGAATCCGCCCCTTACTAACAAGGCTTAAGCCTACAACGGTTTGTGATAACTAACAGGACTGTCGCGCCCAACAAACATTAGGTTTATTAGTGAGCCAACGTCGTAGACGATAGGTTAACGGTGAACCAACTTTGGGCCAATGTTTCAAGTTTGCTGGGTAGTAAAAGTGTTTAGGTCATAATGCCTATGCGTAATGAAAAGATTTAGACCAAATGCATAGCCTTGTGTCGGCTACATATTAACCTCATCCTCGTCTCTCATCTCCCAATCCATACATGTGAACTACATCGTGCACTCGTGTGACCCTGTAGACCTTGTAGTACACTTGGGTGACACAATAAGCAGGGGGTAAGTATAGTCCAATCATGGCTGAAACAAAACTCGAAATTGAATATTTCAGCCACAGATGGCTTCCAATAAAAGATGTGTTAACCTACTTTCCATTTTGCCTTCATTGTTATGAAAGACTAAAATTGGCCTCGATTAATCAGGTCGATATTAGGACTGGTTGGTTAGAATCAGTGACATTAGAGCTAGGCCCTACATCACATGCTCAGTTCATACGTTTAAAGCAACATTAAACAGTTATGTAGGCCTACTGTATCTTGAGTTGAAGTCGAGATCGCTCTCAGTCATCCCCATATGTTAAAAAAACTTTCATTTTCTTGGATTAAATGAGCACAACAATCCATGCTCCACGCCTTTACGGTGTAGTAAATCGCAGGTCTGGACTAATATCAGACCACCATGCCTCGTGTAGACATATAGGCCTACCTATCAACAGATCAATGGCAGAACAGTGATAGGACCAGTAGACTATGTAGTAAGATTAACGAACACGAAAGCAGCCCTCCGTTATTGCGAGTCGGCCATTTTAAATTTGATGTAGATCAGCAAACTTTCTCAAGTTTTATTTTATATTACCGCTTTAGCTAGTGTGCAAGATTACCAAGATAATGAGAAAAAAACAATTAAAAATTACCGTTGGCTATTATGGATTTTATTTCTTCGAAATTTGTCATGGGTTATCCTTGTGTGAGTCTTCACATTGTGTTCTATATGCATGGTCCAGCTTTTTTGCTTTGTTTTTGAGTTATGTAAATAGCACATAATTTCTCAAATTCAAAATGGCCACTAAACGGCCATTTTAAAATCGTTTGCTCCCAAAAGGTAATCAGGTCATTAGCTGACATTGCTGTGCATATTAGCCAAATAAAAAGAAGATCTGCTGGAAACTTTTTCCTGAAACGCGCTAAAGAGTATTTCTTTGTTAGTGGCCCCAGTAATTAAAGGGTTGATTATATGGGAATCAAAATGTAACCAAAAATTATTCGATGGTTTCATGTGATGGATATGTAAGGTATGAGATAGCAGAAGTTCTTAGATCAGCTATCATGCAAGATTTCCGAGATAATGAGGAAAAAAATTGAAATGGCCGACTGGCGGCCATTTTAGATTTTAATAGTGCAAAATTTGTCATTGGTTATCATTGTGTGAGACCTTCCATTTTGTTTTATATTCATGGTCCAGCTATTTTGCATTTTTTTGAGACATTTAAATATCACAAAATTACTCAAATTCAAAATGGCCGGTAAACGGCCATTTTTAAATTTTTGCTCATAAAAGGAAATCAGGTCATTGGCTGACATAGCTGAGCATATTTGCCAAATTAAAAGATCTGATGGAAACTGTTTCCTGAAACGCGCTAACGAGCATTTCTACGTTAGTGGCCATAGTAATTAAAGGGTTGATGATATGGGGATCAAAATGTCACCAAAACAATTTGCCAGGGGTATAGGATGGCTATGCTATAGATAGATTATATTGATAGATTAGTAACTATTTTGAAAACAAATAACTGCGCCGGCGGCGGAGGCTGCTTAATTATTAACGCAAATTCTGTTAGGCTATAGTCTAGACTATCAGTTTATATTATAAATATCATTTAAATGTATTTATTCCAGCCGTAGGCTACTACATGGCAGAATGATCTTAAGGCCTATCCCGTTAAAGAAAATAGCCGTAGATTATAAAACAAATTTGTACCTAATATAGCCATATAGGCCTACCAATACTTACAAAATTATACATAGTTGCACCAATAGGCGTCTTCACATTGCTCCAATAGGCGTGCAACACTGATTTTACAACGTTTCAACGGTTTATTGTCTACGCAGGTCATTAGACAAATAAATGAGATATCATTGGCGTAGAACAGACTGAATGTAGCATAATCTAATCACATTATAGAAGATGTATATGCAAATAGATTAAAAAGATAACATTTCAATGGAGTCGTGTCCAGTTTTGAGGTAGGGTACCAAAACTGTTTTCACTAGTCTGAGAAATGTATTGAACTTTTCCATGTAAATTTCATGTGTGGAGGTTCGTAAGATGTACTATTGTTCCGTGCACACCTTTATTTGACATAAATTGAACATTTAGGCCTTTTTTCAGACGATATTTTGAAAGATTTCTGAAAAAGTTGACAATTTGGCGCCGAGAAGCGTTGCACTTCGTCAATAGGCGTCTTTTTGATTCTGCAGTGTGACTCTGCAACGCGTGTATAGTGTTTCCAGCGTTGCGTACAGTGTTTAGCAACACCCGTGACAATTCTACCAGAGAGTAATTTCTATTCTACGATTTAATAATAAGAATAATCTTTAAATGAACTGTAAAACATACTATGTTATTGTTAATATAATAATCATTAATTCTTTAATAATGATTAATTAACATTACCTGTTTTATAGCATGTGAGGTTATTTTAAATATTGCCTTGTTAGATATAACTTAATTTCTGTTGTTATTTCTCCGTACTAAGGGGACTATAATGTTAGTATTCATTTCTGCTCACACATTCTACAATCGCAGATAGCTAATTGCACGCGAAATAAATCTAACCCAAAATTCTACATTTTGGCCTCACTTCGTGCGTCACTGGGATGTTGCTGACGAGTTCACAGCGCTGGAGCAATCTGATCATTCATTGGCGGATGACCCAGATTGTTATGCTTTGAATGGGCGCATTTTTCGGATATCTGACACACTGTTTTATATAATAATATTCAGAGACTTTCTCTGAGAGAGAATAGAAAGTTGAGAGCTAGAGCGTGTCTGAGAGTGCTATCTGTGTGAGCATGTAGTAAGTCTACATTTTGTCAGTGTGTCGCTGACGTGTAAATAGTGTACATATATTATATCTACATGTTATCCAATAAAGATATAAACCTCCCAATTGGAAAATATCTTACATGAAAATGATTTTTTATCTGACTGGTTGGACCATTGTTTCAGGAAAAAGCCTTAATTTAAGGCATTTTTTTGTTCTCATAACCAGGCCAGGGTTGAGACAAGAATATTCCCATGCAACATATCATAGCAATTATTTGACACACATACACTGGGTTAAATGATTATTTTCAACCAAACGCAGCGTTGGGATATTTTCAAAACATCACCCATGCCCCTCACAGATAATGAAATGGTTTCCCCTCCATAACGCTCAGATAGCGTGTGTACACTCCATCCCCGCTTCAGGTCCATGTCAAAATAAATTTTGTTAGAACTGTCTCATAAATTAATATTATTAGGTATTTAGTATTCAGTGCTATTCAGTCAAACATGCTAAAGACAATCCGCCTATTTAATTACCCTCCGGGTTGTTTTTCAACACAATAATATTGTCTGTTTAACCATATTATCATTGCCTAAATAACGCATGTAGACATTATTCAGCAGATGTCGAACAAAACAAGTTGCTTCTTTGATATTATAAAATATAATCTGATATGTAACTAGACAATGAAGTACCGTAGTATAATTTTAAATTGCCAATTTTTAAAGAGGAATTATTTTTTCTTTAATTCGAATTACTACCACACTTCCCGTCTCACACTGAATGAAAATTACCTTATTGTATCCAAAAACTGAAGTGTAATACTGATATATTAAATCAATGCTCGAAATGTTATCTTTTTTATGTTGCTGTGCTGTATAATTTTGTATTAATTTACTTTTTATTCAGGCATTTTGCTCTATGACTTTCGTATGATAATTTGAGGCGACACCGAAGTAATTTTTAAGTGTCAAATACTGATGTTCGGGAAAATTTAGAGCGATGTTCCGGCAATTTAGTTTATAAAAAACTGAAATCGTCACAGTTCATTAAATAGACAAGGTTGCTTTATGTTGAGATCGTGACAACCAAACCCGTGAGACCTGACCCAATGTTGACTTATTGTTGGCACACCGTCTTCTACGCTAGCCCAACATTTAGCCAACATTGTGCCATCTAGACAAAGCCAACTAATTCTATAGGCCTACATATTCAGAAGATACATATTCAGAAGATACATATAAACAAATAAATGTTCTCAAAAGCTTTTTTGTAACTGTTTTTTTTTAAGGCGCCCTTTTTAAAATGTTTTCTTATCCAAAATGTGTGATTACACTGCAATAATCGTGCTAGTTGGTCCAGGTACATGTAAACTATGCCCCATTCTACATATGTAGCATACTTGCCGCGGTCGTCCCTTCACGAAACGTTGGACAATTTTCGGGCACATTTGGGACTCCAGCTGTCCATGTCACCATGCAACATGGTAGATTATTAGCATTATGCTTTATGGTATATGTGATACATTGCGTTTCGATAGAAAAGCCGGATCCTGGGTCATTGTGTTACTACAGTAGAACTTGTTATGAGCAGCCACTCTTATGAACAGCCAACCTCCTATGAGGGGCCACTTGGTTATTCTTCAAAATGGCATTTCCTATACAAATGAACCTCCTTTGAGCAGCCACCTGCCTTAAAAGGCCACTTCTCCTGTGTCACAAGGGTGGCTTCTCTTAGCAGGTTCTTCTGTACTTAGTCCTACCACTGTCAGCCCCCTTCTCAGGGCCACACTAGCAAAGCTAGGTGGTCCTGCTACAGTGCTTTGAGATTCCCTTCTGTAATTGCTGCGTTCTGATAGGGCATCAAAATCTGATGTGTACCGTGACCCACATCTGACCCTGAAACTATGTCAAGTTCGAGGATTCCTTGCACCTATGAGAGACAGGTTTATATCATTATGTCTCCCCTATACTGGGCTAAGGTTGTCATTATATACTCATGTTTCCAAGCAATATCATACCAAAAGGTGTGTTCAGCTCTGGAAACCTAAAATCACATGCTAAAATAAATTATCGTTCATCCCTTTCTCTATTTAACCCTTGAAGCGCTGGAATATTTATATTCAAAATAAGAGATCACGGGGATTTTCACTTTGAAACCATTTTAAATGTCTTAGTTTAGAGGTCTTTCTGCTTCATTTCAATACCTACGTTAAAGGGTCTACGGCCATAGTACTTTTTTTTTCAGTGCCGGGATAGACTTTAGACGTCAGAATTTGAGGCGTGGCACAACACTTATAGTATCAAGACGAACCGTGTTTGTAGAGCATGAAATGTTGATTCATCATCAGACACTCACTGGCAACTAAGGCCGAGTCCACACAGTAGGCCTACGATTTATCTTTAGGATTTTGTGCGGTACCGATTCAACATATTTATTAGGATTTCCAAATAGCAGTAGTAGGCCTATGTAGCAAGTTTATATGTTTCCGTGGTGTCGTCAATATGCCATTTCAATACCAAAATCAACGCCAGCGACTATTCTGTCTTAATGAAAGCCTACTGTTCTACTACATATAGGCCTACTGTATAAAGTATATCCTTTGTATAATAATTTGTACATTTTGATGTAGAAATAAACAATTATTCTGAGACAACTTATTATTCCTGGATGTAAACCCATAAATATTATTTTATCCGTCGCGTGATTTCATTTTGCCGAAAATAACTAGGCCCCATACAGTTTCTGGCGTAAACATACAATTAAATAGGGCTATACAGATTTGGACAGTAACACATCCTTTCTGAATAGACACAATGCTCGAGATAGCCAAAAAATTTTAACAAACTATCTGTCACTGTCAAAAACACGAAAACCTTCTTTTTGCACAGCACACTAATCTAGGCCCAATGTTCGACACACAAAGCAGCCTTTGAATGAACACATAATACAGCTGGGTAATTTTATTGACCCTTGAATATGCAGTACGTGTGATTTTCATACCCTTAGATATGCCACAATTGTCACCTCTTGAAAATACAGAAATCTGTACAGCACTAATACACCATGTACACCATGTACACGGAAAGTTATCCTGGTCCAGTTTAGTCATAATTTATATGTGCAAAAAAGTGTCCGAATACCCCAATCATTCGTTCTCTTAAACGCCCATTTACCCCCCCCCCCCCCTCCCCTGATGATATATATTATCAACGAATGTCTGAAAAATTATTAAGTAATTACCATTTTTTATATATTACATAAACCTTCTCTTCAATGCAAGGAAATACCAAAGGCAGTTACTAAAATTACATTCTGGCACAGAATAAACTTCGGTTTGCAAAATAAATGTGTTTTTTTGATGACAATATATAACGATAGTGTGGAAGTGTAAAAAAATCTGTGATTCAAACGTCAATATCACATTTTTGAACCTCCACTCGAGTCGGGACCTCAAACATGTCGAGCATGAAGTTATATAATCATATTATTAAGAATGCTGCCACAAAAAAAACACGTAAAGGTTACAATAATGGTTTTAATTTTAGCAGTCAAAATATGTAATATGACAAAACTTATTAAACTGTTATGCTCACCACTTCTAAAACATATAACTTGATTTATTTTATGTTACTAGCATCATTATATACATGCATTCATTTATCTGATATAACATTACCAGTCAGAATTATTAATATATTGCTGCTTATATTTTCGGAACTATCCTTTCTCTAAATCTATATCGAAAAAGAAGTCAATTAAAAACAAAGTTTAGAGTGTTTCTGAGAGTGGTTCTCTAGCCCAACTCTTAAAAAAGGCTTCGACTTTGGATTCACGTTTCACACACGTTTTGCCATTACATAAATAACTGCATCTCTATATCTATCTTGTATTATTTGTTAGTGTAATATTGAGGTATCATTGAATTAAATGTACCGATAACAGTTTTCATTAGGTTATTAACATAACGTATATCACATAATTATATGACAAAAATAAATTGATGGATAACGACTTTACACAATCATGATAGCTATAATAGCTCTTTAGATAATAATTTTCTTTCATTTCAGCTTAATTTTCTTTCATTTCAGATTAACTCATTTAATTCTCATTCAAATTGTATAATGTACCGCACATTTATTTATTATGAAAATTATTCTGCAATAAATTAATATGATTTATCGTAGTAGGGCAGTAACTCTAACGCTAAGTAACTCAAGGCCAGACCATACACGGTTAAGGTCATCTTAACTTCAAACACACTAAATGTTGAGTAAATTTTTCAGACATACGTGCCACAAGGATACATTAGGCCTGCTCTTAACTTACATTCCAGGAATTTAACAACAGAAATGCAAGATCCATATGGTACTGCCGCCTTTTGCCATCACCATAATATTATGACCAATGTTAGTTTAAACTCTCCCAAATTGGAAGAAAAATATAGGCCTAGCTGCAAGAATGAATTGATGCTACAAATGAATAAAGTATCTATTGGACTTTGCAATGACCTTAGGTTGTCCTTGGTATGATATTTGTTTGTTACTGTAAAGGCCAAACCTGCAACCCTAACCGATATACATCTTTATTTTCTTTAGAATACCCCTTTCCATTAATGTGTAAAACATTACATTTTTACGTCAAATTGTGCAAGTGCTTGAGGACGGGTGTGAAAACAGTATGATATGACCTTGTTCTTGACCTTTTGCTAATAATCTATATATAACACCGAGTTAATAATACCTATATGCATATGTTGACCTCTGTAAATATCTAAATATGACAAATAGTTCAGATCAGTTATTCTTCTACTTTTCTAATTTAGTATGTAACACATGACATCATTTAGCATTTTTGGCCTCCAGAAGTGTTAGTTGCGCATTTGACGTCTTGCAATTCAGAATTATGCGCAGAATATACCAGATTGGAATTAATTTCTTAAGATTTCTTTTGATTTGGAATTGAAATGACACTATAAAGCACCCATCGGGAAAGGGACCCTCAGTGTATCTGAACAATTACGCTTGGTTCATATTCTAACCTATCATGCAGTTAGTTATGTTTATGGGTGATGTGTAGGCTTACTACACGCATATAATGAATAGATGTGCCGGTATGTAATTTACTTGGGAATATATATAATAAAGCTTATCGTAGCATTTTAGGCAATATAATGATGTCGAATGATGGTAGGATTTGTTTTATTGTAGTTCCTGATAAAAAATATTATGGAAAATATGACTTCAGTGATTTCATGGCAGCCATTTTGAATTTCATGTCTTACAAAAAAACATCCACAAGGGTAAGAGCTCCACATCCGCCCATATATCTCCATAGGGGAACCAGCCAAGCATAATCAAAACATATTTGCATAAATATAGACTTTACAATATTTTTTTCTAAAAACTAATGAAAGAATTGGCTTTCTCATACCTGATAACATAAGAATAGACATATTATTTATGTCTCTAGCGTATGTAGTTGCAAAATTATTCGTAAATATGTTTAATTTTATATACTTTGGCGGCCATCTTTGATTTCGCCATTTGAGACCTTTTATCGACCTATAAAAAAATGCAATCCCTTTTTTTCTTGATTTTCATGATATTTTGAGTCAGAATCAAGTGAAAAATCAATTTTAGCAGACAAATTGCACGAAAGTGTTATATGTGACATATGAGCCTGCACTATAGGAACGTTTGTTTTAAGCATAATTCAGATATGAGGATTTAGCCGGCCATGTTCTCAATGCATTAAAAAATAAGTTTATTTGACTTGAAATGACATTGAAATGACCTTGGTGTCATCTTACATCTATGCCACATTAAAACTCTGAGGGTTATACATCTATGTGCCAAGTTTTATGAAGCCGCTTCTAATGGTTGCTTATGAGGGTCTACTTGAAATATTACATTACGATTTTCGTTAAAGGGACCCCTTGGGATGAGACATTTTCAATGTTGTCAATTTTGAAAATTTAATTTATATGAAGCTATATAGCCTACTGATCATAGCTAAAAATACGAAAAAGTCAAAAAACAATTTTAAAGCACCGAAAAAGAGCGAAATAGTTGTATTTCCAGGTCGTATATTGCCATGTAAACAAAACAAGTCAGCAATATTAAGCACTTTCCATCACATATTCCCACGTATCAGACGGTAAGATCAGAGCAGTCGCCGCTAATTGGGGGATAATTGGTGTCTCATAGTCAGGACAGGGGAGGACACACCTGCAGCACTATTTGTCTACCCAACGCTGGGCCGATGCCATCAGCATGTGGCCCAATGCTGTGAAAACATTCAATCGTCCTTCAGGTATACAAATAGTTTGTTTGAGTTTCTTCTGGTTTCATAGAAATGTTGATTAAAAATATTTGTAAAAATATGAAAATTCTGAAAAAAATAAAAACATGATCCGTGGGATACACTACTTCAGTGCGGAAGTAAAACCAAAATTGATGTCATCCCAAGGGGCTGCTTTAAATAAACTCATGTTCCAGGGGTATGTCTTTGTGGGGAATTTGAACAAAAAAGAGTTTTAACTATTTTCCTCGAAATATTTTACGGGAGATTTATGCCCATACACATGGGGTGTCTTATGGTGCTATTTTAGAAAAAACGACTGCGATGTTCCGAGTCATCCCCAAAACGGGGTAAATAGGAACATTAACATTTTGTCTACCGCAGTCCCTTAAGGGCATAACCCAAACATGGGGTGAACAGAAACAAACAAGTATATTTAAAACAAACAACTGAACATTTCCCACAAAAATATGGAATCTTCATAATAAAATAGAATAGGATGAATGGGAACGGTGGGGTGACTAGAAACGAACAGCAGAAAAAATGGAAGCTGCTAACAAGGCTTTAAAATGTAACTGCGCCGATTTGTTATGCATTGTTTCAACGGACCGGTTTGTAGTGGCGCAGTATTACTCTAATGAGCTTCCGTACGAATACATGCTGGCGCTTCGTACTACATCGTAAATTTCCGCTGTTATTAAATTATCAATTTTAACAAATTGATTATAAATCACGAATTCTTATAAACGCAGAGTAACACTGGTCGGTTTCTCATAAATTTATCCAACATTTGTGGAATGACCTAACGAAAAAGTCATTAGCACTTTTGAATACAAATTTGGGTTTGGATGATATGCTTCCATAACTTTTAATATGTAAAGGGGGATGGAAAGGAGTTTCATCTTTGTTTCATAACAATTTTGGTTTCATTCAGGTGAAAAAGTGTTAACTTGTTGTGATTCGCTGAGTAAACACTATGAGATGGCGTTCACTTTAATGCAGGAGACAATATTATTATTCTTATTATATATTTTTTTTTATTCAACGATAATTGTCTCAGAGAATTTGTTTAACAAGGATTGATTAACTCTGGAGGCGATAACCACTTTGGCTGCTTTTATGCTTTTATGCCAATTTGTGGTTGACTCACTGATTCCTTTCAGAAACTTTTTTTCCCGTGGGCCATTTATGGCCTCGCCAGCACAGCTTTCGGTTTCTTTGCCAAAACTTTGTTTTTGGCACCTTTCCTATTTGATTGGAGTTTTCTTTTTTTGTTACTTTTGGTTCAAGGAAGCATAGAAAAAAAAATTGTGCTCATAAAGGTATTTAAACAGGTCGGATTTTCAGTTATTTATTGGCCGGCTGCACTTTAAATGTAGGTTTAAAATAATTCATGTTAGGAAGTCAAGATTTAAAGTTCTCATTAGTAATACTTTAAATTAATGAGAAGAGCTATAGTTGATAATCTCTTGGTTTCATTTTATGTAATTAATGCAATTATGCGAATTTGTGATGACTCTGGAATAATCCCAGGGGCTGGTTTTCCTGTAGGCCATTCTCTGGCTTTGCCAAAGTGACTTTAGGTTTCAAGTGGATCCTATGAAATTATGTTTGGGTCACCATTTTTATGCTAAGTTTTCAGCTTTGTTTGTTTTCGTAAAGCTTAGTGATCCAGTTGCTTTGAAATTAAATTTAAAAAAATAAAAATAAAAAATGGCCACAAGAATTAAATCTTTCATCATTTCTACTTATATATATATCTAATAAATAATTTGTAAATTTGAATAATTTGGGAGATTATCCAAGCGTAGGAGTCACTACATCCCTGATGCCTCCCAGTGTAAGGTAAAAGCAATATAATTATTCAACTGCAAGAACTTCTGCGAGAACATAATCTTGCATGAGTCGACGCTAACAAAAATAGAACAGAATGACAGAAAAAAAATAAAAATAACTATAATAAAAATAATAATAAAATTAAATAATTAAAAAATATAATTAAAAAAAAAAGCCAATAAATACAGTCAGTAAAGGTCAGTTACAACAGGACTTGGCCAGTTATTACAGGCCGCAGTAATTATTGCATGCCCTATACACCATCTACGTGATGCTCTATATCTAGCTCGATTAATCTAGCATCAGGACTTGCGCCAGTTGCTGAAATCAGTGATAGTAATGATGGACAGGATGCATCCGGACTTGCGCCAGATACAATAAACTTCGTGAAGAACCAAACATATGATTATTCATTTGTTAGTTCGGCAGGACTTGCACCAGCCGTTCTAACTTTTGCAAACATGATGGGGAGTGATTTGCCACCGGATTTGGGCCAGTTGGTTTTTGATACCATATCTACAAACTCATTCTTACAGATGGAATTAGTTTAATCTAGCATCAGGACTTGCGCCAGTTGCTGAAATCAGTGATAGTAATGATGGACAGGATGCATCCGGACTTGCGCCAGATGCAATAAACTTCGTGAAGAACCAAACATTTGATTATTCATTTGTTAGTTCGGCAGGACTTGCGCCAGCTGTTCTAACTATAGAAAACATGATGGGGAGTGATTTGCCAACCCGATTCGGGCCAGTTGGTTTTTGATACAATATCAACAAGCTCATTCGTACAGGTGGAATTAGTTTGAATGTGAAAGATTTATGTCTCCCGTAGAAGAGAAGAAAAAGTAAAAATTTGTTTTTTTGTCAATAACTGCGCGAGTATGAAATTATTATTATTATAATTTTTTTTTTTTAGAATTCTTTAGATCTTGCTCTTGAATATGTAAACAACATTTTTAGTGAATACAGCAATTCTCAAGATGTGGTCCATTTCCTCAAGTTCCTAATTTGCTTCAAATCCTTTTAAATCTATGTTTTGTGGTCTTTTTATGTTTTAAAAGTGTCTGCAATACCTAAAGTCAGCTGAAAATGAGGTCTGTATACTTCTGTGGTCAGATTTTACACTTACAGAAAATAAAATCCCACTGACATTTAAATCCAGCCAGTCAAAACACTACTCAGACTTGCTTCATGATTTATAAATGCAACAAATGTTATGATAATGTGTTCCTTATTATCTACAGTTGGAAATTTTAATTATTTGGTTATCTATTCATTACATGTAAATTTCAAATTTCACTTTTGTAGACATCCTAATTTCAATTTTACCAAAAATTTCAGACTATATAGCACTTGACCATTTAGAATTAGTGTTGTTTCTGATGCCGCAAGTTATGGTGGATTAGACAGATGAGAGGTTGGAATTCATGTGCTCTTACGAAGCATTCGTAAGTTTGTGTTGTGGGGGTCAGACACTTTGTGTCTGTGTGCCGTTTTCATACCCTCCTCAACAACAGAAATGAAATGAAATGAAAGGAATCGGGCTTTAGGCCACCCTTGTGCACATATAGGCTAAACTGGGCCAGGAGAACCTCCTGAGGGTGGTGAGATGATTGAGATGACACTGTCCTCCAGACACAGGATTCGAAATTCGAGCCCTGGCGGTCTGAGGCCGAGCACGCTACCTCTCGGTCACGGAGGCTCCCCACAATACTAACTCCTCAACAACAGATAATCTTGTTTAATAATGCTATTGATAGATTTTGTCAATATTATGTAATTTGTATGTGATGATACAAGAGTCAAAGTTCACTTTAATATATTAATGTGAACAATTAGTAGATTGTTATTTATAGGTTTTGTTTTGTGTGAACAATCACTAGATTGGTATTGGTAGTTTTTGTTAATAATATTTTATGTAATTTGTTTTTAATGATACAAGAGGCACAGTTCACATTTAAATAGTAGATTAGATCAATTACAGACATGTATAAATATTCATAGTAGATTAGATCAATTACAGACATGTATAAATATTCATAGTAGATTTGATCAATTAGAGACAGTAGATTAGATCAACTAGAGACATGTATAAATATTCACTGGTTAATCCTGTTAACCGACTGTCAAGTAAATTTATACCTATTTTGGTATTAGGGCTTCACTCTGTTACATCCACGTTTACATTAACAACATTTGAAGTGAAGCCCTTTTTATTTGTAGTTGTTTATTTTGATGTTTATTTTTAATAAACATTTTTTCCCCATTTTATGTGTCTGTTTTTTGTATGATAAAAAGAATTACTTCACTTGGGGTGTGGGAATTCATTTATTATACTTTAATCAATATAGTTTGCATACAAATTTGTCCCAATAATCACTTCGCTTCTGAGAAAATGCGTTCATTGTGTCAAGCTTTTTAAAGGGTTTTATAAAATCAGTTCAGAAATTGACCTATCATATAACACCCTGTAAATGCGTGAAAAGCCTGACAATTAAGGCAGTATCTAGATGATAACAATCTAATCATACATTGGTTTTGAGGAGAATCAGCCGCATTTTGCACCTCCCACCTGCCACAAATGAAGGATTATGTTGTGGATATATTCTTCCGTTTTAGTAACAATACACCCGTATCTGGAGGTATATGATCTCAATTTCTTGGCCTGTACTCGCTACAGACATGGCATAGCATCAATGCGTCGGCTGTTTCATCCAAGATCTTGCTGACTGAACAACCAGTCAAACTATGTTTCGGTTTGATGCTGAACAACAATGGCTAGAAATATTTGTTTGATGCTTTTGCATTTGTGGCTTGATTGTCATTCATGAATCATAAATGTCCATCTACAATAATACGGCTTAGCTGCTGCTCCTTTTTTCAATTTTCCGAGAAGCTTGCCATTACATGACAGCGATGCACCACTACCATCTGCTTGAAATTCAAGTAATTAAAATGTCAAGAAGTATTGTTCTCTGATTTATTCACTATTCACTTTAATTAATTTATGTGATATATTTGTTTCTCCAATAATTCAAATTTGGACAAAGTCTTTCTATCCCCACAAAGTTTTGTCTGAGTATATAATCTCGAATTGTGTCTGGTAAAGTATATTATTTGGTGATGTCTTTGACGAAGGTCTCAACATCATAACTGAAATAATCGAGTTGCGTCATTATTTCTTCAAGTGTGTCCACTTTTACTCCTGTCATCAACTCGGACACTGATGCTAATCTCTGGGAGTGTGGTGGACATTCTACTTGGCTTTTTTACATTGTTTGGCTGAATCAGTGCTTATCAATATGGAGTCTATTTCAAGATCCAAGTACATGCTGTAACTTACAAAATATTGGTGAAGCTGTATCAAATATTCAGCAAAACTCAAACAGTTTATTCTACAAGGCACTTCATGCATATATGACATATTGCGCCGATGCCTATTATGCCTCGGCAATGATATTGTTAGGCCTACTCCATGTGCTAACAGCGGTGCTACATATAGGAATGGATGCTCGATATTTTGTTCAAAAAAGTTCAACTGTGAAACATCTAAGATTTGTCTGGTACATGTAGTTGGAGATCCATATATGTCGGCCTCAATCCAAGTTATATCAATATATCATTGGATCTTGATAAATTCCAAATAACATGCAAGGCACAAACTTACCATAGTGGCTCATTCGGTCCTGATACTGGTTACGGGTTCAAATAATGTCTCAAAAGGAATGTTCGTATTGGTGTAAGGCTATGTAGAGTTCTTTAAAAATCTGCTTAGATGAAATGGGTGGGCTATAAGGGGTTATGCCATCATCCCCACTTAAGGTTACCACCTGTCACAATGCTTACATAAAGTGCAGAGGGTAGTGGTAAAACGCCATTCACTTATTCATCACAATCTTAAGCGACTGCAGTGAGTATGCTACAAAGTCGCATGGGGGCCATACTGGGGTGATACACTGGAATGTTTTTTGGGATCATATTCATAAAGCCTGTTAGGGGTACATATTTAGCACATTATATTGACTACAAAGGGCAATACCAGTCTGGTGTGTGTTTTGTGCATATTTTGCTACTACTTTTTTCTAGTCTGTATTGGAGAGCTACTTGACTAGAATTAAAGCGCTACCCTACTCGGGTAATTAAAAAATACACATGGTTACGTGTACAATACAAAACAACACCATACTGAATCATGAATGTTTCGCTCTGATATAAAATATACCTGTTAAGCCAATTGCGTTTTCACAGTAATCAACGCTAGGTCACAAATTATAAGGTGAGGTAATGTTTGTAACGACACAGAATTAATTTTATCGTATACCGTGCGTCACACTGATTATTTTGATGTGTCACATGACATGGTTAATCAATGATTCGAAAAAAAAACAAAATTTTGGGGGGGATGCCCCCGCCCCCCCCCCCCTCCCCGTTTTTGGCACACCATTTTTCTGACACTTCCGTTTTAAGCCATTGTCCACACTGATCATTTTGAGGTGCTACATGACATGGTTCATCAAACGCATAAAGCATTTATAATTAAAAAATGGCGCTGAATTAGTACCTTACATGTCATTATGTAATAATGCGAAGAAAATAGACAAAAATAGCTTTTAAAAATTGGCACCAAAGTTTTTATTGTCCAGTTGCTCTTTCTGGTGATGGTGCCAGAAATTAACATAATGTGCAAACATGAAGACATATGTCCCTGCACTATAGAGTGAGGGGGAGAGTAGATTGAGGGGTGAGGGTGGAGTGAGGGGCGAGGGTAGAGTGAGGGGCCGGAGTAGAAAAGGGGCCGTAGTAGAGTATAAAGGGACAGAAGTAGAACAAACTGGTGAGTGGCGGGAAATATTAATAAAGTGTATCGCTCTACCTGTATCTTTAGATCGAGATCGAGCTCATAATAAAATCCTTAGCATTATTTCTTAACTAATTTTAGCTAGTGCCTGACCCATAATAATTTAAGACACGCTTCTAGGCCTAACTCAACGCAACACAATATGTCCAGTCACCGTTGTGGCCGTTCAAAAAAAGTGCTCTTCAGAGAAAACACGTGCGAGGGTTAGCCACTCACAGGGGCGGATCCAGGATTTGAGGGGGCGCAGGGGGTTCGGGGGCTTGCCCCCAAGATTTTTTTGGCCAATTTAGGGGACTTTAAAAAAAATTGGCGCAAAAAGGGGTGGGCGTGTGCCCCCGCTCCGGATCTGCGCCTGGCTCATACAGTAATAACTCAATTCATCAGGTGGCGTTCACCTGAGCACTAAGCGTTAAATCATTTCCAAACAGGGTTGAAGTGTTACTATAATCATATATGATACATTGAAATTATTTATTTTGAGTATGAGGCCCCTTGGCCCATATTGCCCAGAGCTGGTGGCCCATTTTGTGCTGACCCTGGGCAAAACGGGCCATTTCGTGATATTTTTATTTGTGGCTATTCAAAATATAACTTGGCACCCGAGTATCCTTCACTTGTTATATTGAATATGCTAATGAGATATATATTACATTATAGTTTAAGCACTCTAGTAGAATAATTTAAATCTGTAGACCATGTAAAAGTTAGGTGGCACATTATGCCTGGGTCTCCCCTAAAATCTCCAGATTCATGTAGGCCTAGTAGTGTGTCGTACCAGATGGCTTTTTGTAACCAACACAACGAAACAAAACTGACGAAATGAAACTGACGAAACGCAATGACGAAGCAAAACGAAGCAAATTAAATCGAGCCCACCAACATGCACAGGGACATGATACCCCCAAGTTTGATTGTTTGCCGACGATATTTTTGTTATCAGTTTCTACGAATTATTGTGAAAATATACTTTTAATACCGACAGCGTGTGTTGATACAACATTGGCAAATGGTGCAAAAACGTCTAATAGCATGGGTGAGAATTCTGTACTATTGTGCATAAATCCATGTCCACCCTTCATGACTCTTTTGACAATTATAATAATTTCTCGAATTAAATACAGAATTACATATTATGGCCTAGGCTACAGGGTGATATAGGCCTAGGTGTAGGCTTAGGCCTATATAAACCTGGCATACAAATTATGAATTAAAATAACTTAAAAAAGCAGCAGCAATCGATTTTAAATGCACATATGTAAGAGATATGCCCATTGTAAAAGGTGTAGTAACAACGGTGTAGGCCTATTCCCAGCAAACACGACACGACTCAATGTTGGCTTATTGTCGATACACCGTCTGCGACGCTAGCTCAACAATAATCCAGCATTGGGTGAACGTGTCGTTTTAGCCAGGTTATGTTTCGTGGTCACTTCTATGTTTTGTTTTGTAGATCGTTCGTAAGTCTATGCTCACTCTCATAACAGTGACGCCTGCTCCACAGGGAGCGTTGAGTCACTGTACAAGAGTGAAAAGTCTATGCCGTAGACATCAGGTCTGATGTTTGCTCGGTTCACTGATCATTTTTCTGATCGCCTGCTAGGAGGGGGGGGGGGGGGGGGTTGGTGGGGCGCAGGTTTTGTGAGGGCGGGCGAGCGGCACTGTACTATGGTTGGCCATCACCCTCATAAGTAAATAAACCTTCCGAGGATAATTAAAAACCTTCCGCAGATAATTAAAAATCTTCCGCGGACAATTAAAAACCTTCCGCGGAGAATTATAACCTTCCGCAGATAATTAAAAACCTTCCGCGGAGAATTATAACCTTCCGCGGAAGGTTTTTAATTATCCGCGGAAGGTTTTTAATTGTCCGCGGAAGGTTTATAATTATCCGCGGAAGGTTTTTAATTATCCGCGGAAGGTTTTTAATTATCCGCGGAAGGTTTATAATTATTCCCGGAAGGTTTTTAATTGTCCGCGGAAGATTTTTAATTATCTGCGGAAGGTTTTTAATTATCCGCGGAAGGTTTTTAATTGTCCGCGGAAGGTTTATAATTATCCGCGGAAGGTTTTTAATTATCCGCGGAAGGTTTTTAATTATCGGCGGAAGGTTTTTAATTATCCGCGGAAGGTTTTCAATTATCCGCGGAAGGTTTTTAATTATCCGCGGAAGGTTATAATTCTCCACGGAAGGTTTTTAATTATCCTCGGAAGGTTTATTTACTTATGAGGGTGATGGCCAACCATACTGTACGAGGAGTGAACTGATCATCGGTTGTCAAAACAACTGCAGCGAGCTAGATACCGCTGACGTAATAAATCAATCCAGTTTTGAAAGCTTTAGTGATCACGTAGGCCCCTATTTCTGTGTAGGCACCACATAGGCCTAAGCAAATAGAGGTATACTGGGATTTCCCCAGATTATCGTACATAATTATATTTATATTATAATAATAGATCATGGATCTACAATAAACAAATAATGCAGGATTTGAACGCTCAATAAAAAATAGTCGGACCTGACAGTTCACACGGCTTCTTATACTTTTTCATGCTATGTTTTTGTTAGCTTGGACCTTTAGAGGATATAGTCTATGTCTGACTTGTCTGCTCTTCAAAATTCCATGCAAACATTTTTTATTATGCATTTGTACGCAAACCGCAGGGCTACAATTTTAATAATAACTAGTGAGTCAGTCAGAAACAGCAAACTTCCGCCGAAATTAAAGATCGTAATCCGGTTCCTGATCCCAATCCGGACCATCACCAAAATTTAATGGATTGGTCCTTGGCCCGAGACACACCTTTGGCAAAATTCGCATGCAAATCAGTTTGTAAATCCGGATCGTGGATCCGAATCGTAATTCGGATCATTCTCAAAATCTAATTGATTGCTCCTGAGCCATAGACGCACCTCTGGTAGGAATCGCATGCAAACCCGTTCATTATTTTTTAAGTCATCAGACGGACAGACAGACAGACAGACAGACAGACATACAGACCAACCAACAAGACCAAAAACAGGAGGTGATAACAAGATGGATTTACATGTTTTCGCACAAACAATAGGCCTGTAAATCAGGGTATTTATAGCAAACTTCCATGTATCATGACATGTTTCGAGACATAATTAAAATTTTAAATCCACGAAATTATGTTTGATGATATGAAAAAATGGACATTTTGAGCAGTTTTGGCTGCCTTTTGTTTCCCAAGATTTTTTTTAAATTGACGTGATTTTAGTTTTATTAAGAATTTTGATATGAATAGATCTGAGCGCATAGCCATTTTCCTCTGCTATCATTGCTATCATAGCAGCAAATTAATGAAAAAAAAATTAGATGGACTGGCCCAGTCTGAGCCAGTAAGTTTGGACTGGTATATATGCTATGGAGCTTTTGTTTCAAGGGCTGATCTAGGATCGCTTCATTATCAATATGGAATTTTGTTGGCTATTTCGATCTTAATGTGTGATTTGCTGTAGAAAACATGGAGTGTCTTCACCCTGAAAATTGACCAATTTTTCGCAATCGACCCTGTGATATTCAAAATGGCTGATGTCTCGAAAACTATGCATCCGGTCAGAGACTAAAAAAGTGCTAAATTTTAACTGTAACATAGTGTATTTCAGTACTTAACGCATTATCAGTCATTGTCTGTCATGTAGAACTAGTAACACCCAGAAACCTAATAATCATATACTAGATAAGTATGTTCCCTCTTTCGCACCTAGTGCCACCTATTTTTGTGAGCGGCTACTGAAGTTATTGTTTGATAACGGCCGCACGGATAGCTTGATTTGATAACTTGGGTGGTGCCTGGTGGACTGGTGATCTGATCGTTTCCATTGTGTATGATGTATAAAATGTGGACAGCTGATAGACCACGTGGGCCTAATTGTGTAGTAACGTAAAGGCCAAGTCACACATACCATCACGGCGGTGACGCACGTCCAGCGCACAAAAAAAAAAAGAATTTTGATCGTTGATGATTTGACGAGAACGCCGAGTAAACGTTATTCATTTTTTGTGAGCGTCAACATCTGCGCACGTTTTCTGCATGTTCAAAAATATGAGCGTTTTTTCCACATGTGTATGTAGACGCCAGAAAAACGTCAGACCAGCGCAAGTTTAACGCTATAGGCACAAGTAAAGCACACGCTCTAAATTCGTTGTGTTTCCATTGACCGAGGTTTGTCCCAGTCACACCTGAACGACGCACAGTCCACGCATAATTTTTTTTTAAAAACAATTTGAGACCGGATTGTGTAAAACGTCGCGAGCTGGTAGCGAATGCACAGCGTTTTCAACGCAAATGGCGAATGAACAGCGCTTTGTTAACGCGTTGGACGCATACAGTGCGCATTAAACCCTATGAATGCTAATGTCGACGATTATAGTAAATTTTATCAGCCAAAATAAAATCACAGATTTTTTTATGATTTTAGCCTGAGTTAGTCAGTTCTAGTCTATGGACATGTTAACATCATATGATAATATTAAGAAGCCAAACTAAAATCACCGATTTTTTAATGATTTTAGCCTGGGTATGGGCCTTTAAGTACACCAGACCCTGGTCCACATAACACCAATATGTAGAGCATAACTGTTAGTTTCATTTTTTGTTGTAGATACATTAGCTACTGATGTTGAACCTATAGGATCATGGCTATCAATATAATGAAAAATAAAGAGCTTTCCATTAAACATGTTCCATGTGACATGGAAAGTCAGATGACTCCACCAGATAATTACAGAGACATTTCTATTCTGCCAAACTTGCACGAATTAAAGACAGCTAGTAGACCTTTTTTGAGAAAAAATGTGATCCAGGGTGCGTACAAAGATGCTGATCATTATTTGGATGTGCAATTCCGTTTGCTAAGAGAAGATTTTATCGGACCACTTCGCAAAGGTATACTAGAATATATGAATTTCACAGATGATAGACGTGCTCGAAAACTTCAAGATATCCGAGTATACCAAGGAGTTCATATTCTTGAACCACACTGCACTGTGGATGGAATTGTTCATCACATACAATTTAATGTTTCAGGGATGAGACACGTTCAATGGGAAACGACTAAGCGGCTCATCTATGGCTCTTTCGTATGTTTATCTCGTGATGGTTTCAATACAGCTGTATTTGGTATCATAAAAGACAGATCTGTAAAGCTACTTCGACAAGGGGAAGTTACCGTTCGATTCGAGCAGACGGCCCAAAACCACTTAAAATACGATCCTTATGCTGCATATAAAATGGTGGAGCCTACAGCTTATTTTGAAGCATATAGACACAACCTTCTAGGATTACAGGAACTCGATAATAGTAATCTCCCATTCCAAACATATTTTTTAAACACAAATGTATTAAACCAAAACCCCCCTTCATATTTGAGCCGTTCGACTCTGTATGACTTCAGGGTCTTGCTACAACCTGATCCGCCACGCAAAAGTTTGAATCAAAGAAGACGAACGGGACTAAATATTTCCAATACGGGGGTACAACTTCTGAATTACAGGGATTGGCCCTCGGCTGATCAGTTGAAATTGGATTTTTCACAATATAAATCTCTTCAAACGGCTATCACAAGATAATTTGCAGTCATTCAAGGTCCACCTGGGACTGGTAAAACATTTATCGGACTAAAAATCGTTAGTCTTCTATTATCTAACAAAACAGAATGGAATCGTGGATTAAAGGGGCAACAAAGTACGCCATTGCTAATTGTTTGCTACACCAATCACGCACTTGATCAATTTCTTGAAGGTATATTGAAAACTAACCCCGGAGTTGATTTGATAAGAGTAGGAAGTCGTAGTGCATCAACAGATAAAAATCTGAATGAGTGCAATCTTAAAGAGAAGAAAAAAATTTTCAAGCGCAAGAAAGGTACATTGGACCATTCACACATGATTCGTGAGGAAATGGATAACTATAAATTTAAGATTGAGATGGAATCCAGATGCATTAAGCTATTACGGGAAGGGATAATTCACGAGAAACACCTTCAGTGTGTCATGGAGCCACACCTTTTCAAGTCATTGGTATCAAAGCAAATGATACATGGAGATAGTCAAATTGTTTTTTGGCTTCAAGGGACGATTCAATATGATACTGAAGAAGATGAGAAGCCCATACTAGATGAAAAAGCTATTAAGCCTACAGGTATAATATTTGACCATGACAAACCTAATGAGTTGGACTTTCAGCCAGCTATAACATTTAATCACATGGAAACATTACCAGAATTAGCATTGTCAAAGTCTCAGATATGTAATAACGACATGAAAAAAACAAATGGCTGCTGTGAATGGGAGACCGTCGGACGTAAGCAAATCAACAGACAATTTAGATTAGCTCATAACAAAAAAGATGTAATGACAAATATTGAAATACAGCGACTGTGTAATGTTTGGCAACTGAATGATGAAGACAGGTGGAGATTATATCGTGTATGGGTGACAAGATATTGTTCTAGCAAAGAGCAGAGTATTCAGATGCTGTATGATTCGTACAATAAGTTGGCAGAACAATTAAAGGAAGCACGTGATGAAATAGATTATAACGTTTTAAGAGATTCCCATGTCATTGGTATGACTACAACTGGAGCGGCAAGATATCGACATATCCTACAACGCCTACAATCGCAAATAGTGATAGTTGAAGAAGCAGCTGAGGTTTTGGAGGCTCACATAGTAACTACTCTTTCACGTGATTGTCAACATTTGATCCTCATTGGAGATCATCAGCAGCTGCGGCCAAATCCTAGCAGCTATAACTTGGCAAAAAATTACCATTTAGATATTTCTTTATTTGAAAGAATGGTAAAAAATAAAATACACTGCGAACAACTGAGAATACAGCACAGAATGAGACCAGAAATAGCTCAGTTGCTTGTTCCCCACATTTATAAAGACCTAGAAAATCATCAAAGTGTTTTTCTTTATCCCAATATAAAAGGAATACATGGAAATATGTTCTTTATCAATCACACTGAGATGGAAGCAGCCATTGATGATAGTAAAAGTCATTCCAATGTGCATGAAGCAGAATTTTGTGGATCTTTTGTTAGGTATTTGATGCAGCAAGGTTACAGTGCAAGTCAAATAACAATCCTTACGGCCTATACTGGGCAAATGTATACAATCAACAAAGTTCTTGCAAACAAACATATCAACGAAGTTTTAGTTACACCAGTCGATGGTTTTCAAGGGGAAGAAAATGATATAATTATTTTATCCATGGTGAGAAGTAACGAAGATGGGAAAATAGGATTTCTAAGCATCGAGAATAGAATATGTGTTGCTCTATCTCGTGCTAAAATGGGATTTTACGCTATTGGTAATATCTCCCAACTGGAAAATGCAAGCAACTTGTGGAGTAATATCTCCACTTCTCTTAGGAGAAATCACCAACTTGTTGATGGTCTTCCATTGGTGTGCCAAAACCATTCAGGCAACAAATCATGTATAAAAAAAGCTGAAGATTTTGATCAAGTTCCTGATGGAGGTTGCTACCTGCCTTGTAAATATCCCCTCAATTGTGGTCACATGTGTACGAAAAAATGTCACCCAGATGATCAGGAACATGAGAAATACCAGTGCATGAAACCGTGTCGTAGAGTGTTGTGTGATCTAAATCATAGATGTCCAAAAATATGCTATGAGGACTGTGGTGCCTGCAGGATACTTGTGTCCAAATTAATGCCAGGATGTCTACATATGCAAGATATTCAATGTAGTACCACGGATCTTTCTAAAGGAAAATGTTGTTATCCCCTCACTGAAACATTAGGATGTGGCCATACCGCTCAAATAGAATGCCACGAGGATTTAACCGAAGTAAAGTGTAAGCAGTCAACTGTAAAACTGTTGCCATGTGGTCATAGCAGAAAACTGATGTGTTTTGAAGATATTTTCACTTACAATTGTCAAGAGACTGTTACTCACACATGCACAAGATATCACGTAGCTTTTTTGACATGTGCCGAAAAAACCGCTGGAGTACAATGTAAAGTAGAAATAGAAAAAGTGTGTCCTGTTAACAGAGATCACAGACTAAAAATCCCATGCTACAAATATAGTGAGAAATTTGTGTGTAGAATCCTTTGTGGAAGTGAACTTCCTTGTGGTCATAGTTGCAGTGGTCAGTGCGGAATATGTCAATACGGAGTTAAACATATACCCTGTCAGCAAAAATGCACATTAAAACTACCATGTGGTCATAATTGCACCGGAAAATGCGGAGAGTCTTGTGTACCCTGTCAATATCCATGCCCTAAAAGATGTTTTCACAGCAAAATAAAGCTCTGCGCAGGTGTATGTGGAGAGATCTGTACTTTGTGTGATCTGCCATGTGAAAACCAATGTCGCCATAGTAAATGCACTCGACTATGTGGCGAGCCCTGTAACAGAGCTAGATGTAATCGGTCTTGTGATAAACTACTATCATGTGGACATAAATGTCACGGTGTGTGTGGAGAACCTTGTCCACCTTGTAAAATGTGTCAAGAAGAAATTTATAAACAAATGCAAAGAACTATAGATATTGAAATGGAGGACAATATGTGGTTTGTGCTGCTACAACCTTGTGGTCACGTGGTTGAAGTTAATTATATGGATCGACTGTTTGATGTACCTCCCAGCGATTATCCAAGACCAATGAACAAATATGAGTGTCCGATTTGCCATTGTATTATAACGTTGTGTCCTCGATATGGAAAAGAGTTGAATGAGGCATTTGTAGAACTACAGGAGGCTAAAGCATTGCTGATACGTGCAAATAAAACAAAGGTTGATTTACTTGAGGCTATAGAGAAAAGTGGTGTTGAAAATGCGCATGATTTATACATTAGCTTGGTTGATACAGAAGGTCGCGAGCCAGATACATTCACAAAACGAGGAATTGGTTGTATTTACATTATGTCGCATCTTGAATTCTTAAAGATAAAAGCTGCCACTATCAGAAAAAAAAATAGAGGGAGACACGGTACTAAATCTTCACAGAAGGACAATGAAAATATTATGCAGAATTTGAATGATACAATTACAGACTATAAGATTAAAGTATCCAGAGTGTTGGATGATGGGGGTTATAACGCATTGGCTTCACTTTCAACGAAAATGAAATACACCTACATAAAAACGAGCTTGGAAGTGATGTTTATGGCTAAAAAAAGTGAAAATCAAAGGTGTATCCTAATTCAACTAATTGACATGATAAATGACGCTTCGGAAGAATGCAACGAAGCAGAGTTACATCATATAAAGCAAATGATTATGAGAGAATTTCAACATAAAGAGGGAAATGATGTATTTGACTTCATGGCACAACTGGAGTATTTTTTTGAGCTACGAATTCAGACAGTGAAATCAAATATCTGGATAGTTTGTTCCGAACCAGGTACGTGACGTAAAACATTCATTGCTAGCTTTAAAATACAGTTCACGTTTATTTATTGTTGTAATGCTCCACATATGTAACCCTTTACTCCACTCCAGTGGGTGAAAAATAGTCCTATTTGTTTAATTTGAGACCAAATATTTCTAAATCTTCATGTTTAAACACATATTTCATTCCAAATAACAGTGATTTGATCAGCTAATAAAACTGAATTTAAACGATTATAGTCGTACTTAGCGCCTAAAGGGTTACCAAAAGCATCAGTAACCCTTTATATACCAATTCAGTCGCTATTAGTTGTGTTAGGAATATTGCACTATAGCTTCTATAATATCAGTTTAGCTCAGCTGAGCTGAAAGTCTGAGCAACAAACAAATTCACACAAAACAAATTTTAATAGTATTTACAAATTAGTTTTCTGTTTTGTTGTCCATCTACGAATATTGTTTCAAAAATTGACTAAAATCCATGCAATGAGCTAGTTATTGAGCTCACTGCGATTTCGAGATGTAATCATAGAAGTGTATGAACGTGTCGGTCCTATCTAAGTCTCTTCGTTTAACATCACATAGGGTCTATACATGTTTTATACTAGTATTAACATGTTTAAGTTTCTAAAATTTTAAATCGATACCAAATTCAGTTAAGTGAAATATAAAGATCTATGACGCTTTGTTTGTTAGGACACACTTATACGGCTGAAGATGTGAACCAAGCATGCCCCTACTGTTTGGAAGATGACCGAGAAAATATAATGTATAGTGGAGGAGATTATCTACCCAGACATAGAAACATTGACAGTAGAGAGGTCAGACTACACCATGATCAATTCATTGGCGACGAGCCATCACGGAGAGCCATAGCTAACAGAAGTAGTGGTGGCAGAGATGCCACAGGTAGTGAGTGTAGGGGTGGAGGTACCAGAAGTAGTGGTGGCAGAGATAGAGGTACCAGAGGTGGTGGTGGCAGAGGTTCCAGAGGTAGTGGTGGCAGAGGTGCCAGAGGTAGTGTTGGCAGAGGCAGAGGTGCAAGGCGGAGGCATGGCACATCTACTAATACCAGAAGGAGCAGTGGCGCCAATGGTTATCCATTCTGTCATATATAGTGAGGTGAGGTGTGTGGCTACACTATTATGACAATATCAATGGGAGCGAAGTCGCATACATGTAGCTATAGTTGTAGCAGGCTTGGTGTCACTGGAGATAGGGGAAACAGAAGTACCTGGGGTAGGAGAGCATGGGGTAGTGGAGGCGGACAGACAAGAAGGCAATTTATGAACTGATAAATGTAGAGAGGTGGCTACTATAGTCAGATCAGCTCCTAATTGGTTGGCATATGTATACATCTTTGTAATTATAACAATCAACATGTAAATTATGGTGTTGCTATAAAAAAAACTTTACCATGACAAACAAATGAAGTCCTATACATGCGTCAGGCCGCGCTATAGATTGATATTTAAATACACAATATAAAAACGTATTCGCTGCTTAGGGCAATTTTCGCAACATGACGACAAAAAAAAGTTAGGCCTAATTTTTTGTTTTAAGTGACAATTTGTCTACAAAAATGTTTTATATATGTACTATGTATGTAATGCTTATTTCAATGTATTTTATATGTAACTTTAAATAATTGCAGGATTTATAGTTTAGGTCTGGGGTCAGTTCGTTATTCCGACAGGTCTGTGTGCCGACAGGTCGTTATTCCGACAGGTCGTTATTCCGACAGGTCTATATTCCGACAGGTCAATATTCCGACAAGTCGTTATTCCGACAGGTCGTTATTCCGACAGGTCGTTATTCCGACAGGTCTATATTCCGACAGGTCGATATCCCGACAAGTTGTTATTCCGACAGGTCTATATTCCGACTGGTCGTTATTCCGACAGGCAGTTATTCCGACAGGTAGTTATTCCGACAGGTAGTTATTCCGACAGATCGATATTCCGACAGGTCCTTGAGGTAATGAAGATTAACCTCTATTATAGTCTACACTCAGACTTCACTTCAACGAAACTAACACGGGATAGGGGCTCATAGGCCTATTACTATAATTATTGTTATTTTATAACGAGATTCATGATGTAACGTTTTCGGAAACGCAATAATCCTACAGAAACGCATGTAGGCAACATGTATACTTATAGCTAGCTAAATTGTTTATAATGTAATCGTCCTTTAATCACGTTATCCAGCCATTTTTTTCCCCCACGAAACATATATTATTCTGCGCGGGGCATTAATCGCAAACATTTCTTAACTAACATAAAATAACAAAAATAAACGCACTTATTATTTGTTGAAATTGCTAGATTGCAGCCGTTAGAACAGTAGGGAGGTGGCTCAATAATATTTTGCTCAATATACTAGTTGGTAATTGTATGATTTCGGGTATTTATTTATTTATCTATTAAAATATACATAAATAATAGATAAAAATTGTACAAATATACAATTGCAAATAAAATTGTGTACACTATAGTCGGATTCACTTCAATCGTGGTGAATGAATTTCTCCGATTTCTCAGTCAATTCTGAACCAATTTTCAAGAAATTTTACACACACTATTTTCCATTCATGTCGTGACTACACTGAATGTTTCGCGAGTTTTTGATAAGTATTTAAGAAGTTAGACCATTCGATATGTATTAAATAAATATGTATTTTGCCCTTTATAAACCCATTAGCTTCGTCTCAGAATTTTATTACGTGTCAAATGGTCCAACTTCTAAAATACTTAGTCACGACATGAATGGAAAATAATGTGCGTAAAATTTCATGAAAATTGGTTGAGAATTGACTGAGAAATCCGCGAAATTCAATAATCCTGGTTCATGAATTTAATGTGAATCTGACTATAGGATATCAACTACGGGTGGCCAATACACCATTACTACGTTTGATATCCAGAATACAATTTATGTACATTATAATTATACCTAAAATTAAATTAAAAGTGCAAATGATAAAAAAACAAAACAAAGGATTAAGTAATAACATAAATAAAAATCGCCAATTTTGCGTTACAATTGCAAATACTTTGTTAGAGGGCGCCCATTAAAATAGCAGGGGGGCTGGAGTTGTTGTTGAGATTTTTATTTTATTTCAATCAACTACATTATTTTTTCCCATGCTGGCTATATTTACCCCCTAAAAGTCTGGATGAATTTTTTCCTGTGCCGCGTTTTTGCTGGTGTTATCAGCCGTCTGCCTACACGTGTATTAACAGGTTCGATACTTCTAGAACTGCAAAGTTTTTAAATTTTTCTGCTGCGCATTCGCCAGTCAGGCTAGATATAGAGACGAAATTCCCGTATTTCCTATTTTTGACATGGTTGTCAATAATTAAAAATCAGGAATTTCGTTTCTATATCTAGCCTAACTGGTGAATGCGCAGCACAAAAATTAAAACACTTTGCAGTTCTAGTCTATGGACATGTTTACATCATATGGTCATATTAAGAAGTCAAAATAAAATCACCGATTTTTTGATGATTTTAGCCTGGGCCAGTCCCTTTAATAAATCGCTCCGCAAGGCTATTCGAAAAAAGGCAAGACTTTATAACAAAGCGGAAACTTCTAAAAGACCTGACCTTTGCGCAAAATATAAATTACAGAAACGGGACACGCAGCGAAACCTTAGACGTGCCCGTTGGTCCTTTATTAACGACAAACTTTTAACATCTCTGGAAACTAATAATTCAAAGCCTTTCTGGCGCTATATAAAATCACAGCGTCAGGATAGGTGTGGTGTCTCTCCTTTATTGCATGATGGCCAACTGCATTCAGACAGCAGGCGCAAGGCCGAAATCCTCAACCAACAGTTTTGCTCAGTATTTACTGATGAGGACACCACTAATATGCCTAAATTATAGAAGGACCACCAACAACTCCCATGAATAATATTTAAATTACACAATCTGGTATAACTAAATTATTGAGTAAACTGCACGTCGACAAAGCACCCGGACCTGACGAGCTCCCAAATTTACTCCTCAAAAATGCTGCCAAGGAGATATCTCCTTTTTTAACAGATATTTTCGAACACTCTATGCGGACCGGGAAATTACCCGATGAATGGGTCGAGGCTAATGTAGCCCCTGTTTTCAAAAAGGGAGATCGGCATACTGCTTCTAATTACAGGCCGATCTCCTTGACATGTGTTTGTGCCAAATTGCTCGAACACATTATTTGCAAGAACATCATGACCCACTTTACCAAAAACAAAATTTTAACTTCTGTGCAACACGGTTTCCGTGCAGAGCACTCTTGTGAAAGCCAATTACTACTCGGGGAGGCGGGATCGTGGCGCTCCCTCGGTGATGTGGTCAGTGTGCTCCAATGTCAATTGATATAGCTTTGTACAGGGCAAGGATTGGTTTATTTGGCAGGTATAGAATTACCAAATTTAAGGTGTCTCAACTTTTATTTTCACATGAGCTGAAAGTTTTAGGTTTTATTATCATAGTTATAATGTTACTAGTATTATTACGCTGTGGTGATATAGAATTAAACCCGGGTCCTAAAGTGTCGAACCTTTCACTTTGGAGCTCCAATGTACGTGGTTTAAACTCATTAATGATCGATTGTATTTTGGCAGATGTTGCAAGTAAATTTGATATTCTATGTATTTGTGAAACTTTTCTAAACCTGACTAGCACAGTCGATTTAAATATACCTGGTTACTTACCAATAATTAGAAAAGATAGAGCAGGCCATGGGGGAGGAATAGCTTTATATATAGCAAATTCTTGTGCTGTCAAAAGATTAATTCATTTTGAGCTTCCCGAACTTGAATCTCTCTGGGCTGAAGTCAAAACCCACACTTCTGTTTTTGCTGTCTGTGTCTGTTATCGGCCACCTAATAATACTACTCAATTTTGGGAAGACTTACAGGAATCCATAGATGCTGTAAAGCAGGCTGGCTATGAAACAATAATTATAGCAGGGGATCTAAATGCCGACCCAAATACTCTTAAGACACAATGGAACAAATTGCAATATCTTTGTGGATCTAACTATTTAAAAACATGTATTAGTGAGGTAACGCGCTTAACAGCCACGTCAGCTACCACACTCGATCAAATTGTAATTTCGAAAAACCTACCAATCTGTAATATATCTATTTTCCCCCCTTTGGGTAACAGCGATCATAACCAAATATCTGCCGAAATACCTTTAATAAGAGTACATAGACGATCCACGTACAACCGTCTTATTTGGCAGTACGACAAAGCCGACTGGGAAGGTTTAAACATCGCACTGAGTACTTTTAATTGGGATTTATGTTTTACAGATACTGACATTGATAATTGCACTTTTAAATGGACAGAAACTTTTATAAATCTTGCGCGTACGTTTATTCCAAACAAAATAATTTCTATTAGACCGTGGGATAACCCTTGGTATACCACAGAACTCCGCCGTCTACGCAGAAGGCGCGACCGCCTTTACAAAAAGGCCAAGCGTACTGCCACTTTCACTGATTGGGAATTATACCGTCAGGCCAGAAACTTATATGTAAAAGAAATTAAACAGGCCAAACTAAACTATGAACAGCGTCAAATTGACAAAATAAATAACTTTGCACCAGGGTCTTCAAGATCATGGTGGCAAACTGTTAAAGTATTTTATAAAAGTAAAAGTAAACATTCTTCCATTCCATCAGTTCAACTGCCCAACGGTAATGTTACAAACGACCCTTTTCTCAAAGCTACGATGTTTAATAATTTTTTTATAAGTAATTCTAATCTAGACACTACTAACGCCACTCTCCCTCCAATACATTACGAGACAGAATCTCGATTAAACAGCATTAAATGCTGTGAACTAGAAATTTGTGATATATTAAAATCTCTTGACCCTAACAAAGCCAGTGGGGCAGACGGGATAAGCCCCAGAATGTTAAAATATACTGCTTCCTCTATCTACCCTTCTCTCACACGCCTTTTTAATATTTCTCTAGAGCAAAAAATATATCCGTCTGTTTGGAAGAACGCAAACGTAACTCCTCTTTATAAAAAAGGTGACGCTTCCCTTCTTAACAACTACCGACCAATATCAATTCTTAGTGCAGTAAGCAAAGTTATGGAAAAGGCTATTTTCAAACACACTTTTAATTTTATCAGAGATAATAATCTATTACATACCTTACAGTCCGGTTTTATGCCTGGTCATAGCACCACCCATCAGCTCGTCCACCTATATCATGTTTTCTCTCAAGCTTTAGACAATAAACAAAAAGGAAGGCTAGTATTCGGTGATATTTCGAAAGCTTTTGATCGAGTGTGGCATGCTGGCGTTATACATAAACTGAATAATTTTGGTATTACCGGTGAACTTAATTCCTGGTTTTCAAGCTATCTTTCTGAACGTAAACAGAGGGTAGTACTTGACGGGTTTACTTCATCTTACGGCGGCTTGCAAGCCGGCGTACCCCAAGGGTCGGTTCTAGGTCCTCTGCTATTTTTAATTTTTATTAATGACATCAAATACAGTTTAGAGTCAACTTTGAGTTTATATGCAGATGACAGCCTTTTCTGTAAGTTTTCTAACAATATTCATACCTGTAACTTGGCGTTAAACAGAGATTTGTGTCGCATTGACTCCTGGTCTAAACAATGGCAGGTTATGTTTAGCGCAGAAAAAACTTGTGACATGGTTCTCTCTTTAAGGCCAAGTTCCGACCCCCCAAATCCTTTAACATTTTCAGGTAGCCACCTGAAGTCCGTCTCCACACACAAACATCTCGGTGTCACTTTCAGCAGCGATTTAAAATGGAATATCCATGTAAATGATATATGTATTCGTGCTGAACAAAGAATATGCAATATGCACTCATTATCCTTTAAATTAAATAGAAAAACCTTAGAGACTTTATACTTCAGTTTCATCAGACCCATCCTGGAATACGCCGATGTACTTTTAACAAATTTAACTGAAAATGATTCTCTTAAAATAGAAAAAGTTCAAAAACGGGCAGGTAAAATTGTTTCTGGTGCTATTAAAGGTACCTCATATGATGTAATAATTAACGAACTCGGGTGGGAACCATTGAACGTTCGACGTAACCGCAGACAATTACTATTCTTTTCCGATATTGTTCATAAGCATACACCATCCTATCTTTGTGACGACTTGCCTCCTTCCGTACAAACCAGGACTGACAATCGCTACCAATTGAGAAATAATGCCAATTTAACCAACTACAGGCCCAGAACAGAAACATTCCGTAATTCATTTTTCCCTTTCACCCTGAATACCTGGAACACTACCGATGAAGCAATCAGATTAATCGACGATCATAATATACTTTTATCTAAAATAAAACATCCAATCCCTAAAAAAAACCCACATTTCTATAAATTCTCAAGAAAAGTCAATATAATAATGTCTAGATTAAGAATGAACTGCAGTGAATTAAAATATCACCTGTATATCAATCATGTATCAGAAACTCCTAATTGTTTATGTGGATGTATAGAAACGCCTCAACATTACTTTTTAGAATGTCCATTATATTTAACTCACAGAGACATTTTACTTGCATATTTTCAAAATACTGAAGCTCCCTTGTCTTTAAAAAATATTCTTTATGGTGACATTCAAGAAAATATGACCAAAACTTTAATTGCTGCAGTTGAACAATATATATGTGAAACACAACGGTTTTCTATACTAAGTTTATGTGAGTGACACTGTATAAATGTTTTTCAGTTTTCTGCCTCGCCATGCTGTATTCACACCGATGTAACATAATTAAACATTCTGTTGTGCAACAAATGCACTAACAATTTATTTGGTAATGACAATCCATTGTCTTGCTGTGCTTATAATATTTTCTTATTATTTAGACAGCAGCATGTCTGGTATCTCGGTCTGCAGCCCGCTGCAACATGGTGTTGCTGGACATGGTGCAAGGATATTCATTTTCTAGTTGCATTTTAGTACGTTACAATCTTATATTATGTTGTTCATATGACAGCATCATGTCTAGTATCTGGGTCTGCAGCGTGCTGCAATCATCGGGGTGGTGGATATGCAGGCATACATTTGACTATTTTCGAGTTGCTCTTGCATGGATACCACCTCAGTCTGCAGCCTGCTGCAGCACCGGGACGCTGGCCATGATGCTAGTGTAATTTCATGTCCGAGCTGCTCCCTAAAAGTTATCATATTTTACGCTGCGCTGTGTATATGCCAGCAGCGTGTATTCCAAGTGTTTTTTGATATATACCTTTACCTTATACTTAACATTGTTCATATGACAGCATCTTGTCTACTACCTGCGTATGCAACCTATCGCAATGCTCAGTTAATGGACTCGCTGCTGTCATATTTAAGTTCTAAACGCCACATTGTCTTCAGCGAACCAGTTATAACTGTTG
Organism: Flabesymbios commensalis; assembly: GCA_964017125.1. Classification (NCBI taxonomy): domain Eukaryota; kingdom Metazoa; phylum Annelida; class Polychaeta; order Terebellida; family Flabelligeridae; genus Flabesymbios; species Flabesymbios commensalis. Next base: position 43,462,658 of record OZ024911.1, on the reverse strand, counting down.
CATACTGTCACAGTACATTTTTTCTTGCCCTGACTTCCACTTAAATGGATCTACACTGACTTTAATCACAAGACGGAGCACTGCGCCCCCTCCACCCCCGCACCAACTACAGCAGCCTGCACGAAACCAGTCATCATGTCACCACTCAGCGAACGAAACCTCGTATTACTATATTGTATATGTTTCAATTGCTTAATAAAATATGTTTATACAAAAAAAAAAAAAAAAAAAAAAATTACTACTGACCACTGAAGATCTGGTTCAAAATTACGAGGACAAAATTCAAACTGATTTAATTGTTTTCGATTTTAGTAAGGCTTTCGATGTAGTTCCCCACCAACGTTTACTACACAAACTTGATCATTACGGAATTAGGGAAATGAAATGAAATGAATCGGGCTTTAGGCCACCTTTGTGCACATATAGGCTAAACTGGGCCAGGAGAACCTCCTGAGGATGGTGAGATGATTGAGATGACACTGTCCTCCAGACACAGGATTCGAAATTCGAGCCCTGGCGGTCTGAGGCCGAGCACGCTACCTCTCGGTCACGGAGGCTCCCCACAATACTAACTTTCACACGTGGATGGGGAAGAAACAATTTTGTTTCTTTCAAACCGCCGAGACCGGGAACCGAACCCCGGACTCTGGCGTGAAAGGCAACGGTGCTAACCACTACCCTAGGGCCCCCGCCCACGGAATTAGGGGACCTACACTACTTTGGATTCGAAATTTTCTCACCACTCGGACACAAAAAGTAGTAGTAGATGGTAGCTTTTCGGACACTGCTCATGTAGGTTCTGGTGTACCACAGGGTACAGTACTTGGCCCGATTTTATTCCTATGCTATATTAATGACCTCCCATCCTCGGTCTCATCTGATGTTCGACTCTTTGCTGACGACTGCCTCCTTTATCGGCCCATAAAATCTAAGGACGAGCAAAAAAACTACAGGAAGACTTAACAAAATTGGAGCGCTGGGCAGACATTTGGGGGATGAATTTCAACCCATCCAAATGTTCTGTCCTCCGAGTGAAGAGACCTCGGGCTAAAGAGATAGCATCAGACTACCAGCTCAAAGGGGTCACACTCGGACAAGTAACAAATTCACCGTACTTGGGAGTCAGCATCAGTGAGAACCTGGAATGGGGGGGATCACATCTCTAAAATTGCGAGTAAGGCTAATTCCACACTGGGTTTCTTGAGGAGGAATTTAAAGGGATGTCCCTCAAAATTAAAAGAGATTGCATATTTTTCAATGGTTCGGTCACTTTTGGAATACTCTTGTCCTGTATTGGATCCATACAGGCAAGGTGACATCGATAAATTAAACAAAATTTAAAAAGCTGCTGCACGTTTCGTAACTAACAACTACCAGCGTAAATCAAGTGTAACAGCTCTTATCAAAGATCTAGGCTGGACTGACTTACAAACTGGAAAAAAGAACTTCAGGCTGACAAGCCTGTACAAAATTTTAAACGGATTAATTGCTGTACCTGTTAGTGACCTTTTAACCCCAGCAGATGAAAGAACTCGTGGTGGACATAAAAAATCATTCAAATTAATTAGAGCTAACACCACGCTGGGACAAAATTCTTTTTTGTACAAAACCATACCCGATTGGAATCATCTTCCACCAGCTGCTATATTGAATCCAGATCAATAGCAGCTTTCAAGAGCCAACTGAGCGATTAGTCTGGTCGGCCGCTCAGCACAAACCCTTCGCCTGATACTCCGTGAGGAGGACTGCGAAGTTTAACTTTTAAAGTTAAAGTTAAAGTTCAACATTATCAGTTCAACTTTAGCTATTGTACTACTACCAACGTTAATCAGGTGTCGCCCTTCTTGTTTTGATAGCGTCTCGCTAACTGGGCCACCCTTTAAATACCGGTACCACAAACGATCTTACTAAACCTAATACATATTCAATTCCGCGCGATTTTACTTATAAATCGAATCTATAGACGTCTACGAGTTTGTATGGAAGTATATTTGATATTATATTATTTTTTACAGTCGAACAAAGAAAATCGGAGATATAATCTCATTTTTTGACAACTTGACATATAATATCAACCTTGTCGTTCAATAGTGTATAGGGTGGGTAACACTAACAGCAGCTGCTGTAATTAGCCGTCGCGCCCGATTGCTGTACAAACAATTGATCATCGCGAGGTGCGTCCCACCTATTATATAATATCTATACAATCTTTAAAACACGAGATGCTGATCCGATATTGGCCCATCTGCGTCCCTGGCCGAACAATAGGCCAATATTGGCTGGGCACCCTTGTTTCCTAGGTCGTGCAGCACGTTATGTACTGTTTTGAAGGCGATTTAAAGGGACTGGCCCAGGCTAAAATCATCAAAAAATCGATGATTTTATTTTGGCTTCTTAATATGACCATATGATGTAAACATGTCCATAGACTAGAACTGCAAAGTTTTTAAATTTTTCTGCTGCGCACTCGCCAGTTAGGCTAGATATAGAGACGAAATTCTCGTATTTCCTATTTTTGACATGGTTGTCAATAATTAAAAATCAGGAATTTCGTTTCTATATCTAGCCTAACTGGTGAATGCGCAGCACAAAAATTAAAACACTTTGCAGTTCTAGTCTATGGACATGTTTACATCATATGGTCATATTAAGAAGTCAAAATAAAATCACCGATTTTTTGATGATTTTAGCCTGGGCTAGTCCCTTTAAACATGCCATTATTGTCCCCCCTATGCTAGCATTTAGATATAGATCTTCCAATATAAATTGTGATAATATATTGACATTTCACTGCTAAGCATCAGGTGAAGGTTATTGCAAAATATACATATAGGATTTTTGAAACTGAATTGTAGCTGTAGCCATAACTTTAATCATCAAAATAAATTTTAAAAAATACCCAATAATATATATTATTATTGCTCCGGACAGTTTCAATTGGCTGAGAACGACAAAACAAGAAAGTATTCACTTAAATATAAAAACATTGTTAAAATCTCTCGTAAAAGGTTAATCCAAGTGACCACACGATGATACAACTAGTTATTTTATTATATATTTTTAATTCACTAATATGGTTGACGGGCCTCGCAGAGGTCGTCTCAACCTGTTCCCGTCAACCAAAGTTAATAACCAGAGATAATAATGACTTGTACCATTTTTTTACATTTTATCTGGATGCTGGGATGCAATGGATGCTAGATTTTTAAACAATATTCATGCACGATCAGTCAACTATAGGTGCGAAGGCGGGGGAGGGGAGGTGTAGTATGCTTGGCGACCCCCTCCCCCCCCCTCCCCCCACTTAAAATAACTGAATCGCGAGGGCCACCTAAAAGCCGGAAACGTATCAAACGTGAGACGCGATACAAAGCTGGCCCAATGCCGGACCAGTGTCTACGACGTTGTACCCATATCAAACCAATACCCAGTCTAGTGCAATAAAGTGACGAATTAACAATATACATCCATATTTGAAATGCTAGTATTATAGGCCTAAAGCGAAATTTACCAAACTGTTCCAAATAGTTGAATTATTTTGTTTTAATTATAAAAATCGCTTCCAGTGATATATTATTTATTGTGATATATACTCGAAAAAAATCATGATTACAATTTAATATAATCATGATTACAGTGCTTTTAGAATATCGATTACGATTATGATTACGAATACAGGTCATACCATTTTTAGATTACGATTATAATCATGATTACAGGATTTCAAAAAATATGATTACGATTATGATTATGATTACAATGTAATCGATTAAAAATCGTAATCGACGATTATGATTATAATCGACCCCAACCCTGGTGTGAAGTCCAAAGTCTGAAGTAGGAGTATGAAGTCGGACGTCTGATTTCTGTCCGAAGTATGTCCGAATTCCAAAATCCGAAGTCTAAAGTCCACAATCCGAAGTCTGATGAACGAAGTCTGTCCGAAATTCGAAAGACCATAGTCTGATGTCCAAAGTTTGTCCGAGAACTATGTGCAGTATGTCTAAAGTCTAAAATCCGACGTCTGTTCGAAGTCTGAAGTCCAAAGTATGTTTGAAGTGCAAAATCCGAGTCTGAAAACAAAGTTTGGAGTCCTTCAGAAGTACAAAATCCGTTGTCTGAAACCGAAGTCCAAAGTGTAACGCCCGAAATCCAAAGTCTGATGTCCGTATTATGTCTGAAATCTGCCCAAAGTCTGTCCAAAGTGTGAAATCCGAAGTTTAAGTTCCGAAGTCTAAATGCAATATCTGAAATCTGAAGACCGAATGTACATCTCTACTGTTACTTGAAAGGTCACAGTTACCCTTTAGTTTGCAAATTAATTTTAAGGGGCTGCGTTGCTACTACATACGAAATGTAACAAATTCAGTGTTGAAACTGTCCAGTCCGGGGATCGAACTACCAACCCTGACATCATGAGACCTGAGTGCAACCAGTGTGGCCAAAGAGTTACCACGATGACCAGACTGGTAATCACTCCAGTCCGCCATACACACACCCGTTTACAATGTCACATTCATGGTAATGTTTCCTCTCACAGGTTTGATTTGATTTGATTTAAACTCAATCAGCTTTTCAGCTTATTGACGGGCATCACTGTGTTATTACAAGAGCTCAACTCTCTCCCTAAAAAGAGGAGCACACCCTCACATTATAGTTCCCATTTGTAAAATCTTGTCATTCTCCAAATTTCTTTTTTCCCAATTTTTCAAATACATCATACTTTTCCAATATTTTTCCCATTTTACCCTTGTGATAATACAAGATCTCTTGCCATCCTCTTTATTACCCCTTCCTATTGCCACAGGTTCCGTTCCTCTCACAAAGTGCAACCGATATGTAGACAGTATAGTGGTGTTAGATTATTTATTTGACATGACATGTTGAGCTAGAGAGAGCATATCCAGTTATGAGTTGGTATTGACAAGACGCCAGCGATAACCACACCCAGACTATCAGCAGCACTGGCCAAGCCCATTGAGAATTCTCTAGCCTCGTCACTGCTCTGAAAACAGAATAGTTCGGTGGATACATGCAAATGTCCACCAATATATTTATTATAATAGCAGATATGAAATCAAATCAATTATTATAGCATTATGTTTACCGTGATGTAGCCTAGGCTTACAATACCTATATTGCCGATAGGAAGTATAAAATATGAAAATACCATTGTCAATAATAATCTTAATTAATTTAATGTAAATAAATCGATTATCTGACCTTAGACGTCAGAATCTGACGTCTATGGACGTCTGACTCTGACCTCTAAAGTCGATCTCCGCATTGAGAGAATTAAAAACATTTATACTGGCCGTAGACCCATAACATAGGTACCGATATTCAAATGAAGCGGAAAGAGCTAACTAAGACAATTATGATGATTCCAAATTGAAAAAAACCCTTTGGTATCTTGGTTTATATAAAAATATTTCAGCCCTTTAAGTGTTAGACTAACCTCAGCTGACACGGCCATGAACGTGTTGACGTACGCTCCTCCTCCAAGAAGTCCCTCATATATTATTATAAGGAAAACAATCCACACAAACGGGATATATTGAAAGAATACTTGAAGCATAAATACCACAATGTTTAGTACCTGAAGTGGTATAAAACATATATTTAGCTGGCAAAATGTGGTCGTAAATACCTGATTAATTGATACTGGAGGGTTAACATTGGGATATAACTCAGATGCAACGGCTATATTTTATCAAAAACAAAACAAAGGAAATAAGTTATTTGTATAATATAAATGTATAAATAAAATTATTGTCAACACAATAATGCAATTTCGAATGTATCACCGTGATTATATTAAACTTGCATTGTGAACATGGCTATAATGGTTTTGTTAGGATCAATAATAATAATAATAATAATAATAAAAATAATTATAAAAATAATAATTTCCCCTTAATATCATAATAATCAGAACTATGACAATAATAGCAGGAATATTTTCATTATCACTCCTATCTGAGAGCACTGAAAAAATCACTTAAAATTATGTTTTTTGCTAAGGTTTTGAATATCTTGGCACAAAGTTATGAATGAAAACGTTAAACACGGTAACTATGTCCAATATACGTGACCACTTACTACCTGTTAAAAAATCTTCCCGGTTACTTATTATGGTTGGCCCACACTGTACAACATTGGGTCATAATTCAAATAACACTACCTGCACTATGGGTGATCACTGTCTCTAGCTCCTGCACACCCGCCACTTCGCGTGACCAAAGTTGCTTTAATGTTGATCTAATGTGTCCAACGCTGGCCCAGCAACAACCCAACATCGACCCAACTTCACTCACTGTGTCTGTCCCCTGGCATCATGGTGCCTGGTGCCAGCCACTATAGGGGTGACCACCCCCCCCCCCCGTCACATGTGATGCTTTGAGCGTGTTTAACGCTGGCCCAGCAACAGCCCAATGCTGGCTCAACGTGATGAGTTACTTGCATGATCATGATCATGTGGACATGATCACAGCCATGCGCCTCTATGCGGGTAGCGGCACCCCCCCCCCTCCGCTAATCCCGCAAACAGACGTTGTCCCGGTATTGTTTTAATGCTGGTCCAGCATCGTAGACGATGGACCGACATTAAAGCAACTCTGGGTCAATCTATTGTGTCCGCTAGGAAGGGGCAATATTTAGATTAGCTGGATGTTCATTTAAATGCTGTTCAATCAGTGTTTCACGTTAAAACCTGCTAACATGACACTGTGTCAGCGCCTCCTGTTTGTCACTCTCATTCTCAGTGTTGTCCCCATGGGGAAGTGTACGCCCATTGTCTGCGACGCTGGCCAAACATTGAAACAATATTGGCTCAACGTCTCGTGTTTGTTGAGACGTGTTTGTTCACTCTGTGCTTTGAGAATGGGGGGCACGGTCTTTACCTTTAAAGCGCTGGAATATTTTTTTTTTTTTTTTTTTAATTCGAAATCTTCATACATATGTCTTAGTTAGCTTTTCCCATTTTAGTTCCTTAATATGTTAGACTTATTTTAGTTCCTCAATTGCGGGGATCGTCAGAAGTCGATCTCTAAGCTGTAATGGAGACTCTGTGGCAAGAGGTGTAGGTAGGCTCATTCATAATTGGTTCAATGTGTATGATTCTGGACCACACACCAGGCAGAAGCTGCGTACATGCATGCAGTAGCTGGCGAGACCCCCTGATCACTATTTACTAATCTGAGAGTTGTGAATATAATATATGTCTATACTATAACTTTATAAATACCAGTAAGATGACACTGTTTTTTCACTAGTCTATAGATAACAATGTGCCATGTTTATCGCGATAGGCCTAATCAGGTACAACCTATTAAGGTTATTCGTTGAATGAATATTAATTACTATGTGGGATTAACAGTGTTAAAGGGTGTAAGATATGACATCAGCGTCTATGTGGCCAAACTGTTAAGAGACCCTAAGATTACTAGAAATACTGTATTTGCCAATTTATCCGCGCTGCTAGCATTATAAAGCTACTATACACTAATAATGGATTAGTGAAGTGAATGACATGACTTTATATAATGTAAGGAATACACCAATAGTATCAACCATTGTCCCCGAGAGTAGATTAGACCAGTTTAAAGTTAAAAGTCATTGTTATTTAATTATTTATGCTCTAGCTTTGCAGGGTGTTAGCACGCGTGGCGGTAGGCTACCGTCATCCCTGTCATGTCAGTTGGGAGAGAGTGGGGTAGCGGGGTTAAAGCTCTAAGGTCCCATGTTCAGAGGGTCCTATGTTGAGAAGGTTCTATGTTCAGAAGGTTCTATATTCAGAAGGTTCTATGTTCAGAAGGTCCTATGTTCAGTAATATTTGTTCAGAAGGTCCTACGTTTAGAAAGTACGGGTGACTATTCCATTGTCAGTTCCAATTGGGCACACAACGTTTTTGCGACGTTGAATCAACGTCAATGACGGTGATTCAATGATGCAAAAACGTTGTATGCCCAGTGAGTTTCCGAGCTTAAATGAGGTTTAATAAAATTTGATGGACTCAATAAATTGTTGACATGAAAGTTATAATTATATTTTATAGGAGGTACGTTGTTCAAAATATCATATAAAAACGAGTGATGTAGATGTAGAAATATCAATTCTCTTATCTTACATGTCTATGTGGTCTATGGGAGTATTCTCTGTTGAATGTAAAATATGCATATGTCACAACCTTCACAAGTAAATATACCGTGTGGTAATGATGCACGCTGGCAATTAAATAATATTATTCAATCAATTTATCGGAATCCGTCTATATCTACAATAAGAAATACGTATTTTAAATAGAAGAAATGGTCACCGTGACCGTGAAATACACATGTGGTGTAGGCCTACATTTCAGAGCAATAAACATGCTGAGTGCATTGTGCAAAGGAGAAAAATAATTGTAGTTAAAAATCAAGGTCATATAGATTTCATGTAATTGTAAATTGTTGCTTTACGTCCCTTTTCGACAGCAGACTAACAGTCATTTAAGTGACATTGCAAGACGATAAAAACAGTGCAGTTAATTGATAAGATGAATGATGTACATATGATTATGTGAGCATGGGGTGATAGGGCATGGTGGGTTATTGAGAGTATTTTCCTTCACTCGCCCGATAAGGGGTTCTGGGCATGCCTATAGTCGGATTCACATTAACCATGGCGAATGATTTCGCTGATTTCTCCGCCAATTCTCAACCAATTCGCATGCAATATTCCAAGCATTATTTCTGGTCATGAGGCGACTACCCTGACAATTTCATTAAAAATATTGTATAGGGCCTACATTAAACGTTAGTCAATTTAATATGTAGTAAATAAAAATTGTCGCCTTCTATAAACCCATTATAGCTTTGTCTCATAAGTTCATTATATGTCAAATGGTCTACCTTCTTCTAAATACCTTGTAATAATAATAATAATAATAATAATAATTATAATTATAATAATAAAGATTGCTTACTTGTAAAATAGTAAAAATCCAGGTTTTCCGTGTGTGAAAGCAACTACCACTGGACCGAGAAATAAATACCCCCAGCTGATAGAGCACTTGATACCTGTACACAACATGATAAACGTTGAGATATAACTCACAGGCAAATGCTATTTTGTAGCAAGATAGAACAAAGCAAAGCAAATTTGTATAATAATCTATATATAATTGTCAATAGAATATTGCAATTTAGGATGTTTTAGGATAATCACTTAGCTGTAACAATTCGTCAAAATATTCAGAAAATGGTATAAATATGTAGACATCAGTTGTTTCAGTCTTAATTATTTTTTGTCTATGTAAATTTATGTTACACAATGCCTTTTCTGGTTGATATAATAATTATGGTATTTATACTAACGTTACTGCTAGGATAGCTAGATTTGTCAAAGGACACTATGCTACTTCTTAGACAATTTCCTAGTAGTTACATTATGCTCCACTTCATCATAATCTAACCCAGTATACAACACGAGACGTTGAATCAATGTTGGTTTAATGTTGGCCCGAAGTCTCCGACGTCGGGCTAACAATAAACCTACATTGCTTCAACGTCTCTTGTCTACTGAGAAAAGTTGTGATGATTGTGGTTGATGGTCAATGTATGTAAAGTGTCTTTGGTATAATCGACTACAGATTATAATATTATGACCTTAAAGCGACTCATTAAGGCTGAATCGTCAGAAAATCGGTGATTTTATTTTGGATTCTTTATGTCACCATATGATGTAAACATGTCCATGGATTAGAACTGCAACAGTTTTTTAATTATTGTGCTGCGCATTTACCAGTTAAGCGATATATAGAGACGAAATTCCCGTATTTCTTATTTTGAACATGCATGTCCAAAATAAGAAATCGGGAAATTCGTCTCTATATCTAGCCTATATCTAGCCATATGCATGGACATATTAAAAAGCCAAAATTTAATCACCGATTTTTTGATGATTTTAGCCTGATTGAGTCGATTTAAAGTTTTACAACATATATTGATGAAATTGTCTTGTTAACTGGTTAGGAATATCGTAAATATTATTATGAAACACACTACTCTGAGAAACAGAGCGGAGGGTATACAAATAGGAAAATAATAATAATAATAATTATGACAGTTTTCATTAATTTTAGCACAACTTAATAATTGTGACGAGACTTATGGACACGTTTGCTTGGATTTGTTTAATTTGACAATATAATTATAGCAATTAAAGCTAGTTATACGTAATGTTTTTATACTCGAAGAAATAGTTCTCCAGCATAAAACATGTAACTCACCAACGGTACTGTTCTTCAATAGTAAGTGAGGAAATATTCTCAAAATACACAAGTTCATACTGTAATAATTAGAATAATTGTGATTATTGTTTCTTTGAGTGCAGGTTGAAAGCTACAAAAAGAGGTAAATAATAATAAAAAACAAAAAACACGACCAGTCGCGGATATTATGCATTAATCAATAAATCAAGAGAGAATACTACATAATTGACAATATAATTTGAAAATAAAGAAATAACAGTCTCACCAGAGCCTGATTTATAAAATATTCGGCAAAGTAGACGATGCCGAGTGGAATCATGTACTTCTGAAGTGACTGAAACAATTAGATTAGTTTTATCGTGAGCATTGTAGATATAACACGTCGATAGTATAATGTATGCATTTTTTTAAAATTCGAAGGTTCAAAGGTTTAATTAACTCCGGAATTAGGCCTCAGCCTAGGCCTCAGCCTCTAATCATCGTTTAAAAGGGAATCTCGTTTTAAAATAACTTATAACTATAACTTAAAAAATGCCGACTCTATTATATATCATAACCATTTATTTCAAATTAGTCATGTTAGACAGATAATTCCGGATATTACGCATATTACAGTCAAGAATGGCCCCATAATGGCTCCTGAATAAGCTACACACGTTGTTTTACAGTAATGGTCTAGCTAACTGGAACGGTTCTCCAGATGTTACGCATATTAAAGACAATAATCGCCGTAAGTCGCCTATTTTGAATTTGATCAGGTTGAATTTTTTCAGGGCATATCCCTCCCTGAAACCACGCATTTTACTTTAAAGTAATGGTCTACCTTTCTGGCATCATAATTTATCAGATATTATCCATATTAAGTCAATAATTGCCACAAGTCAGCCGTTTTGAATTTGATCGAGTTGCAATTTTTCAAGGCAAATCTCTCCCTAAAATAATACATTTTATTCTATAGTAATGGTCTAGCTATGAGGCACGGTTTTCCAGATATTTCGCATTTAAAAGTCAATGATGGCCGCAAGTCGGCCAGTTGAAAGTTTTCAAAGCATATCCCCCCCTGAAACCTCACATTTTTTGTACAGTTATGGTCACGGTTTTCCAGATAATTACCCATATTAAAAAATACTTGCCGATAGTCTGACATCTTGGACGCCGTGACGCCTGTCTGAAATTACCAAAAATACTGTGCAAGCACTCAAACGACCCCCGGCTAATGCGGTGACTCAAAAAATGTAGTTACCAGCTGGCAGCCATTTTGATTATTGGTGGGAAGCTGAAAATCTAATCAGGTCATCTCCATACTCATGGTTAACCTTACATAAAAAATTGGAGAGATCCAATATTTATTTTTCAAGTTATCGCGTTAACAAGAAATTTGAAAACGGACAAGGCCAAACGACTCGCAGACCCCGAAAACCTATATACCGGTATGCCAGGTTTCAATGCATTTAACTGAAAATAAGAACGATTTCCTAAAATTAATAAAACCAAAATGGCCGCCGTAGCCTTGTTTTCGGTCTCACATAGAAACGGACAATGCTAATAGACTCGCAGACCCAGAAAACCTACATATACCAAGTTTTGAGGAAATTCTGAAAAAAAATCAAAGACATTCAGTCGCCAGGTGGCGGCCATTTTGATTATCGGTAGAACGCTGAAAATCTAATCAGGTGATCTCCATACTCATGGGTAACTTCCCGTAAAAAATTGGAGAGATCCAATAATTATTTATAGCGTTAACAATATTTTTTTAAATATTTGACCTTTGACCTATGCCCTTGACCTTGCGAAAAAAATAATTCCGAGAGAGGTTGAATGCTAGTATGAATTATGAATGCAATCTGTCGTACCATGTGTAGTAGCCAAAAGGCTGCGTGCGGCAGCGGAGACGATGGCGGCGGCGCACGAAGGGGAAGACAATACCCCTTCGGGCCCTAACAGACCTAGGGGTAAACGAGCCGACACCGTAAAGATGTGGGCCGTGGATTGCTGTATTTGTTTTACCCTGGAAAATCAAAGTATTTTAACATGACGGTGAGTGAGATCGATTTCGTCACCAAGGTCCAAAAAATACCCATAACTTTTCGATGAAGTTGCGATAAATGAGCTGAGCATGCGATCATGTTACCGACTCATGCGATCATGTTACTGTTCTAATCCACCTATTATCGACATGAGGCCAAGTCTTAGATATGATCGTCTAAAGAAAAGGCCCACGTTTTCGAATGGGCGGAATATGTGGCTGAAACCTTCAGTTTCAAGTTCTGTTTCCGCCACAATGTGGCTAATATATATATCTATCTGGTATTTTAAGTACTACATATATATATTTTTAGGCACTATGGGAACATATCAATTTTCAAACTTTTTTTTAGATTTTAACGCTTTTCCAGAGACAATTACAATATTCATTTTAAAGTTCAAATATTCCCATCGCTTGCATTGTTATAATTTACTGTCATTTTGATATTATTAATGCGATAGGCTACGCATAGAACGGCATTCAATTCACTTTTCATTACCTTTTAAGCTTAATTTTTTCATAAATATTCATAGTACTGTAGTATATATAATTAGTTTGTGCCGCGTTTAGAATTCCAAATGCAACAATTGACTGAGCTAATTCTTACATGAATGATATTTAATATAATTTCATGTCAGCTTATTATATGCAGGCGTATACATACGTTGTTTATAGTTCACTTTTAAGTGTGAAGCTGTTCCGTAAGCTGATATATCGATTTAAAAAAAAAAAACAATTAATATGGAGACAGGAGCACAATGGTTCGGAATTATTTTTTTTGACGCCCAATGAAACTTATGGGAAATAGGTTTTTTATTTAAAGTTGTGTGAATGAGGTCTACTATAAGGGTAATTATACAGTATATGTTATTTGTGTGGTTTATGTTACCAGCCGTTTCTATTGACAATTAACAAAAATAAAAATCATGGATCACTCGGTGGGGCACAGTGAATTTAAAATAAATAAACACACTTGATTTCATTTTTAAAATTTAGTAATATTCGAATAAACCAAATATATACGTTTATAACATTAATATTCAATATACCCATGCAATGGCTAATATAATCACATCATTAATACACAATATCATAGGTGGGGCACAGTGACACATAGGTGGGGCACAGTGGCCTACACTCACCTAAAAAATCTTGGAGGCGAGCCAAAACCCACGGCGCCTCCCTTTCTTCAAATCCTGTTCATCTTGGATCTTTCACACTGTAGTTAAGCCCTGATGACTCTTAGTTTTACTATATTTGGTATTGTCAGTGTACAGTTATAATGCAGCAAGCCCGTACCCGGGGGGGGGGTCCACTTTTCCCCTATCATGTACGACACCCCCTCCCCCCGTAAAATTCTCGATAAAGTCATACACAGTTATGTTTACATGACAATAATTATATTAATAATAAAAAAATTAGTCTCACCACAGCAATAACCCATTTTGTAGACGACGACAGAACATTTGCCGTTTTCTTCTCTTCCTGTTTTTCTTGGTTATTGTCTGAGAAAAAAAAAGATGCATGTCATGAAGAAATACATTGGTTTTCTGTGAAATATCACAAGGACTAATCTATCGACCGACAAGTGCAATCGTCCGCCACGAGTATGGATTGATCATATACATGTATAGTGGCTTTACAAATACCTGTACAATTGAGTATACATGTAGTTAAATTGATTGCGTTTCTATTTATTGACTGCTATTCGAAATGTGTGTGTCACAGCCACAACAAAACCAAAATTACCTTTATCAAATTGGTTAAATCATCCGTTTTCATAAATAAGTGGTGGAAATTAATATAATGGAACATAATTTTTTTTACTTTTGTAGAAACTTATCGGTCAAGTCGTGAACAGTTTATTATATGTTCACTTGTGTGTTTGAGAAGCCGCTCAACAATTATGTAAAACTCAGAGTCCATAGCTAGGAGGGTGGCGTCCAAACTAACCAATTCGCCAATATGCACGTCGTGTTACGAAAAGTTTTGTGAGGGGAACTCATCCTACAAGCATTATCTATATATACGTTTTAATTAAACTGTTCCCTTGCAATCCTAAATTTAATACTGTATATGCCTACTCCTATGCACGACAATGGTCACATGAGTTGTCGTATACATGCGAAATGTTACATAAATAAGCTTCTTTCAAATAGAATGGCTGCTGGGAATTATTATCTGTGACCACGGAGTGCCGCTGCTCAGCCTGCGATGCCCCCAACCGATTAGTCTATTTGACACTCCCATTGACATAGGGTGTTATACCCAAAATGTCTTTTACAGAAAGGTTTTTTGATGGAAATATTATCTATATGATCCAAGGAGTCGGAAAATGCCGGATGCTAACTTGTATTTGTTGATTATGTTTCTGAGGTAACAAAGGGACTAACCTATATCAGGACCCCAATCAACAGAAAGTCTTAAATTCTGGTTATCTTCGCATATTTTCAAGCATGATAAAAATGTCAAAAATAATAATTATAACCATTTTTTTTTAAATACAAAATCGCTGACATCCGCCATTTTAAATATATATTTAATTAAGCGATTTCAGGACAAATGTCACATTCCTTGATGACCGTATGATGATCTTAAGGGTCGACACCCACATTTTCTTCAATAATCATGATAATAAATACGCTCAGAAAATAAAAAAAATGTTCAATGCCTTTATTACAAAAACAAAATAGCAGCCATAAATAATATCGAATTTGCATGTAAAATTTATTGAATCGCGGATATTTACATAAATCAACATGATGTATAGAGATAATTCTGATTCGACGCAAATATAACTATTGTTCATTAATGTGTTATGCCAGGCAACCATTATTTTAAAAAATCTTACAGTTATCATGTTCAACATTTAGATGACGTAATCGTAAGTGGTGGCTATTAATACCTGCCAATATCTCAGGAACAGACAAGAAAATCTGCATAGTTCTTTTATACGTTTATGGTGTCTGGGTGACAAATGGACAAATGGATGCCTACCTATAAATCATATGGCAGGCTGGCGTGAACATACAATACTCTCACTTGGCGATAGATCTATACGGTATCATCAGGCTACATGTAGGCCTATTACCTGATTACGTGGGCCTGTATATATAAACGGCGCCTATATATAAAAGATGCTGGCGTCAGTTATCATGTCTAATTATATTTATCCAACTTAATTGGTGCTGATGTTTATCCACAGTAGCCAATGAACGTTTTAATAAACGTATTTTAATAATTTATTATGTGATTTTGATGTGAATAATAAGTTTTCTTGGTCGGGGACATGCAAATGTTTAATACACGTTATTTGCCCGGTAAATTGTAATTAAGCACATTTTATTGTTTATTTTATTATTATGATCATTGTTATATTTTATTGAAGTATTATGTACATTGTGGATACCAGGCTTTTATAGATAATACGGTACATGTACTGTATATATGTCTGTTTCTGGTAGCCCAGCCGTCAATTTTTAGCAAAAACCTTCACCCTCAAATGCTTCACTTGACCCAGGTGAAAATGATTACCTGGTAGGACAGAGATTGCAATGTGTACGATAAGTTCAATGCGCCGAAACGGCTGCAGGACTGTATGCTCTCCGTGGAGTTGAAATGGCACACGAATGAACAGGTCCAGTGACCAGGGGGTAAAATGTATGGCCAGTTTTGAATGATTTCCTCCAATCTTCAAGGAGACTGTGTTAAGACTGTGTTAATTATATGCTCTATGGTGCATTTTATCTGGAATCCACAGCTGTTCTAAAGGTGGCACATTGTGAAATATTTCAGTGTTTTTATATGATGGGATAGATCGCTACCGATGGACCAAACATCTTGTTGTCACAGTTGAATTGCCACTTATATGCTACAAAGTTACTCTATTATCAAATAATTTTAGAGAAATAGTGAAGTCGGCGAAACATTGTGAATCAACAAGGGCTCATCATTCTAAACTTCGTCAGCAGAAAAAGGTTTCAGATAAATGACAATAAGTTGTATTTAAATGTGGGAGAGAACGACGAGAGACTGCTAAGATAATTTGGGAAAAACTATTTTCTACATATATTTTTATTTTAAAACATTAAACAGTGATTGGAAATGTCTTTTCCGTAGTGTCTGTGTTTTTTCATCTGTTTAACACAATCTTAACAAGAGAGATAGGAATAGGCCTATGTGGCATATTTCTTATATCGATCTATAACATATTTCAGAAAGACTTCTACACATGTTTCATCATGACATGCACTGAGATGGCCATTTTGTTTGAGTTATTATCGCCATCATGGTTTCAATCATCTCGATCATCCACAAAAATATCATGATGACACTGTCATGGTTGACACCAAAATCATGAATCTGGTTTTTCGGTCGAAATTTATTGTTTGGCATTGCACAAATGGCGGCCATCCCATTATGCTCCCTATAGCGGGAGAACTGAACAAATATAAAAAACATAATTGTTTCCTCATATATTTTCAAGATTATTTCAATAAAAACGTCCTGGGCGACCATTTTTATTTTAATATATCTCTCAATTTTTGTTGGATATAAGCTAATAAGCCTATAAATTATGCTAATTAAAAAAATGCTCAAAATATATAAAATTTAGTATCCGGTATATTTTCTATCTTCTTGGACCCTATAGATGATATTTCCATCAAAACCTTGCTGTAAAAAACATTGGGTTCACCGGCCTCACAAATAGACCGCACTATTAGCAGACTTGGGTAGGAGCACAGAGACATGATATGTAACCCCCCTGTTGAAATGGAACAGCCGTGCTCATTCAATGAGGCATAAAGGGTGGACATGAATTCGTACATAATTGTATACAATTCTCACCAACGCTATCTAAACTCATCTTTTACACCTTTCCTAATGTCGGATTAACACACGTTGTTCAATTTATTCAATTCAATTCAATTCAGTTTATTCAGTGTACAAGATACAATATTATTAACAGTTTGATAACATATACAAATAATATTATATACATGAGGCACATAATAATAAGTTAATAATAATAAGATAATAATATCACTGGAATATAAAAAGTAAATGTACACCTGGGAGATAAACTAAACAGGATCCATTGGAACCTTTGCTAGTAGTTCCCACCCAAAATATGTTTTAATTTCCACCAGCCCTTTATAATAATACGATTATGACAACCGGCAATTACAACACATACATTTAAAAAACTATGAACAGCAATCACTAATAACAAAAGTAGTATTCATTTTTTCAAACATAAGATGCTTTAAACTGGATATAAAAGAAGAGTCAGCAGGAAAAGGTTTCAGATAAATGACAATAAGTTTTATTTAAATGTGGGAGAGAACGACGAGAGACTGCTAAGATAATTTAGGAAAAACTATTTTCTACACATATTTTTATTGTAAAACATTAAACAGTGATTGGAAATGTATTTTCCGTAGTGTCTGTGTTTTTTCATCTGTTTAACACAATCTTAACAAGAGAGATAGGAAAAGGGCCTAGTGTTGTTAGTGAAAATGATAAAATATTAGGGTGCACATGGGTCTTGGAAATTATGGATTTTTCACACTTCATTTTTTACCCATTTTTTGGCCTCACTATTCACTTTTTATATGGGAAAAATGATTTCACTTCATTATTTATAAGAGATTCACCTCATTTTTGATAAGATTTCCGCCTCAGTTTTTACATTAATAATGGCTTAGGACAATTCAATAGGAAGTTTGTCATAATGGAATTATGATTATGATTATAGCATAATAATAATAAAATTTAGAAAAGAGCAATAAACACAATTATAGTTATAATATACACAGTTATAGTTATAATATACTGACGTCGATATTCGGTATTTATAGCTAGTACACTTCGTTTTTTACACTGGATATACATTTTTAGCTTCGTTTTTTACACTGGAATCCTCGATCTTCGGCCCCTAAGAATAGGCGCTTCGATCGCAGCTCGTTCGATTTGTTTTTTAACCCATGTGCACCCTCAAATATGATTGTCTGAAAATTATCAATCTTTGTATTTTTAATCCAGTTCACTGTCACATATAACGATTATATCAGTTTTGGCGACATGATGGCAGACTTATGACCTGCAAACTTGACATATTTAGCTCTAATTGATCCTAATTGGCTTCTCGTTCATCCCTTGTAAATTGTTGTAGCCTACACTCGCCTGAGCAATACAGGCCTGTTATTCAGCGGTTTTTTTATTCGTGATAGCTAGCCCTGGAAGTCGGCGGCCTGGGCCTTCCGATATACCTGATATATACTTTTGAGTTTCCCAGTGTTTGACATAGCTGTGTGCCCATGGCTGCCCCATGCCGCGGGCCAATCTGTATCCAGCTTACTGTTGGATGACTCTAGGAGCCGATCACACACTGTACCAAGTGTGAATGTGCGGAAGGAGTCCGCTGCTGGAAGGGTTGAAAGGCTACTTCTAATTTTTCAGGCTGGTAGGTGTGTTTTGAAGGCAAATAAATAGGCCTGCAATTTATACCAGTTCCGATCATGCCATTCGTTTTCGGTGGATTGTTCGTAGGCCTATAGCCTGATTTCTAGAGCAAATGTAGCAGGGGGTATAATCACTATAATTATAACGAAAAATCCAGTATTTAAGATTGTTGATAGTTGACATGTGTGCATTTCTGTCTTACAATCATCAGGTCTGCCACTTTGTAAATCTTGCAAGACACATCTGAACCCTTTATCCATAAATTTGGCACTTCAAATCACCTGAATAAAAATGATTGTTAAAGACACAATCAGGCTAAACTGTATTTTTATTTTGGCTTCTTAATATGGCTATAAGATGTGAACATGTCCATAGACTAGAAATGCGTATTTTTTTTTTAATTTTATGTTGCACATTTACCAGTCAAGCGAGAAATATAAGGACGAAATTTAATTTCGGACATGTCCAAAATAAAAAATATGGAATAACTTATAAATGGGGCTTTCGGCACACTTTCTAGGTTGCCACAGCAACCCAAAATTTAAAAGACTGCCGCAATTCCTTTCTATGGACATGTTCATATCTTATGGCCATATTGAGAAGCCAAAATAACTATTTTTTAATGATTTTAGCCTGATTGTGTCGCTTTAAATAACACGGGGAAGCTTATTTTCCACTTCTGTATCAAACATCTCACAGCTTCAAAATTTGTACTATAATAGAGGGAGTAGCTAGGCTACTGCCTTAGCTTCCCCAGTATGTCTAGTGCCCACACGTACATTTGGGCTACTCTCTCAAATGGGGGCTACCACAATTACAATATTGGTGGCCCAAGGCCTACTATCCATTTTACTGATTCGACGAGCCCTGGGCACCGATAACTACTTGTATCTCCGCAATATATACTATTATTATTATATACTGTATGACACGATGTAGGCATACTGTTCATTTTAATGATGCATAGGCCTACGTCTATATAGACTTCCCGTCGTCAATAAATATTTATCTAATATATTAACATAAAACACTCGTTTGAGCTCGTTAAAGGGATAAAACACTAAAATTTGGGTTTGTATGACATAAATGAGCTCCAAATGGGGGCCTTTATTCATATTTCTGCGACATTGACACATAAACATTGCATTATATAATTAAAATAGTCGGTAAATCATTTATGATTATCATTTGTTATGTCATAGAAATAGAACCTTTGATCGCCAACCACGGCTATAAATGTTTTATTTTTTATTATGTAAAATATCTGGTTAAATGAAAATGAAATGAATCGGGCTTTAGGCCACCTTTGTGCACATATAGGCTAAACTGGACCAGGAGAACATCCTGAGGATGGTGAGATGATTGAGATGACACTGTCCTCCAGACACAGGATTCGAAATTCGAGCCCTGGCGGTCTGAGGCCGAGCACGCTACCTCTTGGTCACGGAGGCTCCCCGCAATACTGACTTTCACACGTGGATGAGGAAGAAACATTTTTTGTTTCTTTCAAACCGCCGAAACCGGGAACCGAACCCCGAACTCTGGCGTAAAAGGCAGCGGTGCTAACCACTACCCTAGGGCCCCCGCCCATCTGGTTAAATAGTCTGAGTCTCAATTAGACCTACAATTAATTTTGCCACACTTGAAATTGTGCGTCTCTGTGGCGGGAGGCAATTTGGTACAAAATGAGCTGTAAAAAGTTGACGCTTCGAGGGTTAAAAACTTCTAATTATAGCCCGTGGGATATAGGCCAATATTATATGTCGCTTATTGTCATATTAATAGGCAAAAATTGTGCTTTTAATTCTATATTTATTTGATACTAAATTTGGTGGAAACTTTATAGGGGCCTACATAATGCACATAATTATTGTAGGCCTAAACCTATTCGATAAAGGTCTGGGATATATTAAAGTGTCGATGAACAGACCAAATCCCACAGTCACAACTGGTCCTCTCCCCTTGCCACCTTGGCCAGTCTAACGCGGGTGCTTACCGTTAGCTGAGTTACTTGTGTGAACACGGCTAGAGGTTAGCACAGTTACTCTATGTTATACACAGAGAAGTCTGCCAGAGGTAATGCGCAGAACTATGACATAGAAACAGCCAAAGACATAGAGCGGGGGAGCTTTGAGAGAAATGCGCGAACCACAATGGGCTGACTATTGTCTTTGAGCATGTTATGACAATGATGTAAATGCAATAATAAAAGGGTGATAAGATGACTCTGAGCATGAGACCCAGCACGAGACTTCGTTGTCACTACAAGCCCGTTATTGGGTCTGGTCACACTAAACTAGGCCAAAAGTTTTACATGATAAGACAAAATTGAAACACACTATATATATTTTTTTGCATTTCCTGATAGTACAATATCTGTAGTTTGTTGCTGAGAAGTTGCAAGTCAATTCGCTCGATATGGAGCTCATAAGATGTTTTTTTCTGAGCCTGGTGCTTTCAGGGTCACGTACGTGATGTTTACATAATTCTCGTTTGAAATGGGGGATATAATAACTAAGCTGGTGAAATTGATGTGAAGAGATGATTTGATACAAGGGTGATATGTTAAAACAAACAGGGTCGACAGAACGAGATCCCAAGGGGAAAAATATACGTTTGACACTAACAACCCCCAACTGTACTCAAATGTGGGACGTACATTTTTTTTGTCATGAATTCTATGATATCTTTGATATATTCTTGGTTTTCATATAATAATGTTGCCAGTAGTGAGCTGATCTGGGCGACACACGTGAAGATGGAAGCAAATTAATAAATGAAGCAGGGAGTGTATTGTACGCATGTGATGTTTGACAATTCACGTACGTGATTCTTCCCAGTACGTGACTGTTGACATGATTATGAGCGTCAGTATCAGAGCTATACATTTACTCTCGACAAGTGACTGAAAATGTCAATAATCACATACGCTGCTAGCAGTCAAAGATCACGTACAAGACTCTTCTGTTATGTCAAATGTCACATCGATTTTTGACCTGACTGAACGTCATGTACGTTACCTTTGTGTTCAGACCACATAAAAACTATGTAAAAAGCATTAGATTACCCCCATTGTGGTCCTAAATTCAACTCTGATCATTATTGCACATAATTTAATGAGAAACAGCTAGGTATGCGGTAAACAGAGACCTTTATACATCCTCTCAAAATGTGATGTCTGGCGATGTAAAGTTTGACATAGGGAAAAACGCACTTGTAATGGACATAATTTAACAACAAAGTCACAAAGAATGAGCCAATATATGTCATTTTTCATGAAAATTACTCTCCATAGTGTCTATTTCCAACCCACCAAATATTACGGAGGTGAAATAAATATAAATATCGATAAAATGTGTTCAAACACGACAACCCTCAGAATCAGCTACTGGCCTAGTTTAGTGTGCCTAGACCCTATTAAATCCAGCGATTTTGGTGAACCTGGAATGCGTTAGACTGTTGAATCCGTGGATTTTTATTTGGACTTGCAGTCCAAGGATTTTTCATTCCGTTGGCAACGTAATCAGGTTTCGAAAAAACGCATTATGACAAAACGAAATACTAATACATAACTCAATTTGTCAGCTCAACCAGATATATAGAAATATTATAATGCTGTATGAGCCAAATATTAAATGCGAGCTGAGCGAAACACTGTACATAATATAAACGCTACTTGTATTAAAATGATTTTTTGTACTGAAGAGGTGGATTGGCTGCATTGGCATTTTAATGATCAATGGACAGAGG
The DNA here is from genome assembly GCA_964017125.1 of Flabesymbios commensalis. NCBI lineage: Eukaryota > Metazoa > Annelida > Polychaeta > Terebellida > Flabelligeridae > Flabesymbios > Flabesymbios commensalis. The sequence continues at coordinate 43,440,164 of OZ024911.1, read as the reverse complement.
TGTTTCAACATAAATGGATGATGAAAAAAATAATTTTTATATGATTTAATTTTGTAAAAATCATGTATAGTCATTTTCATTATTATTGTCAAATTCGCCGGGTTAACCTAATGAAAAAAAAAATATTTGAAATATATTTGATCAAATACATCAAGTACATGGATCAAACGCAAATACAAATACAGGCCTTTTTAAAAATCAAATATGTATAATCTGTATTATCAATGTACACTGTTTATATGTCTGTATATGTGTGAATGTAAGGAGATTAACTAGTGGCCATGTGGCTGTTTGCAATCCTTGTTAAATAAAGAAGTTTAAACAAAAATCAAACACAAATACAAATACGGAAGATTCAAATACAAATACGCAAATACAAATACGTATTTGACCCCATACCTGACGAGGTTTAAATCTCTTTGAGTGGTCTTGTCGATCTGCAATATAGGCCTATCTTATCATCGTGGTATAATAATAACTGGCTACATTATCATATTGTAATTTGATCGATTTTTGCGGCAATGACATTGCAAGCAGCTGTAATTTATAGGCAAATGGTGTCTACTTTAGCGTCAATAATTTTCCTAAAAACTACGAAGATACGATAAATTGACACGATGTTGGTTCGTTTTTGTGTCACATTTTGAAATGTGACCCAGCATTGAAAAAAATATTGGCTGGAAATAAACATTTACACAACCATGCTTGGAAGGAAAGACGATCACTTTGATTCAATGTTAGAGACGTCGGCCCAACATTGAACCAGAGTTGGTGGTGACCTTCAGGTGATTTATCTTGATAAACTGGTGGCTGAGTATAAGGGTTTGGTATTCCAGTACGCCTTAACCCGTTTTCTTCCAATTACGACAATAGTCGTTTTTAATTCATTTTATTGGCCGATTAATTCACTGTTATTTGGAATGAAATGACAGTTTAAACATCAAAATTTGTAAATAATTATATTTGTAAGTATTCTGAATTCGCCGGTTGCACGATGCGCAGTCACCTCACAATAGGCTTTAATCATACAAATTTATTACTGTTCACATGACAATGTCCACATTAAGAAAAAGAAAAATCGTCCACTCCTCTCCCCAGATCCCAGTGGGTACGGACCTGCATTTATAAACCATATTAAGACGAGCAGATGCAGCGGAAATTGATCTACAGGATTCATATAGTATGTTTTTTTTGTCTGTACGCAGGCATAATTACGTCGCACAAAAATGTTATAAATAAGTAAACATAGTACTGATATCAATCTTACCATCTGTACAAGACAGCGTGAGGGGTGTTTCCTCCGACAAACTTTTTCCAAACAAATGTAAACGTAATTCTTGAGGTCTGACGAGAATAGTAAAGTAACTGAAAATAAGATGACAATTAATGTTCAGACAAAACCTTAAGTAAAAATCATCGACTATATTGGAGCACAACAAATACTTTAAAAGACGTGTTCTGGTGGCGAACGGTGCCGATGTTGAACATGTGGTCCCACGAGGAAACAAACACGCGATGTACGGTCCCACGAAGATTTTTAAGCCTCCCGATGCTCTCGCGATGCACACATTTGAGCATCGCCAGGGCAGCGCCACCATGCACCAGTGATTCGGCGAATGATCGGCGACGTACGCGAGTAGTCGCCATGCTTCGCCAAGGCATCGGGACATCGAGAAAAATTTTAATGCATGCATTGAAATTTTCTCCCGATGTTTCGACGCCAAATACCATCGGCGATATATCACCGAACAGCGCCGAGCAGTCGGCGAACATTCGGCGATGTACACCAAGTTTAAAACTGCCCCAGATACATCGGCGACACATCGGCGACACATCGGCGATGCTCGTGTAAACGTCGGCGATGCATATTCGATGTGATAATATCGCCGATGGTTTGGTGATCCATCGCCGATCCATCGCCGATGTTCCCGAGCTGCTCGGCGAAGCATCAGCGGTGCTACGGCAATGCTTCGCTGAGCGTTAGAAATCTTCCTTCTGATTGGTCACCGATGATCATATGAGCACTAATATAACCCATTGAAAGTGAAAGCGTGGTATGTTGTGTGTGATTGCAATCAGTTATTAACAATATAATTTTTGAAACCTATTAATAAATTGTGTCATGACCTCATCCCAAAGTCAAAATAAGAATATATAATCGAATAAGCAAAATCAGTTTTATTTCTCTGAAATGATCCCCGAGCTGCTTAAGTTCGATGACCTTGAGTGATGCTCAAAGGTGAATCTTTAATATTGTGGGGAGCCTACGTGACCGAGAGATAGCGTTCTCGACCTCAGACCGCCATGCAGGGCTCGAATTTCGAATCCTGCGTCTGGAGGGCAGTTTCATCTCATTCATCTCACCATCCTCCTCAGGAGGTTCTTCTGGCCGGGTTTAGCTTATATGTACACACAGGTGGCCTAAAACCCGATTCATTTCATTTCAAAGGTGAATCTGATATAATTATTTCAAATTATTTTTATTTATTCTAATTTCGTGGAATAAATTGTATGCGTATGGACACTGCATCATTATCAATAACAGTTGCAAAAACTCTTTCATCGCATTCATTCTAAGTTAAGTGCCAAATAAAAGAGGATAATCGAATGTAGGAAATATTCACCAACTGCATTATATTTCAAACAAAATCAGTTTTCTATTTAAAGCTGTTATGTAGGATTGCCACAGTATTGTTTCTGTGAAGTACGTGCATATGCTGCCATATATAGTGATACATGTTATTAAAAAATTACGCATATAATATTTTTTTTTCTTCAACTGCTAAGAGTATATGGTACTGGTCTGTCGTCTCCTGGGAGTGGCTCTGGGGGGACTAAGCATAAAGATTTTAAGTTTTGCCTCATTGACTACCAATAACGGTAATAGAATGATTCAACTGCAAAACGCGCATGCCTGGGACAGTCAAGTCTAGGCCAACAGTAGCCTATTGAGTACAGATTGACGGCATTAATATAGCCACTGAACTGATTACAAGATACTACTTAAACGGGACATTGATCCAATGCTGCTTAAATGCTAGGCCAACGTCTGCGACGCTGGCCCAACATTGAGCCAACATTGAATAAATGTACAATGTTTGAGAGAAAGTCCTCCTGCCAAGCAAACACAAGACATTTGTATAGCATTTATACAACGTCGGCCCAACGTCTTCGACGTTGGTCTAACATTGCATAAAGTCATACAAATGTTTTGTGTTTACTGGGCATGTCAATACAAGCTTGGGTCAAGCAGTTTCCACATCCCAGCAGTAATACAGTCAGTTTGTTTGCAAGCCAGCGACCAAGTAGGGGTAAGCAGGTGGTAAGGGCCAAGAGCTTTGAATTATAAACTCATAGATATATATGAACTTGCTGTGATTTGAGAACTTGCTCTTAATGAGGCTTTGGGTATGAAACGCATATTAAGTATTATTATGGAATAGGGACTTGGCCTACCCACGGGCACTATTGCCTTCTGGGGGACCCTTGTCCCGCGAATTTTGACAGTTGACTACACCTTTAAGCTGAATAAACAAACATATTAACGCCGCCAACAGACACGCCTCCCAGAAGAGAGAGATGTTGTTTTAATGTTGGCACGCCCTCTGCAATATTAGCCCAGTCAAAAGAACTAATACAAATCATCATGGTATATTATTATGCATTTGACCTTATAAATAATTGACAAAATATCAATATTTATAATCAAATATTTTTTCTGAGATTGCTGGTATAGGTGAAATTGGTGTGAATAATGTAGCAAAAATAGAACTGTCAGTGTAATATAAAGGTAATAGACTATTACATATTACTTGACCATCTATAGGCCTATATCTATTACTATTACTTTATATTGGCCTACTATTACCCCATCCCTGCTCTCAACAAGGCTCCATATACCATCGCCATGACTTAGTCAAGACGTCAGCACGAAATCGTCAAGACATCACCATTACACGGCGACGCATCGCCGAAGGATCACCGACCGTCGCCGATTCTAAAAGTACATCGTTAACTGTTAGCCGATGTAGCGCCAATTAATCCCCGAATGCATCGCCGAATAATCGGCCATAATCGGTGATGTTTCCCCGAAGGTTCCGCGAAGGTTCGCCAAGACCTTTTGGCCCTCGTGGGACCGTAGCAGAATATTCGGGGAAGTATCACCGACATTTCTCCGAATATTCGGCGATGCATTGGGGGAGATTCAGGGATTAATCTGCGCTACAACGGATAACAATGAACGATATACTTTTGGAATCGGCAATGGTCGGTGATCCTTCGGCGTGCGACAGACGAATATCGGGGATGCGTCGGGGACGTAATGGTGATGTCTTGACGGTTTTGTGGTTATGTCTTGACGACGTCATGGCAATTGTATAGTAGTGCCTTGTGAAGAGCAGATAACGTGAGCTGCCATAGCGGTATACAGGGCCGTATCCAGACTGAGACAAATGGGGGGTTACGGGTCGACCATCCGGTAATTGAGGGGTCTGGGGGCACGCCCCCAAGAAATTAAAAAAAATGAGTCATTTTTGGGATATTCAGGGGGGGGAGGGGTTACAGACACCCAATCCCCCCCCCCCCCTGTATACGGTATATATATACGGTTTCAATTGACAACGGTCGGTTTGACTTATAGTTAGCTATTTCCGCATCATTTGAATACTTATGTTATAGGTGTACGGTCATTATAAATTGTTTACTCTTTCATTGCATGCAGGGACCGACTTCAGACGCAGAGAATCTGCCGTCCATATAGGCATCAGATTCTGACGTCTAAAGTCGGTCCCTGAGAGAGTTAATGCTGCTAACAGAAATTCAATCACCAACTTTATTTTACATCTTTGGACTTGAAATAACTAAAACTAAACCACATCAATATTTTAATCTGTAAAATAACTAATAAAATTATTAATTTTAAAATTGAACTACGGCTCCCTGACATTGTAGACCAAATTAAATAAAATCATTACGGCTTCGGATGCAAGACATATGCCGACTTTATAATAAATAATACAAATAAAAAATACTCTGCTCTCCAGGGCCCGTATTCTCGTAAGAGTTACGATATATCGTAGCTTCTGATTGATGACCATCTCGACCCATCTGAAGCCCACGATATATCGTAACTTGTACGAAAATACGAACCCAGTATATATAGTGTAAGGTCGGCCCCTGATTTAGTAGAGCAGTATTCCGTTAAGCCTAAAACACATAGGACGCGAGGACACGCGTCACGCGACACGCGACGTACGCGTAATCATTTTAGTTCATTTCCCATTGCATAAATACACAGCTCTCGAGCGTCACACGAGCGTCACATGGCACGCGACACACGAGCGTCACCGATCACTTGAGCTGACACCTAAATATATTGCGTTCTTATCTGAATTGATCGAATTCTAAAGTCAATATAACGAGTTCTGAAGTCAATATATCGTGCTATGAAATCAAGATATCGAGTTATTAACTCAATATATTAACTCATTATATTGAGTTTAAACAGTAATAATGCAAATTCAAATTTCGCTTCATTGGCTTCGTAGATTTATGATCAAATATGCTCCTTATATGTTTTTATTCTAAAAACAATCTTGACTGACCAAAAGTGATAGTTTTGTAATTATCACGATAATGCACAAATTGAAATATTAAATTTAGAAAATCCTTTGATGTTGATTGTTCAGATCTACTATTTAACGCCTAACGCTCGCGAGTTAACGCGTCCTATATGTTTTGATCTGCTGCGTGACGCTTGCGCAGCTATCGCGTGTCGCTCGCTTCCTGTGTTTTTCAACTTAAGGCTAAAACACATAGGACGCGAGCGACACGCGACGCACGCGTAAGCAATCGCTTTAGTTCATTTCACATTGCATAAATACACGTGTCACGCGACCTCAATGTATCAAGTTATGAAGTCAATATATCGAGTTAAGGAAAAAATTGAGTTATTAACACCAATATATCGAGTTGCGAACTCGTTATATTGAGCTCAAACAATTATAATGCGAATTCAAATGTCGCTTCTTATTCGCTTCGTGGATTTACAGTTTTGTAATTATCACAAGAATGCACAAATTGAAATACGGAATTTAGAAAATCCTTTGAGCTTAAAGCTCACGAGCAAACGCGTCCTATGTTTTCGATCTGTTGCGCGACACTCGCGCAGCTATTGCGTGTCACGTGTCGCTCGTGTCCTATGTGTTTTCCGCCTAATGAATATTATAGAGTTTTGACCTGACTTACATGTAGTCAATATGCAGATTTTTTTGCGAATTGTATCTTTGACATTGTAAACAGAATGATCGCACCAAAACTTTAATGTAAGATGAAATTGCATACTGTCTATTTAAATCGCCAGTATGTCACCGGGCTTAGACTACACACATACTTCTGTATACAAACACTAAAAAACAGATGTGCATCAAATACTAATGTTGGGCCAACGCTGTGTATGGGAGACACATGCTACAACATCTGACACCATATTATAATACAACACAACTTGCCACCTTTAGATGTAGGTTCTTGTAAGTTGTGTGAGACAATATTAGGCTGCTAAATGAGGATACATCGAAAACATATTTTATTATCATTAAGTGGGCATAATTACATACAGTAAGATCACCTAATACATTGGCTCAAATGTATACCATCACGTACATAATTATAGGGTAATTCAATTATGAGTGTGTTGCCTGGAATAATAATGCTTCAACATGAATACAATTAAAACGTGTTATGTACGGATATAGCCTACAGTTCAACATCCTCATTTATGGGAATGTTCATTCGACGAATAAACTTGTTTTTAATTTGATTATGTAATAATCAAAGACATTTTAGTAAATATTATAATTGATCCAAATCTAATTAATGACGTAAAAATTACCTGAAGAACTGAAGTATGGGCACAAAAATCATGATGAGCAGTGTATCTTGTGGGGTCACACCCAGATTGGTAATACTGCTGTACGCAAGTGCTGGTAGCAAACCCGCAAATCCTGTACCAGAACTGAACGCTTGTACAGCATGACTGTCAAACACAGAAAAATAATATAATAAAAATGTATCTGCAAATATGATTAAAGTCAGCAGTTGTAGCGATGGGTGTTTGCATAGGCGTACATATATCAAACCCAGCTTTACAATTGTCCAAAAGAGAAAAAAAATCCATAATACGTTACACAAAATACGTTATATTTTGTAACGTATTTTGGTAACGTGTTTTTTTAATCTATTTTGCTCTTCACTAAACAATGTTGTAATAGTGCATTCTGTTTCGTAACGAAAGTACAAAACACACACACTGTGGATAATACAACTATTGGCTGGATATGGTGACATTCAATATTGTTACATTATCATAACTTTAATTGTGTTAGTTGTGTAACGTATTTTAGTAAAGTATTTTCCATTTCTATTTGAAATATTAACCAACAGGCACGACATGACACAAACTCAGTATATATTGTTATAAAAATAATCAAACATGTGCTTAGACAAAAATACTTTAATTATTCTATGTATACGTGTGTAATAACTTCCATTATACATACAAATAAAAGTGGGGTATAGTGAAATAGTTGATACAGTAGGTCTGGTAACAATGACACACACATTTTATTTTATTGCTTAGGTTTATTTTATACAATATTCAATGGTTATTGAACATGTGCGCACTACTGTTCTTATTAGTAAAAATAAAAAATAAAGAAAAAAACAATATTTTGAACAACCTTCATATCTCATTCACTGCAATGTATCAGGACCATTTACACTAAGCAACATTGAAATTCCATTAATATATTTCATTTTGCATGTATTTATTTTGTATTGTATTTGTACAAAAAAATTCATAATATATATCAAACATTTTGGGAAATGTTTTAACTATAGAAAAAATGTACCGTATTCTGTGTGTGCATCTACAGGCCTACACAATCATGTAAACGTTATCAGCCAAATTTATATACGCTTGATTCAAAGAATACAAGAGGCTTTGCAAGATCATAAAGCAATAAAAAAGAATAATGGTAATAATCGAAAAATGTTTTGTTGGGCATTGTCTCTGTCGTTGCGTATCTATGTAGCAATGTATTATACATACACATGTAAAACAAGTGTCATACCATGCATACTCCTATCATTCTAAATATTTGAGGAGATCAAATTTCCAAAAGATAAATTAAAAATGGTTGTCAAAAAATGAATTTCCATTGATTTAGCACATAGGTATTTTACTTCTTGAGGTTTTGAGATAAATTGACCTATAAATTTTACCCACACATAGAAGATGGCCGCCGTTTTTATTTATTATGAAAAATAGTTTTAAGTTAAAACCTAGATATGTATATTTCATTGTTTCTATGTGATTTTGGGTCAAGAATATTCATTTATTGTGTCATTTAGATAAGTTGACCTATACTTCACCCACAAATTCATGATGGCTGGCGTTTTTGTGAATGTATGTATGCTATGGTTTAACCTAGCTTTGCTTCGAGCAATATATTGTTAATTTCCAGGGAAGGGGTACCCCTCCATCCAATATTCAAGGTGGAAAGTATCTTCTACAGGTATGGTTGATATATATATATATATATATATATATATATATATATATATATATATATATATATATATATATATATATATATCAACATCAACCATAGCAACCCGTCTTTATATATATATATATCTGGTTATATATATATATGTTATATATATATATATATATATATATATATATATATATATATATAATATTTATAAAATATATAAATAATCTTAAATTAAAAGTAGGCCTAGGCCTATACCGATAATGAATTGGCGTGAAAGTAGAATATTAGCCAATATCATGGAACATTAACCAATATATATAGTGGGGGACTGGGGTTCATATTTGATTTTTTCAAATAAAGTATCCGATATATTATGATAAAAAACACACATTAATTTATACCACTTGTGTGTACGTGTCATTTTTACTAAATATTACATTAGGATGGGTACTCGACGACCCAACCTGCCGAGACAATGATATATGCTACTGTCACAAACAGGGGCAGCGGCTGTCTGGTGCTTCTGAGCCCACCCCAGAGGCACTTTACATTATTAAAAATTAATCACGGGTAGACGTTTAATAATGCAGTGTGAAATCTTGTTCATAGTCGTTTCTCGACGAGAAGGGTTTTTTAAGTTTAAATGTCATCTAGAGGTCAATAGTCAAGACGGCTGCCAATAACCGCCATGTAGATGATATATTTTCTCCAGTGACCACATCGGGTTTTTTCAAGCTCCAAAATGTAATACCTAGCTTTGGACTAGTTGGAATACGCAGATTTTTTGCTTTTTTTTGCATTTGAAGGTTACCTAGATGTTAAAACCTATGGGATTAGGCAATTTTTACCAATGATCGTCGTGAATTGCGTAATTGTGGAAATAATTGTCTCAGTAGAGTGTAATGCTATGAATCAGTATCGAATATACGGTGAGATCGAATTTTATGATGATAAGTAAAATCCAAGATGGTTGCGAAAAACCTAGATGAAGCCAATAAATTTTGACCAATAGGACTCTCAAGTTCTGAAATGATAGGCACCGAAATTTAATATAATGCTTCATCTCAACTAATTTAAATACACTGATTTGTAAACGTTTCAAGGTCATCTAGAGATCTAATCTAAAATCATCGCGATAAACGATAAATATCCTGTTGTGAATAAATGTCACACAATGTACAGGCCTATATCATTTTAAATGTATGTTTTATATATTTCATACAGTGAATCAAATCGAAAATTACAATCAATCATCATTGGGAAAAATTGCACATTGTATGAGTATAAGCAGAAAAAACCTTTGAAGCCCTCATGGAGTCATTATTATGCATATGAGTGTTCAAAAATGCGACTCACTCTCGTCCATGATGACTCTCATGAATTTTCAACTTTTCAATTTTCAACTCAGCGAGGGCCACTCCTTAATTTAACTCAAAATCTCTGGGTTGACTTCTGAAAACCTGACAGTCATGATTTATAAAAACATGACTGATTCTAATGACAAGGTTTATTATTTCAAGCTCAGATGCAAAAAAATATTTCCCAGAAAATGAGTCAAGTTCAAAAGTGCTTTTTCAGGAGCTGTTTTAAAATACATACAACCAAATTATTACTCCGTCCATTCATACTTGAACCCCCTCCCCCCAAGGCAGTTCAAATTGACAATTACGGCTGTGTTATACCATCAGACATCTACCAACTGCAAGCAGTCTACGGCTTATGTTTGTTTCTTTGATCTTCCTAATCTATGCGATGACAATTTTTGTATCCAAACCGTTGACGCTGTTAAAGTGCGCTATTTTAAAAAATATATTCACAGCATAAATTATTTAGATCAGTGAATTTACATTTTTTTCAAATAAATAAATTTGTGTATGCCATCCAATTATTATTAATTTAGAACTGTTTCTAGGGCTCAGAAGTGACATAGTTCACATACATATATATTAGCATTTTGTACCTCACACGACATACAAAACATCCTTAACTCTTATCTGTCATTTTTATCAATGATCTTAGATGGCCAGAAATGGCCCTCAATAACCAATAATTACGATATTGGTTATTTTCATGTGACGTATTAGCATTTGGTGCATCACACTAAATATTTTGAGTGGTCACAAGGCATACACTAAGAAATGATTAGCCCCGATGTCTTCATAGTAACGTTAAATAACCTTCATGAATTCAAAATGACCTTGAACCCCTTTAAAAAAAAAAAAATGCTGACAATATTTTACTGAAAGAGAAACACCTTTAATGTTTTTCTAAAGTTATCATTCCACTAATTATTATACGGAAAAGACACAGACCATAATTACAAAATATGAGGTATGTAACAATTACAAATGGTGCTCCATTTTGTAAGCATGTTCCTAAGTACATTTGGGATTGCCGAGAAAAAATGCTTTTGCCTAATTATTCCCGTGTCTGTGTAATATTCTCTACCTAATGCTTCTGGACTATAACGTTACAAGATTTGAGCAGCAGTTCGAGTTCTATAATTAATGTATTCCATTGGCATTTTAATGGTGTATCTTTTGCAAAAGTAGCAGATACGCCATATTCATTCCAGGGGATACATTAGGAGATATTAAAAAATACACTCACATCGGATAAAACGCCGTCATACTCAGCACTGATATTTCACCCAATCCCGTTGAGACACTTGCAAACGTCACACCTAGAATATGATATCATGTTTATAAATTGTAGTGGGCTATCTAGAAATGAGAAAAAATGAATGAATTAATTCTTAAATGAATAAATGAACGAATAAATGAACGAATAAATGAACAATTGATTGAATGAACAATTGATTGGATGAACAAACGAACAAAAAAACGAATGAATGAATGAATGAATGAATGAATGAATGAATGAATGAATGAATGAATTAGATTTGGAAAAGGTGGGGTATATTCTGGGAGGGAGGGGTAGATACAGGGAGGGTCGCTTTTAGATTTCTAAAACGGGGGGTATTCTAGAAGGGAGGGGTAGATTCTGGGTGGGTCACATATAGATGTTTAAAAGGGGGGTGGTGTATTATGAGAGTAAGGGGTCGATTCTGGGAGCATCGCATATAGTTGCTGAAAAGGGGGTATATTCTGGGATGCAGGGGTAGATTCTAGGAACCGCCGTAATCCACCCCGGGGGTATAGTTCATGCTCTACCCCGGGGGCTCTATTTCACCAGGCATTTATAAATACAATAATAACAATAACAATAATAATAATAACAATAATAATAATAATAATAATAATAATAATAATAATAATAATAATAATAATAATAATAATAATAATAATAATAATAATAATAATAATAATAATAATAATAATAATAATAATAATAATAATAATAATAATAATAATAATAATAATAATAATAATAACAATAACAACAATAACAACAACAAGTAGTAGTAGTAGTAGTAGTAGTAGTAGTAGTAGTAGTAGTAGTAGTAGTAGTAGTAGTAGTAATAGTAGTAGTAGTAGTAGTAGTAGTAGTAGTAGTCATATTAGCTTGTCAGACAAGTAGTAGATGTAGTAGTAGTAGTAGTAGTAGCAGTAGTAGTAGTAGTAGTAGTAGTAGTAGTAGTAGTAGTAGTAGTAGTAGTAGTAGTAGTAGTAGTAGTAGTAGTAGTAGTAGTAGTAGTAGTAGTAGTAGTGGTATTTATATTAGATTGTCAGACAATCAAAATTTAAAATATATATGTTTAATTTTTACCATACTGGCATAGAATTGTTACCATAGAATTATCAGTTAAATATGAGCGTTATTTTCGTGAATCTCTCGCCATCGCAAGCGAGTGATCCGCGCGAATTGTTTCTTTCAAATAAGCAGCTTTAAACTCATTGTATTTCTTCATTAAATACCCCGTCCGACAATGTATTTCCACATCAAATGTATTTTCAATGTACTTTGACATTAAATAAATCTGAACGTATTGCAGTTTTGTTCGATTTATTAGCAAATTTCACATTACTGATATTTTTTTTAAAAGAAATAACTATTTGACATTCTTTTGTAACTTACCCAGAAAGATCAGCCACATTTCATCTGCGAGTCCAACTATTAGCAGTGACAGAAGGCTTGTTAACCAGACACAATGGATGCGTAATCTGAATGTTTAATTCCACAAATTTTATATATTAATTGGTATCAAGTAGTAAAGTAACAATAGGTCTACAAAACACAATTCGTTTCTTCATAATTATGTCACTCTGATTATCTACTTTTAGATCCCCCTTCGAATCCCACATGGGAGAAGACGCCTAAAAGTGGGCTATTATATAGAGTCTACGTTACTTTTCACTAAATAGTAATAGTAAATAGTAATCTAAGATCGTGCTTCATCAAAATTGCATGTTTTTAAAGCTATTACATAAATATCAATGTATAAATACATTTTATCATTAGCGGCATTTTAAATATATAAATAAATATATTGAATATATAACATTAAAAATGTTATCCGCCCTAGCGCTCATCTCTGGTATCTGTAGAACATATCTGGATAGATATATCGCTTGTAACAAAGACTTGCACTATGTTGATACGATAACTTTTGGTGGCTGGCTGACTAATTAAATACTAATTTTCCGTCTTGTTCCTTGGCTGTCAATGGCCACTGCGAAGTGCGAAGTTAGTGTAGCCCAATATAAATTATAATACTCACACATAATGAATCTTGTGCACAAAAAGCGGAGCCACCAGTTTAATAATAAAGCAAGGTAAGATATCTGCCAATAAAATAGCCTGCAAATAAATAGAAATGACATGAAAGGGAACCACCTTGCAGCTGTGTTGTAAGGGTTTTTCTCGGGGCTTTTCACCCCCCCCTTATTTTTTTCAAAAAAATTTAATAAATAATAATCAAAACTTTTTTTCACCAAATATGTCTAAAAATGTTTATTAGTGATGTTAATAGTAGTTATTAAAACAAATCGAAGGCGGATTCATGGGGCGTTAGGGGCTCACATCCCCTTTTTCGACAAATTATTATAATAAATGCCTTAAATTGGATAACATCGTTCATAATGTGATAAAAGCCCTAAATTTGGTACAAAGCTGTACAAATGGATAGGCCTACTGATCCACATTGGAAAGGGCACGGCCTTGTATCTGTAGTGTAATGACTTTGTTCGGAGCATTTTCAAGCCCCCATAATAAAACAAAAATGTGTAATTATTAAATAAAAAATATTTTTCACCAAATATGTCTACACAACTGTTTATTAATGATGTTATCACGGCATAAAAAGAGCTCTAAATCAACCACGTCACCCACAAATCCTGGAACCGCTCTTGCATCTAAACTTAAAGTACGAAATATTACTTGCACAAAAAAAACAATTAAACGCTCTGCATTATTATATACGCCTTCTATAGTCTAGTTTTTGTCTCAAAGTTACATTTTCAAACAATGAGTAACGTTAGCCCAATACTACGTCAAATATATAATTTTTATGCAACCCACCATAATTATTATACAAGAAGAAAATTGTAGTAGTTATTCGATGTCACACTTAGGCCCTACATACCTATTTAGAATGTTATTTATTCATACGTCCAATCAAAATACTACCACCACAGTATGTACACGTGATAGCCAATGTGCACCTTTCAGGATAGACACACTGTCACATCACACTCATGACAACTTTATAATAGCAGTCAACCATTAGTAGGCCCTACATCATATACGGTAATTTGTTGTAGGCTACACTTGCAGTGTAGCGAGTCTTTGAGCCTCTACCACAGCAGTCATTATTATATACAGGCCTGATGGACACATAGTTGATATCATGGTTGCACGCATGTTCTCTTGCCAATCTGTTATTATAGACGGCAATTTCAGGAAAATTAAGACATCTTTGAGCATTTAAACAAATATATTTAGCACGTGATTGTTTTATTACAATGATGTGCTAATACATTGAGAGATGATCTACCTATATCATTGTTTCAATGACAGGCATTTGTTCTCTGGTGTATATACCTCTCCAAAGAAACATCGTTTATCCCTGTGACTTCATTTCATTGGTGACCATTGGTAGGGCAGGAGGAGAGAACTGGTACAAGAGAGAACGTACGTCATCCAGCTTCTAGGAAACTTTTTTTCTGTGGCGCTTGGTTGCATTAGTCCCATATCTTTCCAGAATCAAATCTCAGACAATAGTAGCCTACAGTGGTGATGTACTCTACTCTAGTTATGTAAAGCATTTTTTATAATAATTTGCCGAAAAAGGGGATGTGAGCCCCTAACGCCCCATCAATCCGTCTTCGATTTTTTTTTATTAACTATTACATCACCATCATCAGGCCTGGTTATAATTACACTGTTGTAATCATTTAACTGGTCCTTCACTAATTCTCCTATATTTATCTGATGCACATCAGCTTCTACATCTTGATTCTGAAATTGTCAATAATACAGTTGGGCGCACTCCATTTTGCGATGAGAGGGTTGCATCAAAGTCTTATAATAAGAATCTGACATCTAAAGTGCGTGGCTACTGCACAGCAGCAACACCTGCTGATGCTCCGAGGCGCTGTACTTCACTACATTAACACGTGTTAATGTCACATGTCGAATCAAAGATTTTTATAAACAGTTTGCCGAAATATATAGTAGGCCTATGCCTAATATATCAATGTTATAATTACACTTCAAAAACATATTACCATACCTATGGCTCTATAATAAGTATTTAAAACGTGTATATTCTATTTATTGACCATGAGTCCTACACGCACTATGGATCCGCCCCTGTAGTAGGCTTGCTAAGACCTCAAAATATGGCAAAACCTGCATTTTTTAGTACAAATGTTTCCTTTGGCATATATGTTCTTTATAATCTTCTGCAATTTTTAAGATAAGAACACAAGCTGAGGCGGCCTTATGTTGCCCTTTTTAGCATAAATCCAAGATGGCCGCCAAAAAATATATATCCCCTCATATTTTATCACATACTCTAGAGGACATATTTTCAGCATATTATGCTCTAATTTTACATTTTAGTTATTAATGGTAATATAAAATATTAAAAGAAGGACCCCAGATCGAGCTACCCAGTTGCAACCTAATTTGCATAAATTAAAGATGGCCGCCAATAGAGTCTATATATAGTTTTAACCCCCATATATCATCATATTTCGACCTCTGGCGCCCATCGTAAGCTCTAATTAAACATGTAATGTGATAATGGTGATATAAAGCTGCAATTGTAACCCCCATCGGCAAAGCAACGCTTCCATTTTCACCCTCGTCTGCATAGCAACCAATAGAGCCAATACAGCCCTGTGCCATTACCTCAAACCATGACAGCTAGTGTACTCTTTCGAAACCTTGAGATATCATTATACATTTCAGTTAATAAGATTTATATCACCCCTAAGATAATAACTAAAGCCGAAGCTATCATTTTACATTAATTTACATAAATCCAAGATGGCCGCCAATATATTTTATGGTCTCACCACACAAATTCATAATGACACAACATTTTTAAAAATTGTAGCTATTTACAGTAACCTCTGAGATACATAGTAACGTTACAGATATATACTTAGAATTGTTTAATATGATGTTTTATTCAAAAAAACATTTGATGAGGTCTAAATAACGTGTAATATGTACGCTAGCAGCAACAAGGCATATGTGTCGCATAGGTTGATGTGTTTAGGGGAATGTTAATTTTTTCACAAGGAAAATAGGTAAAAAATGATGTTTAAATTTTATATTGAAATACATGTAGTATGTTATAGTCGTTGTATTCGGAGACGATCTTAAAACTTATGAGCTAAAGTGTTATTTCACTACATGAATGGAGGCCTACTGGTTTTGTTGGTCCTATTTATAAAACCAACTCTTAAGCTCGGCAAAGAACATGGCTCCTGATGCCTAATTATTGGTCTATTTACATCTCTTCACTTTAAGGATGCTGGGAGGGCCGAGCGTATACATGGGATATAATACGTTTCGCACCATTTTTTAAGATAGATTCCCCACGGTATTATCAATCTTCTTTTAAATCGAAGGTTTGGTCAATTACATATTTTTGCCATATTTTAAAATGGCAGGCTTATACATTTAGCATAGTTTACATCTACAAAATCACTGTAATCCATCAGTGTGAATTTTTTTATATACCCTTCTTTTAAGAAATATATGTTTGTCGGAACGTAATATTTCTAAAAATCACTGATAAATATATATATAGTGCAGCTATTAATAGCCATATCGATCCCATCTCTTCAGCATACATGACAAATGCTTGTTCTAATTACACCAATTCAGTACACTTGGCTAGTAATCTTAGCACACGCCACAAAATAGTTTATAACAAGATTCCAACAGGAATGTTTGAGTTGGGGGTCCAAGAGGGTTGGGGTGTGAGATGAGCTTGGGATGTGGTGGTCTTCTTCCTGAAGTTTTGTAGTTTAGCGATTGGAATTGGTTATTTTACAGTGACATCCACATATGCAAACTATTTTTCATTTTCTTTGCCAACAAGGGGGGGATTTTCCATTTTGTACTAAGTAGAGGGGTCCCGATCCCCCGGACCCCTCTCGTGAAAACCCTGTTACAATGTTTTCGATGTTGAAATCATGAAGTTATATACACACATGAAATATAGCCGTAAGAAGTAAGAATATATTCGGACACAATTTGTATTTTTACAACAGTCAAATAAAAGATTTAAGTATAATACCACTGTGCATCAAAAGAAATGATACCTTAGTAATTTTAAAAGGATCATATCTTCAGATTATTTATACTATGCTGAATTATACCAATAAATACATGATTAAAGTGATAAAGCAGGTTCTGGTTAAATATTAGTAACGCTTAATATGGTTATGAAGTTGGTTCAAGTTGGAAGTATATGACTAGATTCCTGAGAATGGTAGACTGTGGCAACAGTTAGATAACTAATTTCTATTTAAACGCAGTGTCAGACCTACAGTGTATCCCGGGAGTGTATCCA